>OX418218.1:58373297-58973297 GCA_948455865.1 Conomelus anceps
CGATTTCCTGAGCTTTAATTAATTATCATTCTACCAATACTCAGAATTGAATAAAAGTTCTCCAGGACTGGAGGAATCTTTCAAGTAAAACTGATTACCAGTGGTCTAGTTTAATCTAGCGTAAAATTCCTGAGAAGAAAATCACTAATCGGTCGGCAATTACAGGTTTTGAATACTGCAGGTGGTAGAATCGATAGGGACTTTTCAATCCTGCACAAGCTTCTCCACTTTCCCGATGGATAGCGCGAGAAGCCTCTTTGTTTGTTTGAAAATGAGCTGCGGCAGTTCTGTGAACAAAATCCCACAGAATCATTATGACAAAAAAGCAACTGTAGCCAGTGGCGGATTAATGAATTTTTATGGGAGGGGGCGACATACCCCAAAAATACCCGTTGGTCGGGGGGGGGGGGGGGGGGGGTGTATGGAATAAAATTTTTGGAAATTTAGTAGCCTTTAACCGCATTTTACACCATTCTAGCACTTAAAATGTAGTAGAAATATAATTTTTTCGTGTTTAAGAACAATCAAATTTCCCCTAGCTAGAGTAGTTTATTTCTGAATATTCATGTGGAATTAGGAATACAACTTTTTTTATACAATACAATATGTCTTGAACAAAAATTTCTTTGCTAGCTTAATTTTTATCAAAATTTACACAGAAATGAACAGAGTCTAAGCAATTTATTCGTGATCGTGATGATTTTTAGACCTATATATATATTTAAATTAATCTCAACATTCTTTCATGTTTCATAATACCAGTACTACAATAAATATGTATTAGGTCAAAAACAAACAGAGATTTATATGCCCCTACCTATTCTATAAAAGATTAATCTTATTCAAACTAATTTTACTTGATATAAGATTTCCTTCATTCTCTGTCATTTGTTAATTCGTCATTGAATTAAAATTATGTCAACAGTTAAAGATAAAGTAAAGGTAATATAGAAAATAAAGCAAAATAAGTATTACAACATTTGTTAATTCCCGGCCGTCGGAGGCGGAGTGGTAAGACAAGTTGGAGGTATTTCGTCTGTGGCGGGACAATTAAAATTTAACCGTGTGCATGTCACAAGTGTTACCCTTTTTAATTTTTTAAAATGTGCAAGCCCTCGGGGGGGCGGTCGCCCCCTCCGCCCCCCCCTTTAATCCGCCCTTGACTGTAGCCTAAGCATGATAATGATTCCTACTGGCACAGTTCTGCGAAATAAATTGATGCATATATTTATTTAAATGAGACTAGTCCTCCAAACACGGTTACTGAATACATGACTATGCCCACTTTCTGATTGAACTAAGTTACTTTGTAGTTTTATTTTATTTAATTTCCCAATTCCTCCTATATCGTGTTAAAAGCGAATAGCCTACAAATCGTACACAACTACATCAGTCAGTTTTAGCTATTGTGAGCCATGAGTTCGGATACACACATGTCGGTGACATATTACAATATAGTTATATAATATAAGCCTTTGATAATGAGTTAGATACGTGTCAATTGACACTCAGTAAGGAAAAAGTCATAAATAATGGAAAATGAACTGTTCTTTCCGATCGATGTTCATGGGATTTAGGTGATTAAAATCTAAAAAGTTGATCTTCAAGCATTAGTGAACCAAAAAAAAACGAAATTCCGGTTCTTGTTTCAGCCTACAAATTTACGTACAAACTGAGTATCTTACAAAAAAAATTTCTGAGGAAAATTTTCACCTAGATATTTATTTCCCGAGCTGAATTTTTAGAGCTGAATCATTAGAGAATGAGGTTTAATGAAGTTTTCATGTCGATATTTCTAGCAAGATATCGCTGAAATTCCTGACACAACTATGAGTTTCATTGCAGAAATGCACATGAGTAGTCTACATTGCCCAGGCCCCAGGCAATGGGTGCTTTGTGTTGTAACAAATCAGGATAAAGCTGAATTTTTGCAGGATATGTTAGTATACGAAGTAAATACTTTAAAAAACCAAAGTCCCGACCCCAACCATGCTTGCTCCCCCGCCACCATTGATCTAACATTACAAGAGCAGTACTTCAGTTAAATGAAGTACGAAATGGTCACCGAACTATATATGACCTATATCTGAAACTAACTCTGAAACTCTGAAACTAATCAAGTTGTCGATGTGATTCTCATCGCATTTAATTCTTGAAACTATTCTCTAAAAACATGTCATACATTTTCTATGTAGTCAGCCTAGTTTCTCAGTAATAATTCAGTTTGTACAAAAAATGTCACCACAAACCATAAAAATCAACTTTAACTGATCATCATTACTTTTTTATCATTAAAAATAAGTTCTACAATTTTTGTTTGAAGCTATTTTCTGTAAAATCACATACAAAGATGGCCCCTTAGATAATGAACAAACTAGTTGATAGAATTCTCTTTTTGAGATATTTCAATTTTTTATAAGAGAAACTATTGGGTTTACCGGCAAAGTGAACAGAACATTTATTGCAGACCATTATATGACTGATATTATGAAAGAAGAATTAACTCTGTCTGATGAGTAGTTACAAAGATAATCTAATTGTCAATAATTAGAAAATATTTGAATTTCTAGGTGGCTGGAAAAAAATCTAAAGGGGGAGATTTTCGGGGAATTCTCGGAAAATGTACTCCTAAACGTGTACCATTAATTGGCATATATAGTCTTGCCTGTCTAATTTGTTCTGACAATAATTCTTTATTGGACTGGGCTGGATAGCCAAAGCGCTATGCAATACACCGTAGGGTTCGGCGACGCGGTGTCCGCTACTAATTCATCACTCAATATGACGCTATTACTTGACCGATAATAATCAATTGATCCATAATTTTAAAGCTAATTGAAAATCCATGAATTTTGTAATGAACACTACAACTAATAACGCAATGATAAAAAATATGATCACTTGAAGTTGTTTTTTGTTGTTTGTGGTGAATTTTTTTGTATAAACTAAATTTTTACTGGAAAACTAGGCTAACTTAATAGCGAATGTTTATGACATATTTTTTTGAGAATAGTTTTAATAATTGAATGAGATGAGAATCACAACGATATCTTGATTAGTTTCCGAGTTGTAAGCCTTTAACTGGAATACTGCTCTTGAATTGTTGCGGAGGAGGTGTTGGAGTAGCAAGCGTGGTGGGGGTCGCGACTATGGTTTTTTTGAGGAAGTACTTTGTATACTAACATCCTACCAAAATTCAGCTTTCCCCTAATTTGTTACGACAATGGCTTTATTTGCATATTAATCATGTATTGTGTAATCAGAATATTCGTAATTTCTATAACTGAGCCATGTTACTGAATTGGAAATTATGTCATGTCATAAAATCAAGAATTTTCCTGTCCAGGCAGTTTTTTAGAATTTTCTAGGAAGCTAGTAATCAGGACTTAGGCACTTTTCCAAATAAGCTGTTCGTATAGTTTCAAGTCATTATCATTGTACGTATAATTGACATAGAATATTTGCTTATGTTATTGTAATGCCTATGAATAATTCTATTTCTATATTCCTAACACCTACGGGCTTACTCAGGAACCAAAACTTCATCTTCCAAGCACCATTCAACTATAAAACTTCAACTTTAACTATTCCAAACACCTAAGGGTTTACTAAGGAGCCAAAACTTCAACTACCATAAGTGATGTTAGAAGGGAAAGTAAAATCAAACTGCGCTTAACTCTGTAACAACCCTTGTTCAAGCAACAGTATTGATTACTTTTCCCTAGTTTTCCACATTCTTTACAGTTCTATATTATTGATTGTAATTATTATAATCAGAAGTAAACTGAAATTAAATCAATGGAATGAGAACCTTATTCATTCAGGATTAAAAATAGTATTTCTACTTCGTGATCATTGTCGGTTTGATGTCCTCTCCAATCAATAACTCTCAATATTGTAATAGTGGAATATTCTGTTACATAATGGAATTATATTATTCATATTAATGAAATTATATTAATAATATTACCGTATTACAGAAAAACTGGATGGGATGAGGAAAGTTATAAAAAGAGAATGTATACTATACCAAAAAATAAAGAGATGGAAGCTTGATACCGTGAGAATAAAGTGACTTGATTCCAATAAAATCTAAAATTTTAATATCGATATGTAAGAAATCATTACCATCACATTCTTCTTCCTTTCATAATTTCATATGAATTGCAATTGTTTTTTATAAGCCCATCACATTTCATCAAACAAAGAATGATGATTAACTAGTATTAAATGATGTCTTTAGTTATTTTGTGAATAGTATGTTTGCATTATTCATCATTCATGCTGCTGTCCATCTTCATCATCATTTTCATTGTATCAAAATTGAGATTTAAACAAAAGAGAAAACATTATTATCTCAGTTATATTATTAATTAAAAAGTAAATTATCATAAAGTAAATTAGTATTATTATTATTTTAAAAGTACTAGAAACATTTTTTATTGTGCTTTTGATATGATGATTGTGTGGTGTGATGTAATGTGATTTATTTTTGATGTGAACAATAAATTTGAATTTGATAATGTACAGATAATTTTAACAAATACAGATACTGTGAAAAAAAATTTGTCTCATAATAAAATTGGTATACCTCGTTATTAAATTTATGAAAAAGAGAGCACCTTTTTTTATCTCAGCATCTTGTTGATTTTCATTTAACAACATTTCATATTCATGGTGTTGGAGATAGTCAAGATTGGTATATTGATCAATGCTGCATTCGCTCCTCATAATATATTATATTATGTTGGTGTTTGGCTTTCTGACATGGGAGAAATATTTGGGTCACGCTTATCAGATCAGTTGCATTGTTTGTTGTTTAGCGAGCGTCGAGCTGGTCTGGAAAACTAGAGCATATTATGTAGCAGCTCTTGTT
Organism: Conomelus anceps; assembly: GCA_948455865.1. Taxonomy (NCBI): domain Eukaryota; kingdom Metazoa; phylum Arthropoda; class Insecta; order Hemiptera; family Delphacidae; genus Conomelus; species Conomelus anceps. The sequence goes on from OX418218.1 coordinate 58,378,174, forward strand.
GCTGCGAAGATTGATCTGCACTTAATCCACAACATGTAGGGAGAAAACCGCAATATCGAGATAAGATTGGTTAAGTTTCCAAATTTCATGATGGTTTTCAGATAACAAATTTCTCATTCTACTTGGCTAGAAGCTTCCTAACAAAACAGTTCAATATAAATTGTAGTTTTTTATAAATTCTAGGTCTGGTTCAGTCGATTTTGGTTCAATTAATTTCAAAACTACCCAGAATATAACGATTCTAATAGATTTATATAAAGATTTAAGATATTGAGCTCCGTTCTTGTCAGTTCAGGAATAACATAACTCCAGCAATTCTTCAACGAGCTGAGATAGATGAATTCCGAAACTTTATCAATTTGACCTTCAATATTAGTCATAACATTCGCAATTGAGATGGCAATATCCACGACTGGGAATAGTCACATCATTATCGTATATCATACAGAAAACAAATTTTTCCCCGGATTCAGTGATATGGTCCTACACCAAGAAATAGTCTATGGTCTATGACTTGCTCTATACAAACTTACATGCTAATCATGCATTGTAATAGACTTATTGCAATGTTAGCAGCTTTTCGGCATACTTTATTGTGAGCAACATTGGTGTATTGGCGAGAGGGGGGGGGGGGGTTTCTGGGTTACAATTCCCTCTTGAGCCTGTAAAAGAGGCCCCAAAAACGAATAGGGAGGCATCAATAGTAATAAGATAATATCGGTTACTGGAGGTAAAAAATTTTTCATACGTGAAGTGTTACAGCTAGAAAAAATACTATAATTTCAATATTTAAAATACGTTAATTAACTAAAAATAATAAATTCATTAAGGTTTCAGAGGGTATGGGTCGAACAAAGCAAGTTTTCTTGGACGTCAACATCAAGGGGCCACTTTTTTTTGCAAATGTGAGCAAGTGTCAAAAAAAATAAAATAAGGGGCCCCAAATTGTCCAACTACGGCCCTCCAGGGCCCTTTTTTGTCCAGTTTAGACCTCTAGAGGACCCTGGCGCCGCGGGACCTCCGGGCCCATTTTTATTGCCAGTTTTGTCATGTGAGAAGTGAGATAGAGATTCAAGTAGGCTGCATCTAGAGTATTTCAGATTTCAACATTTATAAACAAGGATCCCCTAATTACCTCGGCTTTGGACCATCAAAGGCCCCACAATGCTGGTGGATCCCAGTATTTTCGGAACCCCAAACATGGGTTTGAAGGTACCCCAGACCACTTGAATTAAGTTAACACAGTAGGCTTGAAAGGGAAAAAGGTATCTTTTTTGCAGATGGGCTTCAAATGCTCATATCTGATACTGTTCAGATCTGATACCCGATAGAGTGTATTGCAATTGTGGAATTTGACAGGCCATGAATCAATCAACAAATAATATGAGGGAAGAGTTAATAACCACAAAAAAAACTTAGAATTGCACTCTCAAGACCTGGAAAACTTTTTTTTCCTCTGGTGGAGAACCCTCAGAATCCCCAATGTTTTGGGGCTCTGTCACTGTATATGTAAATGCAAAATTACTGCAAGTTAAAGTTTGGAATTTGATATTAATTCATTCTCTCTTTACAAGTTGAATGATGTTCCTTTCAAAATCATAATAATTTTTACACATTTTACATATTCCAGTATTAGTGAATGGTTTGATGCGAATTCAAGAGATTACACAAAAATAGAAGAGAAGTTTATTGCTCTCTCAGGTGCCACTCATTGCCCTTTTCCCTAGCTTTCACAACTTTATCAAGGTATGGTTTTCAGTTGGCCTACACTCGAATTTTATCTTTAAATTAAAAAACAATTCAAATTAGTTACACAGATTATTTTGAATACAGTAGGCAACTAGGCATAGATGGAATACATATTCAGTTCTAGTTGGGAAATCGAGTCATTAATAATTAATTAAAGTATTCAATTAGTATAAAATTATTTGATAATTAATTTACAATTATTGAAAATTGGAGGGCGAGGGAGCTTCACCTTTTGGTTAAAGGGAGCCTCCAGCCACAACTCTGCCCCGGGCTACTAAAATGTCTCTGAGTGGCACTGATTGTGATAATAATTTGAAACCACTATAGATTGTTAAATTAGCTTTATAAAGTAGTATTTTTTGGATTTTGTACATTAAAATTTGTTCAAAACTGATTAATGAACTAACAAACCTACTGACTGTAGACAGTGGATCCACTTCAGAGAAAAAGATAGCGGGTGAGTCTTGCAGTCGTGCGGTGCGTGGGTTGATGGATAATCAGGAGGGCTCAAATATTTCTATTTTGTCTAATACCAATGATTTTTTATAGGATGCGAGGTTTTCCATGTTAACTGCCAGGGCTTGCTAAATTCCAAATTAGATATAGAAATTCTACTGTCACAAGAAGGTTCATCTTTTGATATCATGTGTCTCACTGAACATTGGCTGAGCGAGAACGAACTAAAGGTTTTTACTCTTCCTGATTTTAGCTTAAGAGCACAATATAGTAGAAAATTTAAAATTAGAGGTGGTTCGTGTATATTTGTGCGTGACAAATCAATTAAAAATTGTAATATTAGAAACGACATAGTCTCCTTAGCTGTTGAAAGTGTCTTTGAAATATCCGCTATAGAATTGAAATTGAGAACAATGCCCCAAAAATTAATAGTCTTATGTGTGTACAGAGCTCCAAATTCGGATTTTGAAATTTTTATTGAGTTACTCAGATCCGTTTTGTCCAGAGTCACAAAAGAGAAAGGGAAAATAGTGTGTTTATGCGGTGATTTCAACGTGGATTACGGTAAGGATGATAGAAATAGTTATGTTTTTAAAAATTTATTAGCAACATTCAAATTAAATAAAACAACTAATGGTCCAACAAGAATAACGAATAGTACAGCCACAGAAATTGATTACATTATTTCAAACTACCCATCAGCTCTCTGTACTAGCAAAACTATTCCCTGCTTCTTTTCTGATCATGAAGGAGGTAGTGTTAAGTTGAAACTACAGAAATTACATTCCAATTTTAACGAAAATAAATGTTTGAAGTATGGAAAAAGAAAGAAGTACCGTGTTGTAAATGAAACAAACATAGCAGCTTTGAATCGTGGGTTGTCGGGTGAATGTTGGCACTCTGTTTACAGTTCCTTTAATGTTGAAGCTATGTTCAATAACTTCATGACTTCCTATGTAGGTCACTGTAATCACTATGTTCCCGAGAAGTCAGCAGGTAAGGCACAAAAAGATAAGCTTTTGTGGATTACTCAAGGTATTAGGATATCCAGCAGAAGACTGAAGGCTCTGAGCTTACTATTGAAGATCCCATCTTCAGCAGGTAAGTTGATTCACATAATCACAGCTTCAGGTGTTAAATTCATTAGCTTATTATCCTATTATAGAATCTACAAATACACGTATAGGAAAGTTTTAAAGACTGCCAAAAAAATTGCCGCTAGTACATTTATTAAAAATTCCTCAAATCAAGCAAGAGCAATATGGAAATTAGTCAATACTGAATCAGGTAAGAGCAACACTTTAAAATTAGAAACTCATATAGTTAATGAAACTGGAATTATAAAAAAAGGTAAAGAAGCTGCAGATTTATTAAACAATTATTTCATCAACACTCCTCTGAAAATACAGAAATCAATCTCCAAATATATAAGAGTCAATAATTTTTTACATTTTTTCAACAATGTTCAACAGATTGGCGCTCACTTTGTAAAATTTGATCCAATGAGTAGTGCAGAACTTAGAAGGATAATCAAATCATTAAAAAACAAAAGATCTTGTGACTGCTATAACATTTCAAATTATCTAGTAAAGCAATCAGCAGAACATATAATTGAGCCTCTAACATTCATCTTTAACAAATCAATGCAAGCTGGTTATGTACCATCAAAGTTAAAACTTTCAAAGATAGTTCCTATATATAAGAAAGGTAATCATGAACTTCCTGAAAATCATCGACCGGTTGCCAATCCGCCTGTATTTCTTAAGATTTTCGAATATGCTGTGCTTCACCGATTAAGAAAATATTTGAACCAGCTTCAACTACTGTCTCCTAAACAGTTTGGATTCAGACCTGGCTCCTCCACAAGTGATGCACTTTTTTCTTTTATGGATGAAGTGCTGAATTTTGTGGATGGCGGATCCAGGGTGTGTGGCTTAGTTGCAGATCTTTCCAAGGCCTTTGATCTGGTAAATATTGAAATTTTATTTAAAAAAATGAAATTATATGGTTTTGATGATGCAGTACTCAAATGGTTTGTATCCTACTTCAATGAGAGATACCAGCAGGTTGAAATACAGTCTCACCCTTTTGTATATCAATCGGAATGGGTAAAAACGAGGAGTGGGGTCCCTCAGGGATCAGTGCTCGGTCCATTGCTCTTCCTCCTTTACATAAATGACTTGCCTCCATACCTTGAACCAGCACACTGTGTTTTGTATGCTGACGATGTGAGTATTTTATTGAAAAGTAATAGTCAACATAACCTGGAGTCTGAATGTAAAATAGCTTTTAAAAAACTAAAAGAATGGCTAGCTTCCAATATGTTGATATTAAATTATAATAAGACTAAGCAAATTCCATTCAGAACAGCCCAAGAAGTAATATTAGAGACAGGAGATGGCAGCATAGGCTCAGCAAACGATGCAAAGGTACTTGGGGTGGTGCTGGACTCTGAACTCTCCTGGCGACCTCATCTTGATTATTTAAAAAACAAATTAAACTCAGCAGTATTCGTTCTTAGAAGCTTGAAACAATTGATAGATACAGGAGCTCTTAAAAGCGTTTATTTTGCTCTGTTCCACTCACTTCTGTCATACGGAGTTGTGTTTTGGGGCAGTTCAAGTCAGGCAGTACAGATATTTAGGATTCAGAAATGGGCAATTAGAGTAATGGTGGGAGAATCCATTAGAACAAGTTGTAGACCTTATTTCAAAGATTTAAAGATTCTCCCACTTCCAGGTCTATATATTTTTGAGGCCCTCTGCTTTATTGATAAAAATAAAGACAAATTTAATACAGGTGAGCTGCTTCATTTGTATAATACCAGAAACAGGTATAACTTAAGGGACGAAATACATCGGACTAGTTTGTATGAGAGGGGTGTGAAGAGTGCTGGAATTCGCCTGTACAACTCATTGCCAGCACATCTCAAGACATTCAAAGGTAAAAACTTCAGAAATAAAATGAGGGAAGAATTGTTGAATGTCTGTCCATACTCTAATGAGGAATTCTTTTCTCATTATGAGATGCAGAGAAACATATGATGAATATGATGACTTAAATTACTGACAAATCCATATACCCCTTTTAAAGGCGGTCAAAGGATGCTAATGAATGAATGAATGAATGAATGAACAATATACGAAAAGTGGGTTCAAGCTCTTAGGCAAATGACTCATAAAAGCAATGATTTATTGAATTTAAGCTTTCACTTTACCCAATTTATAAACTTAATTCCAATAAATACTTGTATGAAATTACTGTTTTTAAGCTGCAAGTCAAGCTCTCAACATCAAAAATTGAAAAATTTCCCCATAATGTGGACTAAAATGAATGGATTTAAGCTTTTCTAGACATGGGTCTACAATCTCTTGGAATACGACTTCACAGGGACTATTTATCATAATTTCCCCGGGAGAGGGCCCAACGGACCCCCCTCACACAGGGGTGTATTCCATAAGTTATTCAACTGATGACTCAAAATACATATTTCGTTGAATAAAATTATGTTCAATATGTTCAATATTGTCTCATCATAGTCAACACTTTAAACAACAGAAATTTAAAGAAGGTTTCAAACCATTTTTTTTGAAATTTAAAACACCGGAATTATTAAATCAATACTCTAAAATTATATAGAGCTATTCCTACCCTGGAAATATTTTGTGAGCTTCTTAATTGATTCCAAGTAGCGGAGAATTTGTGCCGACTCACTTATAGGATTCGCTTAAGTAATTCACAGAAAGTGTGATCAATGGACCTTTTTTTTGAACCAATATAAGCTTACATTTTGCTAGATTGAAAATAAATTCTAACGAATTCAAATCTGGAGATAGAACTATTCAACGAGCTGGCTATAACCATATTATCTACCTGCATCTTAGAATCATGAGTCCAGAATAAATTTCTAGGCAATTTTTTTTCTTGTATATTAAACTTCTTATAGTGTTTCAGCTTTCTTAATCAGGATCTAGACACGATATCAGTTTCTTATCATTGACATCATCATTCATGCACACGCTTAAGGCTCATGCGAGAATCATCTGGAATGAGAGGAAAACTGAGAAGCGAAATGTACAAAGGTTCAGGCCCCTTTTTCATAGCTGGGTGGGCACTTGTCCATTACAGAATGAACAAAGTAAGAGGAACTTTGCAAAAGAAAGTACTAGACGTAGGCCTGCTTGGAGCAACCAAAAATCTTCAGACATCATTGTTCTTGAGAGAGAAAGTGATCATAAGATAATTTTGAAGTTGAAGCTATAGAAATAGCTGGTTTAACCGTTCTTATATCGTCTTCGGACCAGAAAACGTACTGTGTTTTCTGATGATCCTTTTGAACAAATGGCTAGATTTTGAACTGGAATGCTCAAACCTATTTTCGACCTACTTGTGCAACCTGATAGCTGGAAAGGGAGCTACGAACATCTAACTGACAGATTTGCGATTTTCAGTTAACGTCATGAAAAAAAGAATAAAGTTGTGGAGGGACAGCCTTAAAGCAGGGGTGCCCACCCCCCTAAGCTTCATGACGCACCCCCCTAAATTTAGCACCCCCCTATAAATTAGGCCCCCCCCCAAAAAAAAATGCGAAAAAAGCCCCCGTATTCTTTCTAAAACTAAAAGAAGATTTTTATAACTATTGAAAAAATTCAAACCCAGTCGATAATATACAAAATGTATGTATATTTCTTGAGATTCTTTGCATAGGTAACATTTTTTTGTAAAGGTAAAAGAGAAATATCAATGAAATGAATATATGAACAGTATGAACTTCTGCTCAATAAACTTAATTGCAAAATAGCTAAATAAGGATTTGAACCTAAATGGTTTTTAAACAATAAGATATTATTACAAATACACAATGTTCAATAAAAATGAAATACCTATAAGTTTATGTTCGGTGAACCAATTACATTAAGGTTAAATAATTCTACGAAGTTGTTCCTTTAAAGGAAGTGAAAACAATGAGTTAATAACTTCATTTGTAAAACATAAAAATTCAAAATACTAAGTCATTTATTGGACAGTAGTTAAACAACAGGCTATTTACTTAGTGTAGTATCTTGGGAGAATTTATGTATGGATGAAGTACATAAAAGGCACACATTTCATGTATAGTTATTTACAACACACAATCGAAAGAAGTGCCTTTCAAAAACAAAATAAAGACATAGTTATGAAAAATTACTGAATTTTTAGTATTTAGTAAGTTTTGCTATAGCAGTTCTTACTTATTAGTAAGTAGTTATCGTAAAATACATGAAAAACATCAACAGTTTGAAGTCAAAAATTCTAAATTTGTAGGCTGTAACCATCTACAAGTTAGCTAGGCACCTTCTAAGCTTGTTAAATCTATCTCTCTTAACCCCACATAGAAGGTTTTGTCTTTGGGATGAGGAAACAGAAAACCTTTCAATTATTTCTTCATTAGAAATAGACTCAAGTACATCTTTTTCTGCAGCTAGAACCATATTAGATTGGACAACCATGAGTCTCCCATAGCTGATCTGAGTCTGTTTTTGATAATTTTAAATCGACTTATTGCTCTTTCTGCTGATTAACTAGTAACTGTTAAGGAGAGTAAAGTTGTATAAACCACTTCCAGAGCACTCGCTTGCTAAGTTTGAATAATAACTTCCTGCACAAATCCTAAACATAACTATTTTAGCTAATTCATATTCAATTGTATAATAATAATTATAAATATATTTTCATTAATTGACATTCTATCTGGTGACTTCGTAGTATATTTTTGAATGTTGTCACGTTAAACACGGTTTCAATCAACTTTACATAGCTTCAGTGCACATTACGCCCCCCCCCCAAAAAAAGTTTTTTGGAACCCCCCAAGAATTTCAATGACGCAGTCTGCGTCATAGCCCCCCCCCCCCCCTGTGAGCACCACTGCTTAAAGGGTTACTGTATGTTGCTGTGCAAAAACGTTGACATAGTCTAACTATAAAAATAGACTACATAGACATAAAACTAAAATGCGGAAGAAATTTCAAAATCATGTAACTTTAAATCCCACAAGCACAGCAAGTGTAAAACGCGAACTTTTAAAGTTCTCTGGAATTTATTTGCAAAAGAACACATTATAAGTCAATATTTTGTACAGTATATAAATAACAGTTTATGAAGATAACAATTTCAGAGTGGGAGAGTGGTTTGTGATACCGTAACAACAAAACTAATCTAGTCTACTAGTAAGAAGACTTCATTGAGTACTGAAATTCTGTTCTATATTATGCTTGTGGCTGTTAGCAGTCTAAATTTTTGTTTTGTTTTGCGGTTGCCGGCCCGGTCCATAGGATGTGAATAATGGAAAGATTATCCTTTTTTCAAAGAGAATTAGGGGTAAATTACCCTCGAACCAAACCTAGCAAAATGAAGTGATGAGGGAGCAAAAATTTATTTCAAAATTTATCAGTGGATACCATATATTTTTTTTGTGTGGGGGGACGCACTTCTTTTGTCTGCCCATTGCGCGCAGCGCAAATACAAAAACGGGCAGGCAACGGTTGAAGAAGAATCCAGCCTAATAAAGTAACGAATAATCCTGGAGCAGTTAGATCTAATCTTTCAAATGCTTTAATTGATTCAGTTATATGTACTACACTAAATTGCATTTTTTTTTTAATTATTAGGCTATTGCAATAATTTCGAAAACGCAATGGAATTCATGCAAGGGTAAGCCTAAGCGTAAGTATAAGAGTCATAAACATAATACCGTATATTATCAACGAGAACAAGAATACATACTAGTAAATTTTACATCAATAATGGAAATAATATTAATAATAATTTGAAAATTGCCATACACATGTTATCAATTCATATACGGTACCTATTTTTATGATGCGATTCTATGAAAAACACTTGACCTTTGTATTCTCCAAGATCAATTCAGTGTTTATAAGCATCAAATACTGAGCATCCAGGTTGAAACATGAATCAGGTAATAATTGGGTGATTATCTTATAAGCTGTTCAGCTACTACTGATATCTCAGCCATGCTAAATTCAATGGAATGTGACAGTCCAATTACTCCCAATGCAAATTGATTCCTTGTGGTCTGTTTCGAGGTTAATTTTGTGCAAATGGTGCATGTCAATGCGAAAGGTCCCGCTACAGCATGCTATTGACGTCTTCTCTCAGCCCTTGGGCAATACGAAAATAAATAGACTTCTTCATTGGGATCTCTATAAACTGGAAGCAGATTTTGCATCGCAGCATGTGTTTCAAGAAACATGAAACATTTTCTGGAAATATATCATTATTTTTAGCAGTAGATCATACAGTGAAGTCGAGTAAAAAAGGAAAATTACAAGAATTAAATCACGTAGTTTCAAATTCTTCAGGAGTGTGTAAAGGTTGGCTTCATGAACAACGGAGACCTTGTAATATGGGGAATATTGAGAATGTTATATTATTGAAATTTATTAGTGATTTAGTGTTTTTTCCAGGTGCATTGAACTGATTAGAATTAAGCTGACAAATTTTCAAATATGGACTCAAGTGAACTTTGGATTGCTATGTTGTCGTAATTGTGAGAAAGTTATTTTTTTAAAGAAATGGCTGTCTCACAATTACCTATTTTTTTGCATATAAGGTTTTGCTAACTTGCATTGAAGTAGTTAAAATTATTGCAGGTTTCAAGCATTTCCACGGTACTGAACTTTCATCTGTGATGAAATTACAAATTTATTTGAAATGCTTGGAACGTGCAATGACCTCTCTTGAAATTTTGGCGACTCCACTAAAATTATGTTCAGTACTCCACGTGGTTCGGCCAATTTGTCGCCTGGAGGGGGTCATAATTGGAGTGAAAAAGCGAGAGTTCGAATCGAGACGTGGCCGCGAGAAGAGCACAAAAATTGTGAAGGAGCCTCGGGCCTTCTAAGTGTGGCTGCGGCCCATTTAGGAGGGGCGAGCGATCAAGTCGGTGAACTTAGTTGTGAATTTATTCGGTCAAAATTTTGATAAAGTATATTAAGTCAAAATCGCGGGTTCAGTTTGAAGGAAATTCGGAAGTTTGTTGTACGTGATGTTATGGCGGGCGTTTGAAATAAAATTCGTAGAACATGGACAGATAAAAAACACTGGTGAGTGCCTAATCTTTAGTATAAAGCTCAAATTAAGACCGTATTGATTGACCGAGGCCCTCAATTCATTAATTTACATGTTAGCAAAAGACATAAGTTAGCAAAATCTTGTAGAAAATTAATGGAGTAGTTTAAATGAAAATTGTGTGATTTCTTTATGTTGAAAATAATTTTAGGATCGTATAATAAATATGGGTTAAATAGCACCAACTCTTTTATTTCCAAAAAATCAGTTCGTTCCTTGCTCTCTTGTTAGTTCAGTTGCTAAACAGGTGAAAGACAAGAAATATATAAAATTATCTTTGCATTTGAGTAAACGAACCTGAAGCTCCCAATCATAGATTTGGAATTATTGAATGCATATACAGTTTAGTAGAGATGAAATTTCCGGACAAAAATGGTGTCATATGTGTGGGTGAAGGAAGGTACTTCATTGTTACATAAAGGGTGTTCAGGTGTGTAGAGGTAGAAGATTTCCGGCTACATATATGGTTTGAGATTTAAGGGTAGAGAAGTTGTCCGGTTACATAAATGGTGACGAGGTGTGGGGTTTGTCTGCAAAAATGACAAATATTCAAATGCAAGATCGATCTGTAGTATTGAGAATGAGAATGATTTCATAGATTAAGAATAACAATATATTGAACGAGAATAAGTTGAGAGCCACCGGTTGTTTAACACCAATAGATGAATCTTGTAGAAACATGAGCAGGAACATGGAACGAACTTTGATTGTGAAAACTTGATGAAGTCTTGGTTGGAGCTAAGTTTTCAAATAATAATAAAAAAAATAGGATTGCACATATGAAATAGTAAATTACTTTTTAGAATATGAAAATGAAATTAAGTTGGTGATTCAATGGCCTGAGCAATTAGAAAACGTATATCTATTTCAAATTGAATAATGTTAATTTTGAGGTAATTTTGAAAGTTAAATAAATTTGATTCAGTAGTTGAATGTTATAAAAAAAATCAGTGACGAGTTAAAACTGAAAAATGAATTGTATTGTTCAAGGATTGTTGTAAGAAATTTAATTTGGTTAGACGTTGCAATTTTTATTACAGTGAAAAATAAAATAAAATTATTAGTTAAAGTGAGAAAAATATATTTTAGCTTTAAATGGAAATAGGCGCCGGCATTGAAATATAACGCCGTGTTATGAGGCGTTCAATGACCGCAAAAACTGGCAACTATGCATCAGAATGACAAAATAATATAGAGTGCATTGCTTCAATAAATAATAAACGATTGATTAATTTTATTTCAAAGGAAATGTTTGTGCATATTGATAAATTAAGCTTTGTGATAGAAAGGAAGTCCAAGGATGTTTTGAGTTTGATGATCTCAGTTGTTAGAAGTAACATTGTATGAGTAGTTAAGATTCGATAAGAAGTGATGATTATGATAAAGGGATGATAAGAGTCTGTCCTACTGTTTCTGATGACTCAATATTGCGGCTGGATCGAGTAGGTTGTATTTATTGGGAAGTTGGATCAGTTGGGACAGAAAAAGGTAATAAGGTAAAATGGATTCAGATGTGAATCATTTAAATAGTGTACGCAGCGGGGCTGAGAAAATCACGATTTGTACTGGAATCGGGAATTTCAGTGGGGTAGTACAGTGGGCGTACTGGTATTACCGAGTTTTGGATTATATCACTCAGCGGAACTGAGGGAATTGTGATTGCACTGAAATCGGGTATTTCAGTGGGATAACACAGTGAGCGTACTGGTGTTATCGAGAGTATGGATCGGGTATCCATGGGTAGTTTAGAAAATTCTTTTCCAAGATAAGTTCTACTATTTTATATAGCGGCTAAGGCGGCAATAGTGAACGAACCTGGAATAAGTAGGATATAGCTGATTTAGAAGTGTGTGTTGAAAATAAGAGGGAAGAACTGTGTGATTGTGTAATGACCAACGAAATAAGAAAGTGAGAGAAAATATGTGATGAATAGAGAGAGAAGGATGAGATGGATAATCCTTGGACTGCACAGCTGAGTAGGCACAGTGAAAACAATGGAAATTAACGTAAACAGTGTAGATACTGGTGAATATTATTATGTTTTGTTGTGAAAGAAGAGTGGATGGTGAAATAGGAGAGAACAATAAATTATGGGAGAGACAAAATCATAGTGGCAAAGAGGCTATGGAAAAGCGATCGGAAAAATAGTTGAAAATATAATAATACAATGGAAATTGATGGCCTTGAACTTGAATGAAAATAACATTGAAACTCCTATACCGATGATTCATTCTGATTGATTATTATTAAATGAATCTAAACGTATTAGTAGAATGCTAGAATTGAGAATAATGCAACGTTGCAAGCTAAATTTTTATTGTTCTATAGTTTTTATCAAGAGATAGGATATTCATGATTATTTTGATTTTGCATTGATAATAATAAATAGTACTGATCAATTTCATTCGTTACTGAATTGATAAATAATAATTAGATTACTATGACTACAATATTTTGAGATTAAGGTAGTCTTCTAGGGTTATGAAATTATTGATAGGTCTACTGTACTTGAAAATTTGAAGAATGATGTGGCTATTGAAAATTGTTTTTGAATACCTAGATATTGTTAATGATTGTTTAATCAATGGATACAGTAGGTTGAATTGATTTTGTGATGGTCTCGGTCAATTCTATTTCATGAGCTAGAGTTAATTTTTTTGGGACTGGCACATCCCAATGTGATTCCTGTGACAATATTGAGTGAATTGTGAGTGTTATACAAGTTACCAGGAGTAAGGTGACTTGAGTTGAGTCAAAACCCTTCCTGAGTCATCGGGACCAGGTAAACAGTTTGTCTCCAAGGAGATCCTGAGAGAATGTTAGTTGGGGCTATTCCACCTATGCCCAACTCTCACTCCAGTCGTCAAGCTACAACATTATCACTGCTGCTGCTGTAGCCACTGTTCCTGGGGGGGTTCATCGAGACTAGCACTCTTTTGGATGCTGATCTTCCTCGTGCTGAGGCCGGAGTTCAACTAGCTGACTGGTTTCCAACTGCCAGATCCGACCTACAGCTGTAAAAACGGTTAAACTAAGATCTACCATCACGCTATCTGAGAGGCAAGTGCCGGGTGCCCTTCCTCAACCGACATCTGATGCCTGTCCAGGAGATGTATCCTGATGGGACGACAGGGTCCAGCCCTGGCATAGCTGATGCTGCCCATTCCAACGTCGAGACCGAGTGGAGAGATGGAGTGTCAAGTGTCCGGTGTACAGAAAATTGCTTAGTGTACAGTGTCAAAGAAAAATGAAGTAATATCGCCCTTTTTTAGAGGAGGGGGTAATGTAATATGGGGAATATTGAGAATGTTATATTATTGAAATTTATTAGTGATTTAGTGTTTTTTCCAGGTGCATTGAACTGATTAGAATTAAGCTGACAAATTTTCAAATATGGACTCAAGTGAACTTTGGATTGCTATGTTGTCGTAATTGTGAGAAAGTTAATTTTTTAAAGAAATGGCTGTCTCACAATTACCTATTTTTTTGCATATAAGGTTTTGCTAACTTGCATTGAAGTAGTTAAAATTATTGCAGGTTTCAAGCATTTCCACGGTACTGAACTTTCATCTGTGATGAAATTACAAATTTATTTGGAATGCTTGGAACGTGCAATGACCTCTCTTGAAATTTTGGCGACTCCACTAAAATTATGTTCAGTACTCCACGTGGTTCGGCAAATTTGTCGCCTGGAGGGGGTCATAATTGGAGTGAAAAAGCGAGAGTTCGAATCGAGACGTGGCCGCGAGAAGAGCACAAAAATTGTGAAGGAGCCTCGGGCCTTCTAAGTGTGGCTGCGGCCCATTTAGGAGGGGCGAGCGATCAAGTCGGTGAACTTAGTTGTGAATTTATTCGGTCAAAATTTTGATAAAGTATATTAAGTCAAAATCGCGGGTTCAGTTTGAAGGAAATTCGGAAGTTTGTTGTACGTGATGTTATGGCGGGCGTTTGAAATAAAATTCGTAGAACATGGACAGATAAAAAACACTGGTGAGTGCCTAATCTTTAGTATAAAGCTCAAATTAAGACCGTATTGATTGACCGAGGCCCTCAATTCATTAATTTACATGTTAGCAAAAGACATAAGTTAGCAAAATCTTGTAGAAAATTAATGAAGTAGTTTAAATGAAAATTGTGTGATTTCTTTATGTTGAAAATAATTTTAGGATCGTATAATAAATATGGGTTAAATAGCACCAACTCTTTTATTTCCAAAAAATCAGTTCGTTCCTTGCTAAACTTCGTTTGCTCTCTTGTTAGTTCAGTTGCTAAACAGGTGAAAGACAAGAAATATATAAAATTATCTTTGCATTTGAGTAAACGAACCTGAAGCTCCCAATCATAGATTTGGAATTATTGAATGCATATACAGTTTAGTAGAGATGAAATTTCCGGACAAAAATGGTGTCATATGTGTGGGTGAAGGAAGGTACTTCATTGTTACATAAAGGGTGTTCAGGTGTGTAGAGGTAGAAGATTTCCGGCTACATATATGGTTTGAGATTTAAGGGTAGAGAAGTTGTCCGGTTACAACCATTTTCCAATAAAAAACAGGTACCGCGCGAGTTAGCTTGGTGGATCAAAAGTACAATTTTCCAGTTTTCTGCTTATAACTTAAAACATAGCGTTCTTATGAAAGTTTTCCAAATGAGAAAATCGAAAGTCATTGATTTCACTATAACTTTGATACTTCGCATGCAAATGTCTTAGCTTATTTTTTATATTAATTATAAGGAACTAGCATTCAAATTGATATGTTATAAAAATTTTATTGCATTAACTTATGATTGCTTGAGAAATCATATTATTGAAGTCATATTTCAGGGAATTTCGTTTGCAAAAAGAGAGGTCTCAATTAACTTTTCCGAGATTTTTATGAAAACAGCGAAATTTGTTAATGAATAATAAGACGAAATTGTCACAACCACATTTATTAAAACTTCGAGAAACTAGTTTCGGTTGTTACAACATTATCATTCTCAATCAAACTCATTGATTGAGATTGATAATGGTGTAACAACCGAAACTAGTTTCTCGAAGTTTTAATAAATGTGGTTGTGACAATTTCGTCTTATTATTCATTATGGATACCTTCCACAATATCACCTTCGCCATTACTAAGAATGAAATTTGTTAACATAAAATTGACTCCTGTTTCATATTCGAGGGCTTGGTTGGTACTGATACGAAAGTTGGAGCTATTAACTTTTTAAAAACCTAGCATTTTTCTCTTCAGTAGTTTTCGATTCAAAGCTACTTTATTATACAAAAATTGTCAGTTTTCAAGTATCTATCAACATTTTAAAGTGAAATTTTTATTACGGTCTGAGTTTGGCAAGTGACAATCGAATTGGGATCTCATTGAGTAGAATGAGCACTCGGTGGAGTGGAATTGGTCGTTCAATGGTGGTGATGGGTCAATGGTTGGAGCTCCCCCACCACCGGTAACTAGGTTGGGGGGGGGGGGGGGGGTGTTTGGGAACTGCTAGTATTAGGTCCCAGGAGCCTGAAAATGTTCTGACCAATATTTTGTTTCAGTTACGGTTCTGTTTATTCACTTACTCTAGTGAAAGGTAATATGTTAAAGTCATATTTCCACATGTTACAACACTATATAACTTCTGATCTATCCATAAAAAAATTAATCAATCATCAATTTTTCTTTCAACACAATCTTCTCCGGATAGAGCTTCTTTAAAGTGAGAAAGTTACATTTTTTTGTAATTCTGAAAAGGAGCAAAGTTATAGTAAGTTGAGTAAGCTTTGCTTTTCATTTCTGAAGCTCTTCATAAAACGCCTTGTTTTTTTTTTGTAGATTACGTCTTGGAGACTCCATTTAAGGAGTATAAGACAAGTCAGATCAACAATATTATACACTAGATACCATAATTACTTAAATTAGTTGAGGTGAGGCTTAATTTTGATGTGAAAGGAACTCTTGTACACTACAAAAAGCTTTATCAACTAAATATTTCTTCAATTGTTTTTTAAATATTTCTATATTTTCAAGACTCTTCAAAAACTGCGGTAGCTTGTTGTAGAATTTCCTACCAATATAACTAGGTTTTTGTTTGAATAAGCTACTATTGTGACTCACCAAGTGATAATTTCCTCGGCTTCTTGTATTATAATCATGTAAATCAAGATTTTGGTAAATATCATTCGTTTTTACATACACATATAAGCAGGGTACAGTTAGGAGACCAAGTCTCTTGAGGAACGGCCTACATGAATCTAATCTATTTACTCTTTCTATACACCTAACCGCTTTCTTTTGGATCTTAAACACCCTATCAACATTTTGTTTTGATGAATTACCCCATACTAAGATAGCATACCTAATATGTGACAGTAAGAGCCCATGGTAAGCTGTAAAAAGTAACTTTTTGTCATTCAATCTAGCGAGATGTCGCAGGACAAATACCCCAGATGAAATTTTACTACATATTTTCTCAATGTATGGAGTCCAGGTCAATCGTCTATCCAACATAACTCCTAGAAATGCAATTTTTTCTTCCTGGTCTAATTGATTATCGTTTACAAACACGTTTATAGCCCTATCTTCATTTAAATTATGTTTGTTTTTGAATTGAAGGTATTGGCATTTTGTACTATTTGTAGTTCATTTCAACTGATTTAAAAATTGGACAATGGACTGCACACCTATATGGGCACTTATTTCTAAATTATCTAGAATGGAATTGCTGAAAATGAGTGATGTATCGTCAGCAAATAAGAGGGCTCTACCACTAATTAATTCTTTAGGTAAACGGTTGACATAACAAAAAAAGCAATGGACCTAGTATTGACCCCTGAGGCACTCCAGCTTGCACCTCTAATTTATTAGATTTATTCTTTACTATACTATTACCAACTACTATAGTTAGTTCTACACATTGTTTTCTCCCAATAAGATATGATTCAAACCATTTCAGTTCAACCCCATTTACACCTACATTTTGCAGTATTTCCAATAAAGTTCTATGATTAACACAATCAAATGCCTTTGACAGATCTAAGAAGATTGCAGTAGCTTTATCACCTGAATCTATTATATCTATTAGTTTTTCAACTAGAGAAACTATGGCTGGCTGTCTTTGTTGATCTCCCTTTCTGGAAGCCATGCTGTTCATCACAGATAAAGTTAGCTTCTTGAAGGTGCAGAAGTAACCTATTTAGAACTACTCTTTCAAAAATTTTACTTATTACATTTAAAATACTAATGGGCCTATAGTTTTCCACCTTTTCTCCATCACCACTTTCGAAGATTGGCAAGATCTTTTCCTCTTTCAAATTATCTGGAACAACACCTTGTTCTAATGAATGATTGATCAGATGAATCAAAGGGTCTAACTAAATTGATCTTTACATTCTTTCAGAATTTTACTGGATACCCCATCCATTCCTACAGGTTTTTTATTATTTAAACTATCAATGATATTTGACAACTCGTCTTGGGATACTGGGTGGAATTTTAACTCGTTCTGAATCCCCTCAGTATTCCTCATGTCACTAATACCTGTATTAAGAGATTTTTGAAGATTCTTAGCAACCAGTTGATAATATCTGTTAAAGAAATTACAAATGTCTACACTATCATCAATATATTTTTTATTTTCGTTAATTATTCTGGGGACACTAGTATAAGCATCTACATGAGCTACTTGCCTATTTCTGTTTATTACATCCCACACTGCTGTGTTAAAGTACACACTATTATTCAAAATTTCAGCTGTTTTCTCACATTTCGCTCTTTTCACTTCTTTCGTATAGTTTTTCTTTAGAGCTTTGTAATTATCTTCACTTAACATATTTCTAGATAGTTTGAATTCATCATATGCATCTTTAACCCTATTTCTTTCTGCAAGGATATCATCAGTTATCCACACTTCAATTTTGTTTAATTTGTTTTTTACAGGGACTTTTTTAACTGGTCAACTCATAGTAATATGAAACCTTGAAATATTAATGAAACTATCATATTTGTTATTCAAACTATTGCTATTGTAAACCCTACTCCAGTTTTCTTGTAGCAGATTCTGCTTCAAACAATCGATATTCCCCTGTTCACATTGTTGAATTTCTTTCATTACTCTACTCTTTTTAATTGATTTATGACCTTGCAACCCCACCTCTAAGATTTGATAGTCATGATCAGATAGTTCCGAGCCGCCTAATCTTGTTTTAGAGTAATCTATATTAGTAAGGATGTTATCAATTATTGTTTGTGATGTTCTTGTGACTCTGGTATATTCATGAACTTTTATTTCCAAGTTATTCATGCATATAATATCCTTTAAATCTCCTGTCATTTTATTCTGTGTTGCAAAGTCTGTATTGAAATCTCCCGCTACAATAACGTTTGTAAAACGAGTAGTAGTAATCTCTAAAATCCTATTGAAAAGTTCACAAAAATTGTTCCATTCCCCATTTGGTGACCTATAAATACCTAACACCGCTACTTCGAAATTATTGTCGATTTTTACTCTTAACCCAGAAACTTCTAAATCCATTTCCACAGCAAATTTCTCTACATATTCTTAATTAAATGTTTGCATATTCTTAGCATTTTTAGTGAAGATAGCTACTTCGATGAGATGTCCTGCAATACGACGTTTTCAATGAATAGTTTGGAATATCAAGTTGTGACAATTCATCTTCTTTTAAACCATGCTCTGTGAAAATAGCTATATCAGGAGCCTCTTCTTTAAAAAATACTTCGATTCTATCTATTTTGTTACGAATGTATTGAATATTCTGATGGAACACAGTGAGTACCGGTACTTCCCTATCATCCCTTATTACTTTATCGTTTCTTTTGCTTATTGAAGTAGATTTACTTAATCTCTTAGAATCTTGAGAGCCTATCAGATTGCTACAAGAGTTCCTTCCACTAATGCTATCCTGATTTTTTGATCGATTAACGTCTTTTAATACAATTGAAGATTGTTTCCGTGTTTCCGAGTAATAAGAGAAAGTTTACCTTAACCTCCCCCCCCCCCAACCCTTTCATAACAAGCATGGGTTCGATTTTCATGATAAAATAATCTGAGCTTCATATAAAGTCCACTATCACAGATTTCAGAAGAAATCCGAACTACAAGATTTAATTTTGAACTTTTTATTTTCCTAGCCCTACTACTGTAAGAAAAGTATTGCTTTCCAAAAAACGATTTCTAAGTATGTATGTTCGTGTTTCAAGGGACTCTTAGTTTAAAAAAATATGTTCTTGGGTATTGGTCTGTGTGTCTGTATGTATGTGTGTGTGTATGTGTGTACGTATGTCTGTGACCATGAAGTCCCAATAAATGGAATCACTTGAAATTTATTTCAAACTTGGTATTCTTGCACGTTGAAGAGATATGTCACTGGAATTTTCGTTGATATTCGATTTTGGTCTAATTATTATTATTCGTGAGACCTAGTGAAGGCATCAGCTAAGAATAGCAGTCGCGTGTCAATCGAGAATTATTGAACGAATTTTTAGGAAAGCGAAAATTTTCAAAGCAATCAGAGCATCCAAGACTAGAGTGTAGATGAAATTTGAAAAATACGCAAATTCATAAAACTTTTCATTTTATTATTATTACTTGTGAAGTATCCCTCATTTTCTGAACTGAAGAATTATGCTCTCGATGAGAATTATACGTTCCATCACTATCGTCTTGAGCTCACAGTAGTATCCCAGGGAATTCACAGTGGGGCGCCTTAATGGAATAGCACAAAATGCTCTTAGCTTACTAGAGAACAAACAAATAACTCTCCATCATGATCCACTCCATGTCTACTTCAATATTATGCACAATGATGAATGATATTCGCCATCAGTTCATTACCGTTTCAACAGAGAAAAACTGCAGATTCATTTTCAAATTGGTTGGATTCCAATATGCATGTATATTTGCATTATCTAGCTGATCAGATTCTTGATAAGGTATCCAAAACCTATGATGCGGTTGAATGCTCAAGTGCGAGAACGGTTAAATTCAAATCTACTATCACATTGTGATCAAATTAATATAATACAGTTATGATATTTTTGGATATGATTCTAGTCAAATAAATACAGAAGTAAAAATGTAAAAGCTTCTGATAATAAATATAACGATAACTTAGAATAAATGAAAAACACACAGAATAGATTCTACTTATTCGGCTTCATTAGGATTCCAAGACACTTAATTATTTTATCATTATTTATTAGGTTGCCAGTCGCAGTGTTTAAATCAGTAAAAGCACTCATCTCTAATAATTATCTGACTGACTGCTACTGCTGCGGTCACGATCTCGATTCCTGCTCACCTTCAATATTTTGTGTAATTATCCACCTTAAACTCACCTTAAACTCAATTCTGAAACTCATGTGGGCATCATATATTAAAATGTCATTATTGCTCCTGAACACATTCTTTCATTGGAGTTGAAAAAGAAACCGAGCAACAATGTATAAAAATAATAATAACATGGCTTTCAGGTTGTGTTATCATTAATTTCATTAAATCGAATGAATAGGCTTACTTATTTTTTGACAAAGTGCAGTAGGCTATTAATCATTCTCGAATTGTTTATAGCACGTCTACCTATACTCTGTTCACGCAAACGGCGGGAAACAACCCAAAACAAACGTTTGCGTTCGTGTGAGTGAAAAAGTGATGACTCATATCAGCTGTAGGCTGATCGATTAATTTCCACGAGTTCACAATGAGTTCAGTATCATATTTTGCTGTCACAGTTACCGGTTCACTTATATACTGCGCGTTAATTGTGAATCGGCAACTGTGAATCGGTCTTGTAGTTCGAAGATTCACTCTCTTACGCGCATCGTCTCCTCTTTCCGTAAACAGAGTATAGATATTTCGACGTATATTCTATCATTAGAACTCCATGGGCCATCATTTAATACAGTAACAGGCGAACA
This sequence comes from Conomelus anceps, assembly GCA_948455865.1. Lineage (NCBI taxonomy): Eukaryota > Metazoa > Arthropoda > Insecta > Hemiptera > Delphacidae > Conomelus > Conomelus anceps. The sequence continues at coordinate 58,399,427 of OX418218.1, forward strand.
GCATCATTTAATACAGTAACAGGCGAATAGCTTTATTAAATAGAGGAATAACCTCATCAAGTTTCATTGTTGTTCCGTTCAGCATCACACTTCATGCTGGAAGCAGCATCACCTGAAATTAGTTTATTTTAAAGTGAAAAAAGGTGCATTAGCTACTTCAATTTCGAAATCACTATTCAAAAGATGAGAGATTTCCTTTAAAATAAGAGTTAATCTTTATAAAAATGGTGAGTATGAAATGATGATTTCAACTTAAAATGTGTCATAATCCTGCATTCTAGTAGATATTGTTTTCTAGTAGTAGTTCATCATTTTGAATAAAAGAGTCACTGTTTGAAAAATAAGATAATTTCTTCAGAATAAATTCTGTTTTCAAACAAAAGCAAGCATCATAAACATTCCTGCACTTTTGATTAGTTTCAATATGCATGTTTTTAGCGTCCAAACATTGAATATTGGTAGACGCTGTGGTTGATTGGGGCGCTTATCTCCTGGCTGACTACTTCTCCTGAGGTCTTGGGTTCGATGTCCGATTCCCGTTCAGCAATGTATATTTTGTTCTATCATCCATTCTATTAATCATGCACAAGTGTCAGACCCGTGTAGGCATTACGAACAAAAAGAAGAAAAAGAAATAAATATAAAGAAAAGAAACCTTTTGAAGTGGCGGTGGGAGCTTCAACGTGAGAAACAATAATAAATTATTGATGTTACTGCGTACTTCCTATTTATAAGAGAGCGCCAAAGTCAACTGCGGAGAGCATCATTACATTTGCTGCAGAAGACGTGTTAGAAAACGAGATTTCTTGACTGGCATTATTATTATTTTGTGGTGTCCGGAAATGCAGTGACGGCACATTTTGCGACATATAACTCCGATTATATTCAATGTTATTAAAACGGTCGAACCTTGACACCTGTCACCGTTTCCACCTCGAGTCGATTCGGTGGCAACAACAGTGCAATGTCAACAGCAGAAGCACGCGGCCAACCTGCTCTGCTCATTGATTTGATGGCGTTCAAACCCTTCCTCTGCCTCTGATCGGCAAATGAAGCTGTTACAACTTAGTTCCTTTTGACATAGCTTCCAGCCGACTGAGCTATCACACAAACGTCCAGCTCAATAATATTATTTTTGTAAAATATAAATACAGTACATTTATTCAATTGGCTAATTTTATTCCATCGTTCTGTTATTTTACAACAACCTCTACTTGCAGTGGCGTAACGTTTTCCAATTGGGCCCCGCCGCAATTGGTTTTCCGGGCCACTCTCCTCAAAATCATATATATATCCCCCCTCACCCTTGTCACCCGTCCCTGAAAAACTTGCATAATTATTTTGTGGGCAGGCAGTTTCAATGATGTAGAAGCTAAACACCTTTATAACTATTAAATTTTAAAATGCAATCATGTTTCAAGGGGGGCCAGTCTAGGCTGTAGCGTACGGGCTCCTGAAAGATGGAAATAGTTGAGAGTTGATTATATTATAATTAATCTTGAAACCTAGAAACCTTAAAATTTATGTCTTCCAAAGGTTCCACATCCATATCCTCCTTGTTAGCACCTGCGCTTCTTTTTCCAGAAAATGTGTTCTCTGAGAATTCGCCTCGTTTGCAGACACGGACACAGGTTCAACTTTTAATAAAAATGCATTTCTTCTGAATTACCGCGAAATTGCTAATTTAGAAAAAGAGAAAAAATTTAAGAAATTTATTCTTAAGAGGCAGAAGAGAGAGAACGTTAACTACTTATGCAGCACTTGATCCTATTATAAGAAAAAATTCAACTGCGTTGGGAGAACAGACACAATTGAACCAAAACTATTATTTATATACTTATACAATAATCACTTAATTTATTTATTTATTTATTTATTGTGACAAATTTACAACGAGTGTGAAGGTGCAACAGACTCAGGTCCAAAACTGCTCCCTTCACAAATTTTGATATGTAACATTGTCCAAAACATTGAGGTTAACACAGAATAAAAATTTTAAATATGCTGAAAACCTTCACTCGAAAAATAATAAAATGAATTTTCTCACTTGACCATTATTAATTTAAAAGTTCATTCGAAACGAAACACTAAAACCAGTTAAATATAGTTAATAATATTAAATATATCCGATATATCAAGGGTATAAATATTCCTTCTGAACATTGTTTAAAAATGAACTAGTCTATAAAAAATAGAATTAACTAAAACACGACCGTACAACATCACAATACCATAAACGCAGCATGTTGAAAAATAGAATAGAAATAAAAAAATGGCACTCCAAATAATAATACTCACGATCACAAACTCAATAAATATATATATGGTTTACTCTAGGCCAATTAACCGGATACTTGTAGGCCTACATGCATCTAATTGGACGATTCAAAAGAGACTGTATTCAAAATACTGTATGAAGAAAAATATTGAATTCGATTTCTACACTACCCCCCACTTACCATTACTTCGTATATTATGCTAATATACTTTGAGGAATTCGATGGGAAAGAAAAAATAATATTAATTTCCTCTAATATTTGCACTGCGGAGACATAGCCGTCTAGATAAGTTTGTTTGAAGAGTGTTTTGTCCTTGGTATGTCTCCATTTCCATTTCCTGAAGTCACAACACCCTGCTTCTGAATTCCTTCACTAAAGCTATCTGCGAATTGATAAAGTAAACAATAGACATTGACCTGATAATATTTAGCTAATTCATTCTTTCTTTCTTCCTTCAGTGTTTCAGTTTTATTTCTTTTGAAAAAATATATATATTTCAGTCCGGGCACGGGCCATCTCTTGAAAAAATATTTTTTCATTCCGGGCCCCCTTATAGCCCGGGCCCTCCCACGCCGCGGGGTCAGCGGGGGTGTACGTTACGCCTCTGTCTACTTGCCAAACACAGACTCACAACATATGAAAATGTATTCGGGTATAACGCATTAAAAATGAACTAAAAATGGAAAGCGATTTAAAAATATTAAAAAATAAAGTTTAAAAATCCTTCTTGAGAGTGTTGAGGAAGGAATTGTTTCATTATCAGGTTGCAATAACTGAGAGGGTGTGTACCAGACAGATGCTTCATCAATTTTAGCCCTCCTCCTGTTCCAAAATTTCCAGTGGTTGATTGACTGCTCGTGAAATATGTGAGTTGTTAATTAGCCTATGGATTAATCTGGACAAAGTTGTGTTTGCGCTGGTGTGCAACATATAAATGCTATAAACTTTATAAATATTTATCTATTTCCTGTAACTAATGACATTTTCTGCATTGACATATAGCATGTTGTTTGAGCACTGCTCAAAGATGCAGCTTACCGGCCTAATTTTTGATGACAATAATAATAATAATAATAATTTTTATTATTAGTTCCAGTTGAAAGAAAAAGTATCTATTCGTTGTATTACAGGAAGTAATGGAAATATAACTTACCCCTTTGTAGCTCATTAAATTAAATTCTATTAAATCTCCTGATTTCATCCAATAGAGCAGTGGACAGAAGAAGTATCAATTGCATTGAATTCATGTGAATTTGATAAGAAATAATTTCATGCGGTTTTTATTTGGATGTATGGAGGAAGGAGACTCGGAGTTGATTACAGCTGCTACAAGGAGCCGTCTCTGAGAGTCGGCTATTCCATCCGCCTTTCAAAAGTCTTCAAAAGGAAATCATTATAGCTATATTATCTTAGCTTCAATAGTATCAGCTCTGGTTGTTAATATGTTAGTTGTCACTGTCCATAAGTAATGCACTAGAATTGAGGTACAGTACTAAGTTAATATGTTCCAGCTCCTTGAATTCGTGGCTACAAAGCTATTGCTATCTATTGTAGCCACTGAAGACTTTGTTATCACGGTAATTCATTTCGAAAAATGTCAATGCTATAAACCAAGCAGGAGACTCTCAATACTGCCATTGTCAATTACATAGCCAATGGAAATTGATGAATGCAAGGATCGACATGGATCTCACAATTGCTGGTCGGATGGTTTTCATTATTTTGTAAACATGCACAATTGAATTGAAGTAGTTGAGAACTCATTTCATTCATATTTTGTATGAAATTTGAGTTTCCAATATTTGGCTATTATTGACTAATAACACTAGAGGTCATTGAGGTCAAAATTTAGAAATTTTCAATAAAAATATAACCTTTGATTATAATTTTCGACTCTTGTAATGAGGCTAGTAACTAGCTATTATGTAATGAACTCTTCATAACAAATACCGGATCTAATTGATATAAAACACAAGAAACCTATGGATATTTTAGATAAACGAGTCAAAAAATTGGATAAATATTTTCATTGCTCACATTCAACAATTTCAGTATGCTTCAAATATGGGATATGGGTATGGCACAAGAGACCTCAGTTGCCAGAACAGGGAACCGGATCAGATATCATGCAAAAAACTGTCAAAAACAAGCCTTACTAATTTAATTTAAAACATATCCAGTCTTTGTTGGCTTCACAATGCTGTTTCAAATAAATCTTATAGCTTTCAAATATTTACACAATAGCTCCTAAAATGTACACATTCGCTTGATTAGGGCGGGTTGAAGCTGCACAATGTACAGCTTCATCCCGCCTAATCAAGCCAACGTGTAATTTCAGGCCAATAATATTATGTATGTATAGATGAGAATCTTATCTTCAACTCTTGAAGAGAAAGTCTGTACTTGAAAGGAAATCATTAAGATTATTATGGTAATTATATTATTTATTATAAAAAAGATTATGCGTAATAGTCCTTGTTGCAGATTTTTAATGAGAATTTCTCAAGAGAATGAGAAAGGAGAAAGTAAATATGTAGAGAATTTCTTTATTTTTGAGTGGGTGACAAAATTTTTGTGATAAAAGATCAATCAATTATTCATCCATTCATACCAATGTGATAGGTAGATTTGACTCCTGTGGATTATTATTTTGTACCGAAAATAGTAGTATTGTACTAATGGTATGTGATACTATAGTCATGCTAGTGATCTAATAATTCTTCTCTGTCCCATCAATTGAGTTCGGCAAATCTTGTTTGCATTTGGCTACATATTGAATCAATTTCCGAAAGGTTTATCATCTGTGAGTGAAGGATTACTTATCTGTGTGTGTAGGATTACTTACTGCTCTTTGCATCGCTCGACTCCGGTCTTCTAGTCCATCTGTTCTTTTATAAGTTGGTTCATTTATATTCTGCGGGAGCTCTGGAACGAACTTCTTATCAAGTGATAAATTTCCTCGAGATTCAATTATTTTTACTTCCATCACATCATTTTCGTATTCTAACTTGTCAAGAAGTGCTTTCAAATTCATAACATTATCGAGAAAGTCTTTGATAAGTATTATTTGTAGTTTCATGTTATGTGGCTCATGTATATTTATTGGTATGGTCCTTTTCTTGCCACCAATTCCTTCATCCATGTAGAATCGGTGATTCTGATTGGTCTTGGGGAGGATTTCGGTTCGAGCTACAGTCTTCCTGCCCTGCTTTGATTCCAAATCGTTATACTCGGTATCCAAAGATCGGTGGTAAATAAGAGTTTGGTTGGAAAATTCAAATCCGTAGGCAGGACACGTATCAAACCACTTTTTCTCATGGTAAGGCTGTAATTTCTGTTGCTGGGAGTTTTTATTCTGGGGACCAAACACGACAGCATTGTCCGGCTGGAATTTTTCTTTTCTTTTTTTTAAAGAATGGTCCACTGATTCGGGAGCTAGTGATTCATTGTAGCATTTTTTTATCACGTTTGACTCTAGTGATTCGCCTGTTTTTCTAATTACATGACAATCTGTGAAATAACAAATCAATCTCTCATTTAACAAAGTATCATCATTATAATCTGTATTGTGACTAAGAAGTTGTGTACCAAATTTTAATCTATAATTTTTAAAGGCAATGCAATTTCATCAGTCTATGATATCTACCTACTTGAGAGTGTTGTCGAGAAAGATGATAATAACGAAAGAAGCGCGCATGACTGGAGGTTTGGAGAATCAAAGCACTGTCGCTCAGGTAATAGTCCGTTGGAAAGTAAATTCATGACATAATTATTGTTACGGTTTCTATGTCTAAAATAACGCTTACAACACTTGAATTTATCACTCGCACTTTATTTACACAAATAATCACAACACTCACTGGTCATTAATGTCTTACAGAGAAATAAGCAATTAAAAACACATAGATCGATATTGTTCAATTAACTGTCCAATAATATTCAAAGAGAATCGTATAAAAAGAACAATTTACTTATGTAGCACGAGTCCGTAATACAGTAATAGGTAAAATATTTATCACTATAGAACTGTCAAAAGAATTATCACTACAGACAACGAAAGTTCATTAGATGGTTTGTATTAGCGCCAACGGAATTGCACTGTCTGTATTAACGGGATTAGTCACTACTTTGGCTACCATGTGTACAATATCTGGACACAACTAAGTTTCATGACAGCCCATGTGTGCAAAACTTGGACACACTCATTTATACACACAGCCCATGTGTCCAGTTTTTGTACACGTTGTAAGATGCAGAACTCTTGTCTGTGTCCATATTCTGTACACAGTTTCGTCCTATTCAAATGCCTTGTTTCATAGTTCTGTGCCTGGTGAATTAAAATATGCCACTGGTCTTGGTTGGTATCACTGCCAACGATTATAACCTCAATTTGAAATCACCTGTTCCTATGCTACTAGTAGTGCATGTTTCCCACTGTAAACAAGCCATACAAATCATATTTGGCCTCATCAATCAAAGTTATCAAACACATTCTGAGCAAACAAATACTCATAATCTACTAAGCATACAACAACGGGGGCGCTGTTCCTGGTGTTATGAGACTCTTACAAAAACTTTTGGATGTAACAAAATGCTGCTAAAAACACCAAACACATTGTCCTAGATGTGCTAGCCAGAAATATATGTGCATCGATTGCATTTTTAGTATTCACAGTGTTACAAAAAAGTAATACACCTTGAAATGAAAAGAGCAATCATTATTTTATGCAGGGGATTGCTGCATTCTAATATTTTATATACTTGTATTTTGTTATAATCTCTAATTTTACATTTTTTAGCATTATTAAACCTGAAGATGTAATTAAAATTTACTCAACAAAGTGTTTTCTGCTGGTTTTTAATGATTATGTACATGCAGTCACCACTTCATAAAATTCAAGCTGTGTCCATAAGTGGTACACATGGGCTTGTGGGAAGTATTTTCTCAAATTTTTGTAAAACAAACCCATGTGTACAAAATATGGACACAGCCTGAAACTTGTGAATAAATACAAATATCTACAAAATTTCCAAAAATTATCATTAAAAAGTATCAAATTAAACATAAAAAGCAAAAAAAATATGTCTGGGCTGGTAAGAACTTCTTACTCAACAGGCCTGGTAGTGAGGTGAATTACTATCTCAGCGCTCTGGTAGCCAAAGTGTTAACACGACGAGTTTCAAACAAAACTGATCTCATTTTACAAAAGTCTCTCTCTATTCATATAATTTTCCATAATCGAGATATCTCGATTTTTCTATCAACTTCTACTGAATTTAAAAACAAACACATGAAGTCCTTTGCACCTTCCACAATATTCGATAATATTCCATTAAATTCCAATCAAACATCTAGGACAATCTCCAAAGTACCAAGTAAACACCATAATAGTGTCAAAAGAAGAGTAATTAATTGCTTAGAAGTAGGCCTAAACATATAAATAGCAGATAACACCGAGAACCACTGTTCTTTCTTTCTCTCTCACCATTTTCACTACATTATAATCTAATAGTAAACTGAATTGAACCGAGTTGTAAACAACACTTCTAACCAAAAAACTGACATGATGATCTAGGAACCCACGCCTCTGAAGATGGATCTCATAGATTCGAAAGCGCTCGGCCAGATTAAGTGAGTTATACTTATTCTTAACAAATATTTGACTGCAAGTCGTTAAATTTCACATGGAAAGTTAATATTAACAACGCAGTTCGTCATGGAACAAGAAATCCAGGAATCCTACCAGTTTGTTACGTTATCAATACTGTAGTATAAATTGGTGTAATGTGGAGAATCATTCTACATGATACCGCGGAACTCACAACTACACACAGACGTAAAGTATGGTCTTCGTTGTGGAATTCCTGAAAGGTGTTTCCGTTACATCTATAATATTATTTTACTGTAGTCGTGACTTGGGGTTGAATGAATGGCTCGTTGATAATTCATTGATTGAATGAATTACTGCATTCTTAGATTTAACAATTCATATGGAAAAATATCATTGAGATATCTCCTTCCCAAACTATTCAATAGCTTACCAATTAATATTTGTAATTTTACCAAGGAAGACGTTTTTCATTACATCATTACACATACTATACAAACTTAGTAAACCTAGGCTATATTTCTAACTATATTTGTTAAATCATATTGAACTCCGAATCTTATTACATCCTTGAAGCTTTGTTTATCTTTTTGATTTTATTTTATTTATTCTAGCACACGGAGGCTGCTGCTTCTTCTTTGCTGTTTTGTTTTCCATTGCTGGTGAAATCTTAGTTAACAAATAATAATCGTGTTACACCGCCGTCGCATCAGAGCGACCAATTTTTCATAGTAATTTATTTATTCGTTTTTTTCTTACTTGTTTAGTTTCATTTCTTTCTCTTTACATACGTTAGACTAATATTCAAATAAATTTTCACCATAACCTTCATTTTCCCTATTCTTCTTTTCCCTAATTTCTTCTTTTTTGTAATTTGTATTATATAATTGATTTCCATTTTGTCATTTTGTAATTTATATTATGTTGGCACCTGCTGAAAAACCCACAAGGTTCAGCGGGACCTTTATTTGGAACTTATAAATAAATTAATGATTGATTGAGTGGACTGTCACTTAGAAATGAATTCATTGATTTGAGGTCTACTTTCTGTCTCCAGAAACGCTTGTAATATAAAGTAAGAAGGAAGTAGGCCTATAGAAAATTGAAAGTACAGTATGACTGATGTGTGAATATAGGTTTCTAATAGGAAGGTATGAAGTGTCTATTTTGAAAAATTATAATAGAAATGGGATACTTGCATTTCAACTAAAACGAGTTTTTCCGTAACTCTTTGAAATAATATATATTGTTGTAGGCTTAGTAAATCGAGTCTTCGTACCTCACAACCAAACAAGCTGCAATAGTATCATTGCAAAAAGTTTGCAATAGTATCACCGATTTCACTAGTTTGCTTGGTAATACGTTGCTATTAGCAATCCAATCAACAGCATAATTCCATATTATATTCGATTTATTTTTCAAATGTCTCCAAAACTTCCTATTGAACACCATTTTGGTAACAGTATAACTATATTTTTTGTTTCGATACAACACGTTATTCCCTGGTATGTTCGGAGTATTATTATTATTATTATGTGGTCGTGAAATTCAGTTTGGACACTATTATAATAATCTCTTCACAGTACTTGGTCTTACTCGTCTGTACAATTTACCAACGAAATAATTATGCATAATTACACTGAAAATTCACTAATCTATATCTATATAATCGAAATACCACTGACTGACTCACTCACTCATTCATCACAGTTTTTCAGGAACCACTCGACCAAAAACGATAAAAATTGGTACACGTATTCAGTAGGGGGACTAGACGCGTGCTGAAAAAGGTTTTCAAAATTTACCCCAAAATGGGCCCAAAATTGAAGATTTTTGAAAATTTAGGTGACAACAATTTCTAGAGAACCATAAGGCCAAATCAGATAAAATTTGGTATTCATGTTAAGTATCGGCCTTAGATGTACCTTGGAAAAAAGTTTCAAAATTAGCCCCAAAATGGGCCCAAAATCGACGATTTTTGAAAAGTTTGTTGATAAACAGCCAAATATTTTGAAATTTGCACTTAACAGATGTCATCAACCTGGCATAATAACATTTCATCATACCCAGTCATATGTTTCTCACATATTGCAAGGCTCCGACTGTATGGTAGCCTACATGCAAAGTGCAAAGTCTTTTGCTGTTCAAAGACAGTGTAAATAACGCTGCTAAGGGGCCTGCCATATGATTAAAAACGGTTGACTTCTATCAGCTGTTTGGCTGTTTGGCTTTAAGCTGTTTGGCTGGCAAGTTCAGTAGGTTAGGTCTATTAATGAATAATAATTAATTTGTTTCAAACAAAGCAAACTTATCCCGAGCTACCAAAATAATTTCAATAGCTAAAAGCCAACGTTTATGAAAAGTAAAAAAGTAGCCGAGCTGCCTGTTAGGTCAAGTACAATAATTTTTAATATAGTACAATATTGCTCGGTACAACTTTGCTGGAGCCGATTAATAGCGCATGCATATTATGCATTTCGACTCCCATCCACATAGCGTATAGTTGTATTCTCGACGTTGCTGTCACTTTTTAGAAGAATGCTGTCTCTTTCTCCTATGAAGAATGCTCATTGTAGTTGCATATTCCGTTCCGAACCTGACTGTACTGCCGGTAGGCTGACCCCTTCCCACTTCAATTGCGTAGCCTACTACAAAAAAAATACCTCAAACGATCACTCACTTTCACGATCAGATCAGTTTTCAGTTGCACATCAGACTGCTAACATCGTTCTCCGAGTATTTGTGAATTTCAACCAACGCTCAAATCGAATAAATATCAGTTCTTATAAGAACTCTTACCTATCAATAGTTAGGTTTACAAAGAAGTATTAAGGAATTAATAAAATACTATTTGTAACAGTACATGAGCCTGAGAATTTTTGTGAAAATAGGTATTGATCAGAAAATCAACAAAAAATTCGTTGTGAAATTAATTTACCATTGATTAACGATTTTGAAAATTTAGGTGATTATAATTTCTCAAGAACCACAAGGCCAAAAAAGTTCAAATTTTCAGCTGGGGTGCTAAACACGTGAAAAATAGGGTTACATGGTTCATCTCAAAATTTAGGATTTTTGGAATTTAGTTGATCACAATTTCTCAAGAACTTCAAGGCCACATGGAGTGAAATCTATATCTATATACTCGAAATACCACTGTTTGATTAAGACCCTAGATGCATACTAAGTAATGGTATCAAAATTCTCCACAAAATCACCTATTTCTGTAAATTTATCTAATCACAATGGAAATTAGTTGGACCCCCCGGAGCCCCCTGGCTAGACGGTTAAGGCGAGCAAAGCGAGTCTGCCGGCTAGTAATAATATATATTGTTGTAGGCTTAGTAAATCGAGTCTTCGTACCGGTACCTCACAACCAAACAAGCTGCAATAGTATCATTGCAATAAGTTTGCAATAGTATCACCGATTTCACTAGTTTGCTTGGTAATACGTTGCAATTGGCAATCCAATCAACAGCATAATTCCATACTATATTCGATTTATTTTTCAAATGTCTCCAAAACTTCCTATTGAACACCATTTTGGTAACAGTATAACTATATTTTTTGTTTCGATACAACACGTTATTCCCTGGTATGTTCGGAGTATTATTATTATGTGGTCGTGAAATTCAGTTTGGACACTATTATAATAATCTCTTCACAGTACTTGGTCTTACTCGTCTGTACAATTTACCAACGAAATAATTATGCATAATTACATTGAAAATTCACTCAATCCTACACACAGACTTGGAATGATGATAATGTTAATTATCGTGATGATCAATTTCCAATATTGTACAAAGAAAATAGTTCAATCCTATAGAAAACGATTTTTAATCTTTATATGCCTATAAAGACCCCAAATTTTGATGAATCTTACGATTAGTGGATGGCAAAAGAAATGACTATTGCGAATTGCAGGATTCAAGCCGTACAATAATTAGACATATTGACTGGCAGCCGCCGCATTGTAGTTGGTTGGAGTGACTAAATTGGCTTTTTCCTGACTGGTATTTCTCCTTCATACAATCATCATTCACCTCATTTGGCACGCATAAGTTCATATATAAACATCATAAAGTTGCATTGCCATTAAACAGATGGGAAGCTGAAGAATAATACGCTGTATTATACAGCTTCAACTGTTATTTGTAGCGCTGATACAAGTTGTATTCGCTGTCGAATAGCGAACCTGCTATATATTAGCAGATTTTGATTGAAACTTTTCCAACTTCAACTGCAGAGGTGAGCTACATTGAGCTTGACTAGACAGTGTAAACAACTAGGTGAGTGAGTATACAACCACAAATTTTCATGTAAGGCTGCATAATATGCTTTTAAAAACGCTAAATATATGATTATAAGTGTCGAAATGCGTGTCGTTATGTCGTGAATATGAGAGAATTACGTTAAGAACGTTACGTTGAACAGGTAATAGTGACTCTTCAAAACCATCAATATTGATATAATTATAATGGAAATAGTCCAGCTAAATGTATGATTGAGGTGAGCAACAACACAATGGTGATGGGATGTTGTAAATGTACAGATATCAACCTTACTGTTTGTAAACAAATTACATTAGAGAAGTAATAATACATACCTGCAAGAGAAAGTGGCCCACAAAACTGTAGAACTGCTACCGTAATAATTAAATTCAAATAATTAAGTCTCATTGTTGAAAGTGTAGTGTGAGATATGTTGAAAATGTTGTATGATTCGGAATTTAAAAAGTCATGATTTGGAGTTTAGTTGTTGTGCGTGTGTATTTGTGACTTACTGAGGATTCACACTTCAAGACTCTCCACTCATAATTTTAACACTTGGAATACAGTACACAATAACCAAGAATAATATGAAAACATGGTTGTTTGAATCATATGTTTCCCATATTCGAGTTCATATTTTTCAAAGTCAAGATCAAGGGGATAAGAATATTCTTCCAATGAAGAAAATAGGTATTAAAAAAAATAGCAAGAGAAAATGTTCAATTTAATATCAAAACTGACATAATTTAAGTGGAAATACAGTGTCAGTTCTTATATTAGTTTGGTCATCAAGTATTTCGTCATGGAAAACATCAAGACAAAATGTTCTTTCATAGAGAGGTTTAAATAAAAAAACAGGTGAGTAATAAAAAAAAATGATATATAAAGTATACAGACGTATTATGATACTCCTGTGCGCGGACGGAATATTATTTTCATTGCGGTCAGTTCATTTGCCATATGTTGTTCTTGTGTTATATGTTATTGTAGCGAATATGAAATTGGAGAGAATAGAAAGAAAGAAGAAGCAGTGGTTCTCAGTGTTATCTGCATTGTAAATGTCTACTTTTAAGCAATTAATTACTCTGCTTTTGACACTTTTATGGTGTTTACTTGGATCATTGTAGAATGTTCTAGTTGTTTGATTAGAAATTAATGGAGTCTTATCGAATATTGTGGAAAGTTCGAAGTTCGAAAGGTAGAAGTTGGTAGAGAAATGTAGAGATATCTCAATTATGATAATGTATATAAATAGAGGTGAACTTTTGTAAATGAGTTCAGTCTTGTTTGAGATACGTCGTGATAAACATGTGTGACAGTTAAGTAGTTCAGTTGTTGTTCTACGGTGATAGGTGGCAGTAGTGACAGTTCCCGTTAATACAGACAGTGAAATCCCGTTGGCGCTATTACAAACCATACAAACTTTCGTTGTCTGTAGTGATAATTCTCTCGACAGTTCTATAGTGATAATTCTATTGACAGCTCTATAGTGATAATTCTTTTATCTATTACTGTATTACGGACTTGTGCTACGTAAGTTAATTGTTCTTCCTTAACGTTTCTTTCTGAATATTATTGGACAGTTTCTTGTACAGTTATTATTTAATATTACATCGGCCTTTTGACATTTAGTGATTGATTTTTGTACAGTTTATTGAAAACTCATTATCAGTTGAACAATATCGTGTTATTTGTTTTTAATTGTTTATTTTTCTGTAAGAAATTACTGAACAGTGTGAGTTGTGAATTATTTGTGTTAATAAAGTGCGAGTGATAAATTTAAGTGTTACCAGCGTTATTTCAGACATAGAACCCGTAACATTATGTTATATGTGCGCCATACTGTTATCAATATGTTAGGTGTAACAGTTAATCGCAACAGTAGATTCCCCGGAGGAGTTGAGACTGGCACATATGGTACCATTGCTGAGAAAATTGGTGACACGCTTTCTGCCTTAGATAGGAGCTAAACATAAAGTGATAATATTATTAGATTGAAGTTTACGATAGATTGATCGGTCGCTCGGTCAACATGGTATCAGGGGATTCGCGATGTCAAGTTTGAGGCATTTGCTCAGGACTGCTCTTGGATGATAATATAACGTTTTCAGCCTCATTATCACTTAACTGGTGTTTCGGAGCCCACCTTCAACCGTAGGTCTGCTATTCGCAGCATCATTGTACCATCAAGTCTCACCCACGCACAAGACTCTGTTCTCTATTGTAAATACACTTCACAGTGTTTCAGAACCTACCTTAAACTGTAGATCCAACTCATCAATCACCATCATCCAATTTATTACTGACGCACAGGTCTCAGAGCTATGTGGGCATCATCCTCAAAAAAATCTCACCCACGCACAAGTACTCGTGTGGGCATCATCAGCAGGTGTAAATTTTATAAAATTAGTTTTTAAAAATTTATCTACTATCTTTGGGTGTTAGATTATGCAACATTGAAAGATTGAAGTGATGCTTGATGTGATTTGATCTCTGAAGAACTGTATTATTTTTAAACTCTTTGCAAGCTTATAAAAAGACGCCTACTGCACATAAGCTTAATCTATAAACTATTCAACCAGATCCAAATATTGACTCTGTTTGGTCGTTTGATATTGAATAGCCTATTAGGCCATAATCGCAAGCCTACATAGCCTACGCATTTGAACATCATGTGAAACATGTGAACATCAGTGTGAAACGACGTTTTTGTTGTGTACAGTTGAAGATAAGAATATTATTGTAAGTAGCCCACATCGATCCACGCAGTAGTTGGAGTATGAAAATATACTTTTAAATCAACTTCAGCAAGCTTTCGAGAAGGAGAATTGGTGTCATCCCTACCAATTGAATACTACAGAAATGGAGAATTCATTATAAGGGAACCTAAAAAATTAGTTGTATAGCTAGTTCATTTCCTAAGTGCACTCTGTGTAACTTGATGCCAAATGAGTTGGCAAATACGGCGGATAGACAAGTCAACGGTCTCCTGACCTGACTTTGTTGCCAAACGATTAACGATAACAATAATAATAATAATAATAATAATTATGATAATGCAAATTCTATCATTCTTAGAATTAATTACTAGGAAGTCCTCCCTGAAGCTCGATTTAATGCGCTTGCTTCAAATTTGTGGGAGGGGTGAGGGAGATTGTGCAACCAGGAGCTGCAATTTACATATAAATATTAGAGTTTGGCCTGTAACTGACATTGAACATAGAATTATGTTCAGGAAGCACTCTAAGATTATTAACCACCCACAGTCCCACACTTCATAACGGTTATATGGAATTCAAATCGGACACTGGCAGGAATACCGAGAACTACGAAATATTATTATGTTTCTCTTCTCTCCATCAGAAGTATCAGTAATTTGAACAGAAAAAATGACTTTTCACTCTTTATCAACTTATGACCATCATTAATTAATAAAAGATTACAATCTGCTTACTAAATCATCATTCTATACGTGATACCTATTCTGTGATTGCAAGCGAATGATTTGTATTCAATTTACTCAATTCAATTATTGTAAAAGTCTCCATTTCTATGACTTTATACAGTCAGGGTCGTAGTTAGGCTAGAGAAGCCGGGGTTCTGCCCCGGGGCCCATAAAGGGTTCAAACTTGCATATGAAGATGATGTACTTGGAAAAAGGAGCCTAGAATCTTCTTCCTGCCACGGGGCCCCTTGAGAGACAAAGCTATAAGTCAAGCTGATAGTTAAAAAAAGACGTCTTGAATAGCTGAAAATGTGGTTTTGAAGGAAATAAAGACTAAAATATTAGCCACATCAGAACAAGAATATTCTGCTAGACCCGAGTTTATGTTATTAGAATTAGCTCTATCCAGTACTGATAAATAACTTGGTATTTGTTATCGCCCTCCAAAAATAGGTCATTTCACGAATTTTGAGAATGCTTTACTTTCTTTTATGCCGAATTATAGCCGCATTATAGTAATGGGAGACATGAATACCGACCTTAACATGACATACCGTAATTTTGACTATCACCAGCTTACTGCAATCTTTGAATGCCTCAACCTGACTATTGTGCCACTCGAACCAACTCACCATACAAACGAATCTGACACGTTAATATACCTTCTAATAGTCAGCGATCCCGATGAGGTAGTATACACTCGTACATATTACACTCATACCTCATACTCAGACCTCAGTCCCAGCTATTTCTGCACATGACTTGATCTACTGTGTACTTTCTTACAAATCACCAAAACCAGCTCAAAATTTATTACATTCAGGGACTTTAAACAATTTGATGAAGCTGCTTTTATCACCGATGTAGCTCGGACTCCATGGCATCAGATTGAGGATTTATTGTCAGTTGATGAAATGGTAGAGACTCTTGAAGACTGGATTCTAAAGATCTATGATAAGCATGCACCCACTGTGACAAGAAGAATTAGTAGTAAACGACCTGTACCTTGGATGACTAATGATATATCACAGTTAATGGAAAAAAGGGATTCAGCTCACAGAAAAGCTAAGAGAACAGGTGACCTGGGTACTTCAAATGAATACCGACGTCTGAGAAACAAGGTTAAACAAGAGTTACGTAACTCGAAAATCAGGTATGTGAACTCATTCATGACAGACAATAGACAAAACTCTGCATCACTATGGCACGGAATTAAAGAGTTTCGTTTTGGCAAACAGAAATAAAACACCCCTATCGACCTACCACTACATGACATAAATGAACATTTTGTTTCACAATCGGCTCAATGTGATGAGACAGCCATTCAAAATCACATCCATGACCTGAAAAATCAGTTTATCAACTCAAATATTCCTCAAGCTTCTCAATTTTTCATTTTCATCCAATCTCTGAACATGATGCTCTTAAAGCATTCCAGCATATACATAGCAATGCAACTGGAGCAGACAAAATTCCTATGAAATTTATCAAGAAAATATTATTTGCAGTTTTACCTACCATCATTTCCATTGCATCTCTTCAAAGTGGAAGTTTCCCCAAAAATTGGAAGTGTGCTTTGGTTCGTCCATTAAACAAAGTTGCCTCTCCAAATAAAGTTGAAGACTTTAGGCCTATTAGCATTCTACCAGCACTATCTAAAGTTTTTGAAAGACTTGTCCATTCTCAGATAGTTGAGTTCCTTGAGAAGAACAGTAATCTACATAACTTTCAGTCAGGGTTTAGAAAATTTCACTCAACTGAGACAGCACTACTGCGTGTCACTAAAGATATCAGGTTGGCTATGGATCAACGAAAATGTACTATTTTGAGTCTATTTGATTTCTCTAAAGCATTCGACACTGTTGATCATAAGGTTTTACTTAATAAATTAGCTTTGTTTGGCTTCAGTCATAAAGCCCTAATATGGTTCAAATCTTATCTCATAGGTAGAAAACAATGTGTTACTGATGGAAATAACAGATCCCAATTGAAAAATGTAATACATAGTGTCCCACAAGGTTCTATCCTTGGTTCCCTTCTTTTCACGCTGTATGCTAATTACCTTTCATCCATTATCAAGTTTTCCAGTTTCCATACTTATGCAGATGACCTACAAATTTACTTCAGCTGTCCAAAATCAAAAATCAATGCAACTGTTGATAAGATGAATGAAGATATTGATCATATTATTAAATGGACTAGGAAAAATGGTCTTAAACTCAATCCTGTAAAAACGCAGTCTATAATCATTGGTTATTCATGCTTGATTAATAGTATTGACTTGAACCTAACTCACAAAATCACTGTTGATGGCAATGTAATACCATACTGTAGTTCAGTTAAAAACTTGGGTATCATCATGAACTCAACTCTTGACTAGTCAGAGCAAGTAATTAGAACATGATTGTAAGAAGGTTTTTTCAGCAATGCATCCCTTTAAGAAAATACAAGATATTCTTCCTAGAAGTGTCCGATTGTTACTGGTTAAATCATTCATCTTTCCACATTTCCTGTACTGTAATTCTGTAATGAATGACATGACAGTCATTCTGAATAATAGACTGCAGCGCAGTCAGAACTACTGTCTTTGGTATTTCTACTCTCTTCAATGGCATGAACGAATTACTCAATCCCACATTGCAAGCTCAACTCTCAAACTCCCAGATCAGAGACTATTCAGAATAAACAAACTTGTCAAAGAAATCCTCAAATATGGCAAACCTAATAACTTTAAAAACGATTTCATATTTGTTTCTGAAGGCAGACAGAATAATGTTTCTCATACTTGAACCGGGGATAATACACTTAGGATACCGAACCACCGTACTACAATCTATACTAAATCATTTGTTGTAAGTGCTTGTCGGGCTTGGAACGCACTTCCTAATTCCATTAGGTGCATTGAGAGTCGAGCGGGCTTCACCTCGTCATTGAAGAGGTATCTTTTGGAGAGAATGACTGCATCTTTTCAACCATAGAGCACAAGCATGACAACCTTCATCTTTCATTTTGTAAATAATATCCCATCTGTATTGTTCAGAAAATATAAACAAAAACACAATTTCAATAATGTTCAATCACTTCTAATTTTTTCAATTTGTGTATAAATTTTATTCTATTATTACTAATTATATAGTCTCGCAGATCGAAGTTATCATGGTTAAGTTTGAATGGACGAATATTTGTCCAGACTTCGCCCTTATTACGTAAATACTTCACATAAAATCACATTGTTAATATCAAAACTTTTTCTCATATATAATACTTTGTGTTGTTAATAATATGCTTTTCAATAATTCACAATTATATTTTGGAAATTTACGTAAATAAAGTAATTTTATCTTATCTTATCTTATCCCCCTAAACTGACTCTGTAATTATGCCACAGCTTTATAGCCCAGGCAATGAATGCAAAAAAATGGCCATTGTCGTAACAAATTAGGGGAAAGCTGAATTTTTGCAGGATGTTAGTATACATAGTACTTACTCAAAAAAACCAAAGTCCCGACCCCCACCACGCTTGCTTCCCTCACCACCCCCCTATCAACATTGCAAGAGCAGTACTTCAGTTAAAGGCTTATAGCTCGGAAACTAATTAAGGTATCGTTGTGATTTTCATCTCATTTAATACTTAAAACTATTCTATAAAAAATATGTCATATACATTTTCTATGTAGATAGCCTAGTTTTTCAGTAAAAAATATAGTTTATAGAAAAAAATGCCACCACGAACCACAAAAATCAACTTCAACTGATCATATCTTTTTTAATATCGCGTTATTGGTTGTGCCGTACCCTACAAAACTTATAGATAATTTAATAAGCTTTAAAATAATGTGTCTATTGATTACTATAGTTCAAGTTATGGCGTCATAGTGAGTGATGAAATAGTAGCGGACACCGCGTCGCCGAACCCTACAGCACTGTGTATTGCATGGCGCTTGGCTATCCAGCCCAATCCAATAAATAATTATTGTCAGACAAACAAGACTATATATGCCAATCAATAGTACACGTTCAAAAGTACATTTTCCGAAAAGTCCCCAAAAATCCCCCCTCAAATTTTCCCCCAAGCCCCCTCAAAGTTGAAAATGTTTCTAATTATTGGAAATTCGATATCTCTGTAACTAACTATCGAACAGAGTTGATTCTTCTTTCATAATATCAGTCATATAATGTTCTGCAATAAATGTCTGTTTACTTTGCCGGTAAACCTGATAGTTTCTTCAAAAGAGAATTCTATCAACTAGATTTTTCATTATTTAGGGGGACGTTTTTGTATGTCAATTTACAGAAAATAGCGTTAAATATAAGTTATAGAACTTATTTTTATGAATCCAAAGATGTGTATAACAGCATACTGACGATTAGAGATGACGATTTTATAGGATGAGTGGTGTAGATGGGGAAGTGCCCCTTTGCTAAGATTGTTGGGCCCTCCTCTCAGGAACGGTTTGTCGCACTCTATACCTTTATTTTCTCAGCTCTTTGAGGCCACATTTGACAATTAATTTGGAATTCTACTTGAAAGGGCAGTATAGGCTCCCCCTTTATCAGACATGGGCACACTTTTGAAGGAGGGGCCTATATGAAATGAGAAATTATGTGGGCGGGTCAAAAATTTGATTAGTACTCATTTTTTACATTTCAATCATCAAATAAAAATTCAAGTCTGAATGAATATTATCCTAAATAATCAAAGCTGTAGTAGAAAGACTCTTGTTTAACTCACGAGGGGATGCAGTAATCCAACTGAGATTAGCTTTAGAAGCAATCTGATTTTTAACCCATCTTATCAAAGCAAAAGGTGTCAGGTAAATGGTTTTGGTAAATTAGCGTTTAAAAGCAGTAATTTAAGCAGCTCTAGACATCCTTTCACTCATTTTGACGCACATTAGAGTATGAAGTACATTTAGTGCTCATATCATTTGAATGTCTCCCTAACAATCATGCTATTTATAGATGGCCTTTTACATTTAACTTCACTTTTATATTCAGTTTGAAAACAAATAAAGTTTTTTTTTAATGTTTCGGTAGTTATACTTATGTCTGGTATTTTTTACTATTTACTCTAAAAGCTCAACTTCTTCTTTGTTCTGGATAAAAGTGATGTCATTGAGACTAAACATTCCAGTTGGACCTTTTTTAATGTGTGGACCTTTTGGCATTGATAATCAATAATGAAACTACAGTAGTTTCTTTATTTTGTAACTGATGACCAATTTCAAGCATGTATTCGTTTCAACATATGAAAACTTCATCCAATGACAACAGAGGCAGGAAACCTCTTGAAACAACGAACAAGAATTAGGCCTATATCGTCATAATACAGTAATTATTGCAACTTGAGTCTTTCTTCCTTCCCTGTCGATTTTACGTTGTAAGCGGTAGCTCAACTCTTTAGTAAGTTAACTCATATCTAAACACTGAGAGCAAACTGAGATGCGATAATATTGTACTGCGAAATCGAAAAGATAAATGAATAAATAACCGTTATCCTAATTTAGCAAAGAAAAATATATTTTTTACATTATATTTCATATATTTCTTATAACTTAATTTGCATGTGTGATTTTATTCTTCACTCGAAATCATGTTCCAGGCTAGCTCACGAGCCGTAGTTTGCCCATTACCGCCCTAAAGTGTACTTGGAAAATGACGATTTTCATTATAAATAGTTTATAACTCGTAAACTACTGAAGAACGAATTGCAAAATTCGTCTAAAATTGTAGGTAACACATTTTACTGTCATATCCCTAGTAAGAGAACCACTGAAAACACATTTTAAATCAAACTAAACAAAATTCTATATGTAGGTTTTCCCGATAGTACAGTCATACAATGTGTTGGACAAAAAATGTATACGACACAGTTATTTTAGACAATACAATTCCCTGAAACATACCAGTGGCATCTTTGTATCATGCATGAATTTTGAGTTATTGTAATTCATAATGTTGAAAGATTATGAAAAAATTGAAATTTCAACTTTATGAATGATTATAACTTTCTATTCATGCTACAAGCCTGCCGTTGGTACCCAGTTTTGGGTAATTGTATTGTCCACAAGGAAGGTATCCTGTTTATTTCATGTTCGACACATGGTGTGGCTGTAATATCGGAAAACCTGGAAAATTACCAACATTTTTGCTACATATAAAATTGTTTAGCTTGATTTAAAACGTGTTTTCAGCAGTTCTCTTCCTGAGGGTATAAAAGAAAAAGATGATACCTACAGTTTGAGACAAATTTTGCGATTTATTCTTCAATAGTTTACAAGTTATAACTATTTATAATGATAAATCATCATTTTTCAAAATAATGTAGTATAAGGGAAGCCTTTACTGCCCTTTCAAGTAGAAATCCAAATTATTGGTCAAATGTGACATTCTACATATGAATTGAAATAGCCTCGAAGAGCTGAGAACGTAAAAGTGGAGTGCGACAGATGTTAGCGAAGGGGGCCCCCTCCTCAGTACATCTCTCATCGAACAAATCATCATCTCTAATCGTCAGTATGCTGTTATATACATCTTTGGATTCATAAAAATAAGTTCTATAACTTCTATTCAACGCTATTTTCTGTAAATTGACATACAAAAATGTCCCCCTAAATAATGAAAAATCTAGTTGATAGAATTCTCTTTTGAAGATATTTAAATT
The DNA here is from genome assembly GCA_948455865.1 of Conomelus anceps. NCBI lineage: Eukaryota > Metazoa > Arthropoda > Insecta > Hemiptera > Delphacidae > Conomelus > Conomelus anceps. Next base: position 58,421,698 of record OX418218.1, read on the forward strand.
TTTATTAAAGAAACTATCAGGTTTACCAGCAAAGTGAACAGACATTTATTGCAGAACATTATATGACTGATATTATGGAAGAAGAATCAACTCTGTTCGATAGTTAGTTACAGAGATATCGAATTTCCAATAATTAGAAACATTTTCAACTTTGAGGGGGCTTGGGGGAAAATTTGAGGGGGGATTTTTGGGGACTTTTCGGAAAATGTACTTTTGAACGTGTACTATTGATTGGCATATATAGTCTTGTTTGTCTGACAATAATTATTTATTGGATTGGGCTGGATAGCCAAGCGCCATGCAATACACAGTGCTGTAGGGTTCGGCGACGCGGTGTCCGCTACTATTTCATCACTCACTATGACGCCATAACTTGAACTATAGTAATCAATAGACACATTATTTTAAAGCTTATTAAATTATCTATAAGTTTTGTAAGGTACGGCACAACCAATAACGCGATATTAAAAAAGATATGATCAGTTGAAGTTGATTTTTGTGATTCGTGGTGGCATTTTTTTCTATAAACTATATTTTTACTGAAAAACTAGGCTATCTACATAGAAAATGTATATGACATATTTTTTATAGAATAGTTTTAAGTATTAAATGAGATGAAAATCACAACGATACCTTAATTAGTTTCTGAGTTATAAGCCTTTAACTGAAGTACTGCTCTTGCAATGTTGATAGGGGGGTGGTGGGGGAAGCAAGCGGGGTGGGGGTCGGGGCTTTGGTTTTTTTGAGTAAGTACTATGTATACTAACATCCTGCAAAAATTCAGTTTTCCCCTAATTTGTTACGACACAAAACATTCATTGCCTGGGCTATTATGTGATGTAGAGATACTTTGTAATGTTCATTTCTTCTGAAGCAACGAATAAATTGGAAGGTTATTGAAATTTGTAGTCTCATCATCTGTAGTCTCTTAATGAGTCTCATTCTCTTCCATGCTTTCTAGAAACAAATACCTAATAATGTAATTATTTTTCTAATGAATCTTTCTTGTCTATGAAAGAAATTGTTCCGTTCCATAGCAGACAGTCGACAGTCAAGAGTGCAACATTTTTGGACAAAGGATGTATAGTACGGTGCAATTAGACCAAAAAACGGCCTAACCTCAACATCCAAAGTAAAAGTTCCCCTCCAGCTGTAAATTGTTCTATATGGTCCACATATTGTTTGGTAAAAAGCTACACCATTTTCAGCGTCGGGTTTAGGGCGGTGGCCGGAGGGGGGGTTAAGTGGGTGAATTTGTAGTTTTTTTAGTTTTTCTAAAATATTTAGAAAACTATGCGGTTTAGCCAAAAACTTGTCCTATACAAAAATAATCTACATTAAATTTCAAACAAAAATGGTTGCAGCATAATCTTGCTGAAGTGAACTGTTTCAGAGTTACGGAGGGTGTAAAAGTAGGAAATTTTCGTATTTTTCAGAATTTTTGAAAAAATATCACATTACCGCTATGGAAACTAATTTTTCATGCAGGATTGTGTATTATAAATGCAAATTTCAATTTTGGTAGCAAGTGGTTACCAGTGATAAGTCCTTGAAGAAATGACAACCTCAACACCCTCTCAAGGGGTGCTACTTTTAAAGGGAAAAGGGCCTTTCACAGGCCTAGTAGCCCAGTCAAATTAGACAAAAATACGGTCATCGAAAGTATCAATTGATACAGAAATGTGTTTTTTCGCCAATCGCTTCCTCTAACCTTGGGTAATAACATATCAAAAGTCCCCAAGCAGGAAGGGGGGGGGGGGGGTTTTAAGGTTCAAATTTTTATTTTTTGCTTATAAATCAGTGAAGATAATTCAAAATGAGTTTTTTGTTTCTATGAAAGTTAAAGGGGACAAAATTCTGTACAATAATGATCCCATGCATTTATTCTGTAGAACTGACCACAAGCATGCTACGGGCTTCCCAAATTAAGGGGTTGCACAGTACATCACATTCTGGCACATGAAGAATGCTATTTCAGAGCTATTCCACCTTGATTGTTATTTATTATAATCGAATTCAAAATGTAGGAAGTTAAAAAATCATATGACAGCGTTTTTTGAAGGTGAAATCTCAATGATGATTAAATAGCGAGTGAGGTGGGGTTTGGGGCGTTACCCATTATAAGATTGTTGAAGTCTATGTCTAATAGAAGATTTATTTGAATAAATGGACTTAATCCACATTTCGACATTCCTTTTCCATACAAAAGCCTACTTGCTAACCGAATTATTTGTCAATATAAGTACAGTAGAAACAATTAGTCTGGGCGCACGGCCGTTTGGTAGTCAGCCATGGCGAGGGGAGTGTTTATTTGAGTATAATGAGTGTCGCTCATTTCTAAAAACATGTGGCCCATGCGACGCTGCATATGTCTTCAAGGTCAACTAGTCAACTTTTAACAGTACAGCTAGTAGTGAAACCAGAGCCACGCGACCAGACTAGTTGTTTCCACTGTAGAAGGGGCGATTATTCTGACACCCCCACCCACAAAACTATTGGATTATGCATTGCAACCTATTGAGTGATGGCTCATTCTAATCAGCTCATCAAACCAGTGTAATATATTGCATGTTGAATATGACCTATTACTTAAAATGTCACATGGAAGGGCATTATTATCATGTTAACCCCTATACGTGGAAAAACACGGTTTTTGAACATCTAAGCTACTCTATCTTGTACAATTCAGGAGATGGATCAGAATGGAAAATTGTTAACTAATAATAATGCCCTTCCATTTGACATTTTAAGTAATAGGTCATATTCAACATGCAATATATTACACTGGTCTGCCTTGATGAGTAATGTTGTGTATGACGTTTATCTTCAATCAGGTTGTATTATCAGTATAATATTATTACGTAAGTAATTTAATTTTTTTATCTTCAACTAATTTGATCAAAAGTATTTAAAGAGCTCTACAAAAAGGAGGATTTTCAAAAACCAAAAGTTGGTATTATTTCAATTGAAAATACTCTCAAATTCACAATTTTAAACCTCATTTTCAAATCCCACTTGGACCATCCCTCTTGGTGATTCCCCCTCAGGTTTACCCCCTCCAAATTCTGCTGCTGGATCCGCCCCTGCTTGGGTTGGCCTTGCTGTTGAGCTGATAGTTGAGGTTCAAGTTATTACCAATAACATTGGCATATTACCAATGAATACAAAAACTATAGTTTCTGTATTCATTGATCTTACTTCACTAATCTGATACTGAGGGCTTGAGGGAATCAGCATGCTACTAAAATGTTCATTTTTACCCAGTGAATGGCAATTTTAATATTTCTCTTTTTTCTTGATGAGTAGGTTTTTTTGTGGATTACTTCTTTGAGACTGCAGTTAAGAAGTATAAGACAAGTTAGATCAACAATTATACAATCATAGTTATCATAATTACTATATCAATTAATTGAGGTGAGGATTAATCTGGATGTGAAAAAAATCTTGTACACTATAAAAAATCTTTGTCAACTGCGTATTTTTTCAATTGTTTTTTGAATATTTCTATATTTTGAAGACTCTTTAAAAACTGCGGTAGAGTTTCCTACCAATATAAGTAGGTTTTTGTTTGAATAAGATACTATTGTGACTCACCAAGTGATACTCTCCTCGGCTTCTCGTATTATAATCGTGTACGCCAGTCTACATTGTAATTCAAATTTTTTCATGTATAACATCAATGCAAATTACATGCTAATGCAATGTTCATGAATAAGTTGTTTGGCATATAGGTATATTTTGCGTGATTGAGCTCACATATCACGTATTTGGAATAATGCTTCCTATATTCTGTCCTCCTGTGCTCATTATCCATTCATGTACTGTGGTTTTGAATATTGTAGTTTTGCAGTTCCTGATGAGGAAAATCATGTTTCTTGGAAGAAATATTTACAATTTTGGCGCTAGTACCAATGAATACAGATACTATCTGAATACAGATAGCATCTGCAATCATTGCTAGTTCAGAGCGTTCTTCGCAACGTTAGAAATGATAAGATACCAACTTCTGTCATGTTTGCGGTTCCTGATTCGAAAATATAATGAATTTCTGATGTTTATAACGATAATATTGTCTGCAACTATTGATCCCTGAAGTGTCGAAATATTCTATCAATAACAACAACAACAACAACAACAATAATAATAATAAAAACATCGTGTGATCTGGCTGGCTGGAGTAATCAAGTGGCACCTGAAAAAGTTCAGAACTGCTTACGTGACGACTGTTTTCAGGCAGCCGGGCTCGAGGTAAAATCTTTTGGTCTATTATAATTTGAATAAGCAGATCAATAAGCATTGGGCCATAGAAGCTTTGATGGTTAGTTGCCTTTGTAGATTTGCAGGTGTCTACTGAGCGGTAAATAATCAACCACCTCCTTCTCATCCAACCCATGGAAATCAGGTTAACCAAGGCGGCAAACCCTGTGATGTGCCATGTTGAGCCAGTGCTTGTTTATGTAGCTGAAAACCACCACCTCTCAGGACATCCATCATCAATCAGTGTGTTGCTCCATTGACAATCTATTGTTCTCCTTCTTGACTCAGAGCTAATCATTTGAATCATCTTCATCTTCAGCTTATTCAAATTGCTGATGAAATAACACGTTTTTTAACTGTAATCGTTTTAAGCCAATCTCAAGTAGGGTATTTTTCTTATCAATGATTTCGTTGATTACTAATCCTATTGAGCAAACTCACAAAAAAAATCCGAAGTCATTCCAAACTTCCAAAAAGCCACTTGATTAGTCTGTATATGGAATGATATGCATAATCTATTAGCACGGTAATAGCAATTCAATTCATTGTTTATTAGTTTGAATGAGCATCAATATCCTTTTAGGTTTGAATTATCATCTTTGGCTACATATTAAAATATTCTCATAATAGACGTCAATTTTTCATAATTATCATTGATGTTTTTGAAAATCAGATTTGTAAAGTAGAGGTAGATAGTAATTATTGTGATGGACAGTTCTTTGAATATGTTAAAAACTCAAGATAACTGAAGATACGCTACAGCTGCGTTTCAACTTTGAATCAAAACTGGCCCATCACGTACAGAGCGAGCTGAAGATTATGTACCTAAAAATACTGAACTCGATATATTGACACATGATGGGGCTTCTCGAACAGTCGTTGAATAAATTCATAGGATTTTCAAATGATTAAATTTTGTTGAGAACATTATTGCTCGAACAGGAGCCTTAACATTAATAAATAAGTGGAAAAAACAATAATGGCATACTTTTCTACTAGAGTTATGTATATGCTCCATTATAACATACATTATGAATGGAGGGGACCTGATGTTTGCAGTGGAGCCTAGAAAAATGTGTTACGCAACTCTCTTGGTTACTTTAATGATTCTGCAACGCAATATCGTGGATTAATCTACCCGGATCAAGATCCAGGATCACATACCTAGATCATTCTGATCTCGCTTTTGTGCAATGAAAAACCTAGATCAAATATGGCGATCGCGGATCATGATTCGAGATCAGAGTTGATCCTGCTTGGTGCAACCCAGCATAATTCTTTGAGATAAATTTCGAAATCCATGAGCAACAGAAAAAGCTCTAAAACAGCTTTCGAATAATCTACACAACTATAGACTCCCTACTTTGTATTCACACTTGATATTCTTATATAGTCTTCCGCTGGATTGCCGCTTATTATTCTTGCTCGAATACGCCTAACTTTAGTGTTCCTACTCACATTGAAGCAGCAGCTCTCTCTGTTGGCGAACCTTGCTTCCACCTTTGCAGTTTGCATCCTACTCTTCAGCGCGAAAGTTGTGGCACGGTTTAGAAGAGCCGACCGAACTCCGCTCTAACACCAAGTGCCAGTTAAATACACAACTTCACCCCTCAGTCTCCTGAATCTTTGGCCCATTGTGAACCTATTACTGCACCAAACTTGATCCTTGTTGTAATTTTCCGGCATGTTACTAATACATGCAACGCTCTTGTGTGCTACTAATCCGAGTGTTTACAACTCACAAATACGATTAGCTGGTCGACGCCGGTTGACAGAGCAAATTTGTCACTGTTTCACTTCTAATAGACCACCACCATAATTTATCAGCGAACATTGATGCACTGGGCCCGAAACACGGGGTAGCCAATACACACTGATACAAGCTACCACTCAACTTGTTCAATGGATTTTGTCAAAACCGCAGTTGAGGTTAAACAACACCAGTTTATTTTTGAACATTGATTGCTAGTGCAGATCGTTCAACCACGGGTGACGGCTTAAGTAAACAAGATTATAATAGAAAACTCAGTCATGAGTGATCCTGTCTTATTTGAATTGAGTGAACGCCATCTCAACATATTTTTGCAGACATAATATATAAATATAATATACATGATATAATTTAATGTTGGAGATCCATCTTGTTTCTACTAATATAATTATAATAAAAACTTAAAAACACTTTTAAGTGGAAATTATAACTCACTTTATGGCGTGACGGCCGTTTCTTGAACTTTATTTACACATTTTACTCACAGCAGACACTAATAAGCAATTAACACACCTGAAAATTGTGCATAATTCATTGTGTACCTGAGTATGTATTTTTGCTTAGTGATCTTTTATTAAAGAATCACATTTTTTATATTTCATGATCAATCACATACATACTGGATATGAGTGATCTGCTTGAAAAAAAAAAATGAATAATCTTACAGTTTTTATTAGGGGGGGGGGGGGGGGAAGGGCCCTTACTAGTTGTAGGGGACAAAGTACCCTATGGTCGTTCATTCATGTAGTGCTGAACATTGTAGATCTACAATATTGAAGATTGGTTCCAATGAACCAGGTAAGTGATGATCATGTGATCGTTTCATCCCTGATCTATTGATGGGAATTAATGGAATACTTATTGTAACCGAAACAAAGAGTGTTGTAGCATATGTTCTTACTATGTTGAAGAAGATAGTGTTACTTAAATACTTTCCTAGGTTACAAGTATCATACATTCAATATTTTATAGGTAAGTATGTAATGTAATCAGTTTTTTAGTTCTCCTGAAAAATTTTGTTTTTGGCACTTACACCCCTCCACACATTTACTCTGTAATTGCTATATACTACTCTCACTCTCTTACCCATTGAAAAATGAATCTGCCATAATACGGATAAATATTTGTATCTGAAGAATCTTAGCTATGTAAAGTGTAGTCTTCAATTTCTTTTTGTACATATATACTGTATATGTGTGTGTGTATGTAGAATATCACTCATAAATGACTCATTCCACCAGGTATGCAATGCTGGAACAGTTCAAGTTTCATACAATAATGATTAGTAGAGTGATTAATAGTACAGATTTGATCACGTTTTGAAGTATTTCACTTTAACCAAAAATTACATTTCTTTGCAATCACTGTGTTCTCATGAATAAAATTTATTACAGAATGTGAAATTGAATATTCCACAGAGATTCTGCTTCTTGTCAATACGATTCAAAGTTTACTTTGAGAATGAGACACTTTGATCAAAATGACTCTATTACATCGGAGCAATCATTCGAACAGTGTTCGAGATCGCGAACAACTGTACAAAGCCTTCACGCCCAAAAGCGGAGTAAATCCTTTTTTATTTTTCGTTCTCTATGGTTAAAGTCGCACCTTCTTTTCCAAGAGGGCTTGGTTTTCTGTTTTGCTTGCTATTGTGCATGTCAAAAGAAAACTAATTTCAAAAGCGTGATTTTCTTCCTCTCTATCTCTCTGAGTTTGAGCTTCTCAAGTGGAGTCTCAATCTTTGACTCGGACATGGAAATGTGGTTGTGTCGTGACACTGCGTTCAAGCTTGTAGATTGGTTTCTAGGATCCCGGGCAGGATTCAATGGACTCAAAGTCGGCAATCACCAATTTTTAAAAGTTTGAACCCTTTTGGGGCCCCGGGGCAGTGTTCCGGCTGCCCCAGTTTAGCTACATGCTCCACTATGATACAAAGGGATGATCAATTATTTTTAAATTAATGCATCCATCTAGTAGACAATACTTAAAATCCAATTATTACTTATTATTGAAATCGTTTCAAGATTGTCCTCGGGGTACCAAAAATTCAGTGAAAAAAGTATTTCACTGAAAAAGATTGAACAAGATTAGTACTTCATGAAAGAACACTTCAAATTGTTTTTCTCTCATATATTGAACGGTCAATTAACCGTTCGCGTACTGTGTATAGACAAGACTGTAATGAAAATGTCTACATTTTTATTTATTTCGATCTCGTGATGCAGTCTACCCACGGAAAGGACATTGGCCGGAATGATTCTCCTGCATGTTACAATAGTACTGGCTTATGTCTCAGCCACTCCTCATTCATTCTCAACAACATGGTTTGCCTATCCATTTTCATAACGAGGTTCAACGGTAGGCTATCTTTACAACATTGCCTCTGCGCTGGAAGAACGTCTGAACGAGATCATACTGTTACGGGTTCTAATGTCTAAAATAAGGCTGGCAACACTAAAGTTCACACTTGCACTTTATTTACACAAATCAGTCTACACAAATTAATTGTAAGTTCAATTAATTAAATAAAAACAGATCATCAAATGACAAGCTAATACTTATCTTCAGTAATTATTTACAAGAATCAATGAATAAGTAATTACATGCTGATCAATAATAAAAGTAACAAGAGTCCAATAAACTGTACAAATGAATAATTAATTACAGGCTGATCAATAATAAAAGGAACAAGAGTCAAATAAACTGTACAATAATGCAGAAAGAAATTATAAAAAGAGCAACTAATCACTTACAAAAACACAGTCCAATTCGTTATTTGACAGTCCCAAATAATATCACTTAACACAACGTCTTTTAACTATCAGTAAGCTGCATAAACAGTAAACACTTTTCTCTGCACTTGACACTGTCTAAAGAATGAATAAAGCACTGTTTACTCCACTGGCACTGGATTGTCTTTCTCACGAGATCTGTAATACAATCTGTCTCACGGGTTTGTAAACTAACTGTCGCACAAGCTTCTGTAAGAATCCACTCAATGGTTCACGTGAGCTCCTTTATATACGAGATAGTTGTCATAATTCCAAGAACTGAAATCACTAGACGCTTCGAAAAGGCCACGGAATGCTTGGAATATAGACCTCGATTGTTCAGGAAGAATGTAGAAATCTCGAGAAATCAATTGAGTGAGAGAGTTACAGACTTGAAGAATAAAAGTGACAAAGACATGTGAAGAGCAAGCGAATGAAGATCGGATGAATATCGGTCGAAGTCACGTCCAACCATAAAAACAATAGAATGACATAAATAGAACAAGTGCGTGAATAACTGCTTGTTTGCTTTCGTAACAATATAATAAACGTTTACATTTTTCTACCTTCTATGCTCAGTGGGTAAACAGTTAATATACTTCTCAATACAGTACTTCTCAACAGTTAATATAGTACTAGTTGGCCCGACGCGCGTTGCTGCGTTCTCACAAAAAAGTCTTGATTTTATTATTTGCCACCTCCCAATGAAGTTACATTTTAAATTTCAACCTTCTAGGACTATTAGGTAAGAAGTTAGTCCTAGGGCTCTTCCCGCTGATCAAAGAGGCCTCCTTCGTTGCTTTCTAACACACTAAAACCTTACTCACCACTTCTCAATGAACATTTCAAATTTGAACCTCCTCCGACTATTAGGGTAGAAGCTAGGTTTCTGATTTTATTATTCGCCACCTCCCGCTGAGGCTGCATTTCAAATTTCTAGCAGCATTGGTTAACAGATGTCATCAACCCGGCATAATTAATGACATATCATCATACTCAGTCATATGTTTCCTACATACTTTAAGACTTCAACTGCACGGTAGTCTACATGCAAAGTCTAAATAACGCCGCTAAGGAGCCTGCCATATGATTAAAAACTGTTGACTTCTATCAGCTGTTCTTTTAAGCTGTTTGGCCGGCAAGTTCAGTAAGTTAGGTCTGTGAAATGGATTAATTAATAATAATTATTAGCCTCCCTATTAAAATTTATGGTCAGAAACCATCCCCAATATTCACACAACATATTCCCAAAGTTTCATGCCGATCTGTCAAGTAGTTTTGAAGTCTATAGAGAACATACATACATACTTACATACATACATACATACAGACAGACATTCATTTTTATATAGATGAATATATCTAATATAAATAGTTGTCGTGTCAAAGTATTCGTCAACATACTCCTCCAAAGCGGCCAAACCGATTTCAATGAAATTTGGTATACATTCGGTCTACTAATAGGATTATATTTATTTTTTATACTCCCAAGTGTTATTGTTTAATGAATATTCTCAATTATTTAATAATTTTTAACCTCGGTCGGTATCTGCGCAAGCGATAATTGATAAGTTATCCCCCCCAGCTGATACTTGTCTGATCCTGATACTGACTTGTCTTATACTCCTTACTATGGAGTCTCGAAGACGTAATCTACAAAAAAATACCAGTCTACCCCCACCAGGTGTCGCTGCTCACCCAGTAAACAGCACAGAATATGGATGATACCACTTATGTGTACATCAGTGGAAAAGATCGGAGACAGCCAATATTATTTGTGCATTAATCGTAGTAGTGACGTGTTTACAATTATTAGTGCAATTTTAACATTTCAGTATAATTCTCAAGTGAACTTATTATTAATTTGCAGGGAAAAAAAGATGCATAGAAATGTTAGTAGCTAACAAATACAAACCGTTTTATATCTATATAAAAAATAATAAGCGTATGGCTTTAAATGGTGGGGAGACCCTTACGGGTAGTTCCACCTCGCATAAATAAAAATGAATCGCTAAATGTGTTGCTAAGCGCAAAAATCGAAAATGGTTGGAGCAATTAGGGAAGAACATTTTTTTTTTTGGAAGAGCATCATTGGTGGTTCCATCCAAATTTCGCAAGGATCGGCCCAATACCAAAAAAAGCATTCATCGATGTTTTCATTCCACTTATGTTCGTTCGAATAGGAAATTTTCACACATAACCGGTTTCGTTTACCGGGCCGATCATTGTATCATATGGAGCGCTTCACATAAACCCGATTTTTGAAATCATATGATGCAATTTAATTATGCCAATATCTGTTACCCAACGCTAATAATGTATGAAAGAAGCCTGTAATGTCCCGTTTTGACCAATCATGTGAATTCAATTTGAATTAGGAATAAGAAGAATATCATATTTCTGTTTATAATGTGAACATCATATAAATAAACATGAAGCGCAAAACTAGAGCCCTAGTACTAACTTCTACCCTGATAGTCGTAGGAGGTTTTAATTTGAAATATTCCTTCATTAATAATAATTAGCGTATGGCTTTAAATGGTGGGGAGACCCTTACGGGTAGTTCCACCTCGCCGTTTGTGCCATGTTACGGGGAATAAGGTGGACCTACTATTTTAGGTGGGTTCCGAACCACCGGGTAAGTGATAATAAAGCTTGTAACATCACGTGAACCATTGAGTTGAGTCTTACAAAAGCTTGCGTGACAGTTAGTTTACAAACCTGCGTGACAGATTGTATTACAGATCTCGTGAGAGAGACAATCCAGTGCCTGTGGAGTAAACAATGGTCTATTCCAGTGTATAGTGCAGAGACTAGTGTTTACTGTTTGTGCAGCTTACTAGTAGTTTAAAGACGTTGTGTTAAGTGATATTATTTGGGACTGACAAATAACGAATTGGACTGTGTTTTTGTAAGTGATTAGTTGCTCTTTTTATAATTTCTTTCTATATTATTGTAGAGTTCATTGGACTCTGTTTTTTTTATTATTGATCAGTTTGTAATTAATGATTCATTTGTACAGTTTATTGGACTCTTGTTTCTTTTATTATTAATCAGCCTGTAATTACTTATATTCATTAATTCTTGTAAATAATCACTGAAAATAAGTATTAGCTTGTCATTTGTTGATCTGTTTTTATTTATCAATTGTACTAACAATTAATGTGTGTTAATAGACTGATTTGTGTGAATAAAGTGCAAGTGTGAACTTTAGTGCTGCCAGCCTTATTTCATCTATTAGAACCCGTAACAATACTTTTAAACATACTTCAGCAAGCTTTCGAGTAGAAGAATTAGTATTAATCTTACCAATAGAATACTACAGGAAAGGAGGACTTCATTATAAGTGAATCTAAAACATGAGTAATAATGCTAGTTCGTTTCCTAGGTACACTCTGTGATGCCAAATGAGCTGGCAAATACGGTGAACAGACAAGTCAACGGTCTCCTGACCTGACTTTGTTGCCATACGATTAACAATAATAATGCAAATTCTATCATTCTTAGAATTAATTACTAGGAAGTCCTCCCTGAAGCTCGATTTAATGCGCTTTTGCTACAAATTTGATGGAGGGGTGAGGGAGATTGTGCAACTAGGAGCCGCAATTTACACATTAATATTAGGGTTGAGCCTGTATCTGACATTGAACATAGAAATTATGTTCAGGAAGCACTCTAATTTATTATTAACCACCCACACTTCATAAGGGTTATATGGAATTCAAATCGGACTCTGGCAGGAATACCGAGAACTTCGAAATATTATTATGTTGCTCTCCATTAGAAGTATCAGTAATTTGAACAGAAAAAATGACTTTTCACACTTTATCAACTTATGACCATCATTAATAAAAGATTACAATCTGTTTACTAAATCATCATTCTATACGTGATACCTATTCTGTGATTGCAAGCGAATGATTTGTATTTAATTTACTCAATTCAATTTTTGTAAAAGCTGTTTATACAGTCAGGGTCGTAGTTAGGCTAGAGAAGCCTGGGTTCTGCCCCGGGGCCCATAAAGGGTTCAAACTTGCATGTGAAGATGATGTACTTGGAAAAAGGAGCCTAGAATCACCTTCCTGCGACGGGGCCCCTTGAGAGACAAAGCTATAAGTCAAGCTGATAGTTAAAAAAAGTCGTCTTGAATAGCTGAAAATGTCGTTTTGAAGGGTTTTCATTTTTTGAGAAAATTCCGACTGAGTACACCGGACGTTTTGAATGAAAAAGCTACAAAGTCTCGAACTACTGTTAGCAAATCAGGTGAGGAGGAGGAGGATTGAAAATAGCTGAGTGTAAACAGTTTTAAGTAGGCCTGCTATAAAGTTTAGCTACATGAACAATACACTTTCAGCATTTTCGGATCTTCTGCTGACTATGATGCAGAAACTAGATGGAAATTTGTCACACCATCTGGGTGAGAATAGTGTTAGAAGGGTTGAGTTTATGTCTAGAATCGCTTAAAATGTGGTTTTAAAAGGATTATTTTCCAAAATATTTCCTGGAGGGGTACCCCGAACCCCTTTTTTGAATAAACTAGACATCATAGTCTTGAGTTATTGTTAGAGAGCTCCTCATTCTTCTCTTATGGTGTACTAGTATATAGTTCCTGGAGCCTATCTACCAAATAAAATTTTTGGTCATCGGTACTATAATCAAATCAGGAGTAGGAGAGGATGAAATATAACAGAGTGAAAGTTTCTAGTAGGATCCAATGAGGTTCTTGATCTCCCATTGAGAAAAACACGAGAACTAGATAAATTTACTCTGACACATAACGTGAGTTGAAATATTCATTGAGAACATTTCATTACTCTAATTAATTACTCAAACGTCGTTTTTAGAGGTAATTTTTTTTATTTTTATTTTTTCGGGAAGTACCCTTGAACCCCCGTTTTCAAATAAATAAATAGCCACGTATTTAAAGATTTCCTGCTGTGTAGACCTACTGATCCAAATCTCTTGTAATTATTGTAACACATAACATGGAAGCACGGTCACCCATCCAAGCGCAGTCTTGAGCGGTCGCGACTGAACATCGCGACCACTTGATCACCACGCTTACCGCATGACCAATCACCTCCCTATTGATTTCCTTCATTGACAGGTGGTGAGTAGAAAACCAAAGAGGGAGGCCTCTCTGATCAGCTAGATGAGCCCTAATTTCTTCCCTATAATAGTCCCAGAAGGTTGAAGTGTAAAATGTAGCCGCAGTGGGAGGTGGCGAATAATAAAATCGAGGAGAATTTCTTTCGAGATCGTAGCAACGCGCGACGGGCCAACTAGTTTATATAGGCTACATATATTATAAGAAAAAATTGTTCTTCCATGCAGTTCTTGTTCCATTTTGCTCATTTTTGAAATTCTGTTTTTGCACTGCATTATTGTAATATATCTTGTTATAAATGCTATGCTTTCATGTAATCTTGTATATACTATGATTTTATTACCGCCGCCAAAAGGCGGAAACAGAAACTATTGAAAATTTTACAATTCATTTCTAAAACACTTTTCAAACATGCATTCTTGATCACACTAACATTTTGTTCAGGATAATCGAAAATGTAAACTTTTTAATGTGGTTATATCTTCCAACTTTTGTGAATTCGGTTAAATTTACATTTTCATGATACCTGTTCTTGAAAATTTTGTTACCGGCTACACACGATTGCACCGGTTGTTCGCGCGATTGTAGCAATTAGCAAGCAATCGAGCAATTAGTAGCTAGAACAATAATTATTATTGTGACGGGCAACAGCTCTTTATACGAGCGACAGGCCAGCAACAGCTCTCGCCAGAGCAATTATTATGAATCGCAGAGCTATCGCCGACTTTTCTTCTAAAACAAATACAAAAAAAATTAAATAAGAATTTCTGATATTCAATTTTTTTTAAGTTCCATGCTATTGTACTCAGTCTCCTTAATCCAAACCAACTTGAGTTTTTTTCCTATCACTAAAATAGAAATTTTTAGATTATCAAATAGATTTTTGCAAGCCTGCAATATTAGTTTTTCTTTGTTTAATCTCCCAAAGTAATCAATAACTTTTATTTGAATTGATTTCTTTGCAAACTCTTTCTCCCAAGATCAAATAATTTTAGTAGTAACTAAACATGAATGTGCGATATCTGAATGGAAATTAGCTTGAAGACAGACAATACAGTAATGTTCCGCTATTCCAAACTAATTGGGACCAACCTTGCTTGAATTAGCGGAAATTCGGAATAGGCAAATTTCATTAGGATTTTAATAAGACTCAAGTTAAATCAAGTGTAAGAACAAAGATATCTATACATTATAATAATTATTAATCGGCTCTTGAACAGATTCAGTGAAATTTGAAAGAAAGGACATTGTCTGTTTGCCCAATGACTCAGCACAGATCCTTGAATACTATTTTGCAAAGATAGACTATAAAATATAGCAATTTTGTAGTATATAAGTTTTTTGTAGAATAACTAATTTTGTTCTTATTTTTTGTTTCTTGTTACTTTTTTATTTCAAAAAACCTGTATTTCTACGAACATTGCTCGGAATGGGCGGATAAAATATTGCGAGCAGTGTTGCATGGTACAATATTTGGTATTGGGGTATTTTTTAATACCTCAAAGAGAACCGCTGCTTCGAAAAAGTGCCAACTGCCTCTTCTGATTTATTGAAAATTGTGTACGTAGCGTTATAGCCTATCAGAACTCGTTGATCTTTTGTTTCTTGATGACTAGGACATGGTCATGCCAATGACCATATCGTAGTAATCAGCTGAATTTCCTCGAATATCGTTATACTATCAGTGGAAATCTACTTCGATCTATAAAAGGTTTCAGTTTGGAGGGGGATGAACTTTGATACCTTCTAGTAAGTATATTGCATTCAAATATTTCGAACGCCAAAACTGCATTATTGAACAAGATATTCTACCACAAATTTATATTAAATTGACCATCAATTTATGCAAACTATGACTGTAAAAGACACTTAAGTATTTGATAGATCATAGGTCTATCTATATATTATAGCCTATAATATACGACGTATAAATTATATAATATATTGTATCAGCGGTGAGTGGTAAAACGGCATAGCTTTGAAATGATGTATCACATTCAAAAACTCGTTGTTCAACTCATTAAGCATCCTTTGAAACTCCAAAGGGATTGAAACTCCGAAAAATCAATTCCGAAGGGATTAAAAACATCATTACACGTCGCATTGTAGCAAACTTTATACCACCGGTAGCCTGTCTCATTGCAATCCATATACATTCATTTTGAATCAATTCATTTTTGTCCCCTAGTTCGATTGAATGATTCTTTTTATGAAAAACGAAAGACTCCAATCATTCGCCATTTTGTATAAAATTATCTTTGAAAACTGTTCATGATGGCATTATTTCCCAACAATGTACTAACAACAATGATCAGAGTACGATAGGATTTTAGAAAATTCAAAAATCCGAAATTTTTTTTTTTGTGCTGAGTTAGAAACGATGACCTTGGCTGGTAGAATCGGCTAGATAAGAGGACGGTAGCTACATCGCAGCTACAAGGCAGCCAAGTTTAGCTTGTGGGAAGGGCACAATCTGATCCTTTGCTCTAGCCTACTAGAATCGCGCAAATCTCGATTTGCTCTGGCTACTGATTGCTCTAAAATCGCGTGATTTTTCCTAATGCAAATACAAAAAACGTAAAGATCTCAGATATTTAATTTTTTCAAGTCCCATGCTACCGTGCTCAGTTTTCTTAATCCAAACCAACTTCAATTTTTCTCCTATC
This sequence comes from Conomelus anceps, assembly GCA_948455865.1. Taxonomy (NCBI): domain Eukaryota; kingdom Metazoa; phylum Arthropoda; class Insecta; order Hemiptera; family Delphacidae; genus Conomelus; species Conomelus anceps. The sequence goes on from OX418218.1 coordinate 58,438,270, forward strand.
ACTAAAATGAATGTTTTTATGGTATCAGAAAGACTTATTGCAGTTCAAACAAATATCCTATAAAAATGTTCATATTCATGCTAGAAAGAAATCTCGAGTTTCTACGTATTCAGGACAGTGAGCAGAGTAAGCTGGGATTTCAAAAAAAATCCAAAATCCAAAATTTAACGTTTTTTTTTGTTGCTAGCTGAGTTTAAAATGGTAACCTTGGCTACAAGCACGCGATTCTAGTAGAATCAGCTACAGGCCGGCTACATCGCAGCGAAGTGTAGCTCGTGAGAACTGCACAATCTGATCCTGTGCTCTAGTAGAATCGTGCAACTCTCGATAATTGCTCTGGATAAAATTGCGTGATTGTAGCTCGTGTGAACCCGGCCTCAGTCTTAGTACTAGACGCAGTGCAACTGAGCAGTCAACCTAAGCAACTTAGCAGTCACATTGCAACTGAGAAATATTCCAGAGATTCATCCAATCTGTATATGGCTAATTACTACTTAGTGTATTCTAGTAATAGGGCAATGAGTTCTAGATCTAACAGAATCTCGTTAAAGACTATCTTACAGCTAATCCGTTCAATATAGGCAGTCAGCTAATCAACCATGTATTTTCAAAATCAACTATGTCGAATTAAAAAGTATAGTGGTGGGATAGTAATAGTTTCAAAGAAAACATGAAGAAAATCTTTATTTCAACTCTCAACATCAATTTTTTTGACAAATATTCTTCTTTAACTATAAAAATATCAATCACTTTATTGATTAGTAAGTCCAATGTTATTTTCGAGACATATATCAAGATAGAACACGGATCACCAAGACTTTTGATTGGGACAGAATAACAAGAATAAATGGATTGTATTTTTGAGCTTGTTTCATGACAAATTGTAAGAATGAAAATAATTTTCATACTCGTTTGTTCGAGTTGTTTCCCATAATTTTCCAACCTAGAAAAACTAGCTTGATAAAAATGGGCTATAATGATACACTTTTAAACAATGCACTTTGAACTCTGAGAAAGTGAAAGCGATCAGGAGAGTTCTCACGGACACTGAACAACCACATCACTATAAAAAAGATAAAGTTCAAAGATGAAATCGTACAGACAATGGTATTTTACATATTATGCTAGAGACTCATTCCAGTTCTAAAAGTGAAAAAAAATCGAACATGTGATCACAAATTTGTAAAATAAATTCGATTATATAGATGCAAATTCTCTATTTGGATTGCGATTTAAGATACCAGCATAATTGATAAGATTCACCCCCTATAGCAGTAGAAAAGTTAAATGTCTGAGGTTTCGTCAAATTTTCCCTTATACCTCGAATCTATTCTAGAATGTCACAGTCAATAATCAGAAATGATGACTTATCGCAGGCAATACTTATGAAATGTATTTTCATATTCATAAATTCTTAGAGGATGCTAGAATGCTAAAATGATATCGATGAGGAACTTTTTCCAATGGAGAAAATTCGAGTGATTGGCGTATAGAGCATTATGACATAATTATATATTCATTGAAAACCCCATACAAATAGAGTAGTTGCATATCATTGATGAAAGAGGAAAATGATCACATAGTCATTTCAATCGAAATTGGGAAACTTAATTTGCTGCCAGCTGTCCTAATAGATAATTTATGTTGACAAATATTTATTGATTACCCAGTTGAAGTGAGTTGGCACTACTAGCCTAAAGTCTGGCTCAAACTTTAGGATTCGAGCTGCCAAAGTTGATACTGGAAGTCAGCAAACTAATTACGAACTAAATAACATGAACTCTCTTGAATTTTTGGGAATGAAATATCACGTTGAAGTACGGTTGCATGCAGTTCACAAGCATTTGATTAGTTCTGGATTCGATTCCCAGCTACGCTCCACATTTTTCTAATTGATATATCATTGTATTAGTTAATGAGAAATCAACATGTAGTTAAATGGAAAAATGTGTTCTTGGAAATTGATCTATTCATTTGATACTTATCACTGACAGCCAAGTTTTTTAAAATGTCCAATGGCAAATGAGAAAACCCAGGAAACGTTTTCGAATAATCAGAATTATCATAAAAACTGCCAAAACGTAGAATTCGATATTTCAAGGAATGAAATTTTCATCCACTCTTGCAACGATAATTTCTCATCTACAGTAATTTATTGTGTAGTTTTCAAATTTTACCATCTTCCCAGAAAATGCTAAATCTGTTGATTACTTACAAAAGCAGTATCATTTGCATTACAACCTCCTGTGTTTCACCAGTTTGATGATTACTTCTGAATATTCCACGAAGAAAGAGCTCACAATAGTTTGTATGTGGACATATTTTCATCATTCTCGCATCAAAATGATAGAAAAAGTTTATGATTATAACAGAAAACTCGATTATTTGATAGCCTTTCCTCTGCAAATAATAATTCCGGGGAGCATACGTACTTCAAGTTTCACTTCATAAGCGAATGCGCATTGTACGCAAGAGGTTACAGTATCATGTTTAATTTTTTATAATGAAACTCCCCCAAAAAATGAATCCATATTGAAACTACGATTATACCTCCACTTCCACACTGAGTGGTTTGTGGTTGATGAATAGTGAGTAGTGGCTCATCTCAATCACTCTAGTACTATAGTCTGTTCAACGAGCCTACTGAGTGGAGTATACGAATATTTGCGTGCAAGCAAGCCGAGACTCAACAAAGCCCGATTCACAGAATAGTTTTCTAAACGCATCGAACATCGAACAGTCAACAGGCAACATTACCATTGAAAACGCCTCAACTACCGTAATGGAACGAAGAACTTACTAATGAAGTTATTTAAAAAAAAAACTTATTGAGAAATCAAATTATACTTATACTGCAAGCTGCTGCAAAAGCACAAAGAATTGCTAATCATGATTTAGAACTTTCGTATGCTCGATGTCCAACTAACAATGAGGCATAAACTGGAAGTGCCACAACAGCTGTTAAGAACTATAGGTGGCAATGAGTGTGAATAGGCCGACCGACCGATGCCAGACCATTTTCATTACAATTATTCTCGGAATTCCTCACTTACGCACATACAAAGTTTTTTGGGTCACTCCTTAGGCTCGCTGAACAAATAGTCATTTTTATTTTACTGTGCTGCTGGCAGTAAAGGAATGCGAATACGAGCACGTTGAGCAGAAGCAGAAGACAGCCGAGGGTAATTGCCTAAGAAGATGTAGCAGCTGCAAACCATCTTCAGCCTATTTCTATAACAACCACTGTACTTCAAAAAATAACGTAAGTTGAAAAACATTTTTAAAAGTTAACTGGCAACGATAGATTGTTAAACATTTAGCAGAGTCAGGGCTTGAAATTTTCTGACGATTTATTCATAGGGTTTGAATAATGTTTTCTATGATCAATCACTTTGAAAAAAAAAATCCAGTTGCAATAGAGTAGCTTGAAAATAGCTTATATCATGGTACAAAACGTCTAGTATTTGAACGTTTTACCGTTTTACTACTTCCCACATCACTTAAGTTATTAATTTGTTTCTCTATAAATTTGATTATGCTTTTATTCAAAAAAGAACAATTTTAGTCCTTGTAAAACAACTATGTTTTAGTATACAAACGGAATATCCTTTCGAAAATGAATGGATATTAAGGTAAAACTCGGGTGCACCTGAAAAGGTAGTGGTCTTTTATTTGAAAATACATGTACAATGCTTCAAGAAGTTCATGAACAATACAGATGTCTTCTGTGTTTGGAAGCGAACTTGGTGTCCCATGCTTTACTAAGGAGTTGGGCTATACAGATATCTCCTGTATTTGAAAGCGTTTTTTGACAGTGACACCAAGGGGGTGAATGGGGTTTTGAGTCATGGGTCTCGGTGGTGGTGGAGGTGGAGGGGGAGGTGTTTCCATGGCCGGACGTTTCTTTAGTCGGTTGGTTTTTTTCTGACGCCGCTTATCGTGCTGGCAGTAAAGAAATGCGAAAACGAGTACGTTGAGCAGAAGCAGAAGAAAGCCGACGGCTAGTGTGAGACCCAATGCGGCGTTTTGGCTCTTCCTGAGCAGGACCTGGCCCTCTTCGTCGTCTTGGTCCTCTTTGTCACCATCACCGGCGGCACTCAGCAGAGGAGCTGTTCCATTGTCATTGCACTCTAACGCGGTGACGTCATCAGCTGTTTTTGGTGGCAGTGATGGTGGCGTGCGAGTGAACGACTCAGCTCGCACCACTCCTGTTTGACACAAAAAATACGATTATAGCATGACATTTTAAGAAAGATATAAGGAAGAAGACACATAAGAGTTCTCGCTTACAAACATTAACATGTTCAACACAATTTACAGTTTCTTTGTAGTGGCGAAGGTGATATTGTGGAAGGTATCCATAATGAATAATAAGACGAAATTGTCACAAACACATTTATTAAAAAATATTGAGAAACTATTTTCGGTTGTTATGTCATTATCAATCTCAAACTCAAATCGAAGTAGTTTGATTTGGATTGTTAATGGTATAAAAACTAGTTTCTTAATATTTTTTAATAAATGTGGCTGTGACAATTTCGTCTTATTATTCATTAACAATTTACGGTGTCCAGAACATAAAAGGAAAGTACTCACAGGTGATTCAAGTGAGCGTTCAGGCTACCTTCAGGTTAACATTTCCAGGTTACTTGACGCAACCTAGCAGTTATTACACCACAACTTGATCATTTCATCCTTTTTCTATCGTTTTCTTTTACAATTACATTTTTTTCTAACAGGAGGAAAACTAATTATAGCAGCAAGTTTTTTTTTATTGTGCTTTTCTTGTTAAACAAACAAATGACATGCTGCACCACAGACTGTGGCAGACCTATACGCTTGGATCGTAAGATCAATCTTATATCTTATGTGCATGTCACTAGTTGATGTAGGCTACTATGTGTGTTACGTCACTCAAATAAAGAGAGTTTGAATGGGTAAAGCATGATCCATATAACCGCCATTCTTATTGACTTACGGCCAAATACTAATGAAATTCACGAATTCAAATTTTCTTCTCACGCAAATATTTTAATTCTCATCAGGCCAAGGTATTATGAAAAAGTTTTTACCATAACGTTTCGTAGTGATTATCAGTATTTTTCATTTTTCTCTGTATATTGATCAATTATATTATAATTGAGAAGATCAAACGAAACTCAACACAACAGACCTAATAATAATAATAATAATAATAATATTAATGATAGTAATAATAATAATATTCATTATTATTATTATTATTATTATTATTATTATTATTATTATATGCGAAAAAGACCAGAAAACTGATCACACAAAGCACACTCAGAAGATGTGCATTTCCTTCTCTGCCAGGCAGCCTTCAATTTTTCTCTCATTATGGCTCTTCGTTCTTCTGTCCACTTGGCTCCCGTCTTCTTCTTATGGTTTCTCTCTGTCTCTCTGACACTTGCTGATTTTTGTATTGTAGCTGGTTTGGTCTGTGACATCAGCTACTCCAATGCCCAATTTTTCCAGGTCTTGGCGGATTTCCAATGTCCATCTATTTGTTTTGATATCTTCTGTTGCATCTAGTAGGATTCTAGTGAGTCTGGTTTCTGGAAAGCGTTTTATGTGTCCGTAAAATTTCAGGCGTCGTTTTCTGATATCAGCTGCAAGGTTTGAGAGCTCCTCAGTCCTTGTGCGTGATTGTAGTCGGTATCCTTCATCAGTCAGCTTTAGGCCAAGAATTTTTTTGATTATTTTACATTCCTCTTTCAGGATGTCTTCTAGTACTGCTTTTTTGTGGAGATTCAGTGTTTCACTTGCATACAATATTTCAGGCTTGATCACGGTGTTGTAGTGTCGAATTTTGGTGGAAATTGAGAGAAATCTTTTGTTGTAGATGTTTTTTGTTCGGCCAAAGGCTCTCTTCATTTTCTGGATACGGGCCTCTAGGGCTTTCTCTTCTTTCCCCGTTGGTACTATAATTTCTCCAAGGTATCGGAACTCAGTTACTCTATCAATTTTGCCAAATTCTGTGTTTAAATTCTGTAGGTTGCAGTGGTTGCACATTATTATTATCATCGCAACAGCCACACTTCAACTTTGCATTTCAACCACGTACATGCAACTCATTATTCACGTTGAAAGTATTTTTATCACAGTTTCAACACGACAAACAATGAGTAGAAACTAGAGATGAGGCGTATTTACTGGAACAGGTATTTTTACTGAGTATTTGATCGTACGGACTAGCACCTAGTATTCGAAGAACAAAATACTCAGATATCTGTGAGTATTTCTAGAAACGAGTAAACTACGCGACTTCGGTACGGTCAGTGACCTGAAGTCCCCACTCCAATTTTTAGGTGTGGAGTAGGAGTGGAGCTTTGTAATTTGCAGTTGCACAGTAGCTAGCTAATCTCTCATTATGGAACTATTCAACTACTCACTCGCTCTTTCACTCTCTCTCTCTCATACTCTATCTTTCTCTCTCATTCTCTCTCTATTCACTGTACTCGATTGTAGGCGCATGCTTAGTTGCGTCAAGGACAATAGAACAATTACATTAGATTGTCTTTGGTTGCGTGCGTATGGCGTACGCGAGTACTTTTCCAGTAGAAATACTTCTTGAGTACGAGTACTTTGTTACTCGAGCGTCTCAAGTCTCGAGTCTTGCCGTCCGCGTCTCATTTCGCTACAGCACATTTCAGAGCAACTCAATAATTAGATTCGTGCTGTATTTAACGCAAGAAACAGTAGCAGTACCAGTACCGCAGTACAATACTCGATACTGTACGATACTCTCGTGTACGTGTACTCTCTTACTCTGGCGAACTGGCTAATATAAAATACTAGCTAGTATTTTGGAACAGGTATTTGGAATAGGTATTAGAACGTACTTGTACTCGGAATACTTAGTATCAGAAAAACCTAGTACGACCCATCTCTAGTAGAAACAAGTATTCAAACGAGCGGCCGACAGAAACGCAGGCCTATTACAGTGTGGAAACGATTATCGACTTTATAACAGAACTTCGAAATCCAACCTCTCCGTTCAACGTCTGAACCGTTACTGTATTTCTCGTTAATATATTACAGCAAGTAAAGGAACACAAACTACTCGTAACTCACTTGGTAATTAAACACGAACTATTATTTTCAAGCTACCATAAACAGTGAGATAGGTCCGCGAGGCTATATATACGTTCAAAAAATCAGAACTGACTATATGGTTCAGTATTTCACGATAATTTACAGATCAATCATTCACGAAAATATAAACTGAGGAACATAGAACTTCATAATTCACTATGTATTTATTCAGAAAATGAGGTGAAGTTATCAAGAATCTAAAATTAATACGCTGGATGTGAGGTCGATTTAGATCACGCTTAACAAGCATGTTGTGATCCTTATTGAACACGGTCTAAGATCTTGCATTGGAAGGATAGCAGAGGAAACTGACTTATGACCATGACAATCGCTATCACCATTACGATCACAATCTGATCATTTCAAAAAGTAGATTTATATCAGTGACATAGTACTCATCACTGTAACTAGATAATATTATCGAGAAAAAACACACAGCTGTTAGTGTTATATTTCTTTCACATGGTTCTAAATCATCCCTGTTTGAATTTTGAGTCGAAACTAAACATTAAATCAAGTCTCAACGTTCAAACTCAGAATTATACCATGACCATTGAAACTTTGTTGCATCTGCAATAAAATATAATATGAAATTCACACCTTGGCTTTTTCCATCATGTTCAATTCTATAATATCTCTAGAGAGAGGATCGAATGAATTATATAATCCTTGATTAATGTTCATCCAGCCCGCAGGATTATCATATTCCTATTCAGGATAATGCGTAGACTACACCGCAAGCAATATATAAGTATAATAGTATAGTCGTTGAATAGGTAGTGGTACTAGCACAGTAAGTTTATAAGCTCAGTTCAGGATTTGTTATGACGGGGTGTTTAAGTCAGTAATGAAGAGCGGAGACTGAGTAGATGAGATTACTTTATGAAGACATGAGTACGTGACAGGGTGCTTACCGGAATAGTAATAGCTCTCCCTTTCATGGAAGTGATGATGTCTCATACTGACGTCACCATCGCCGGGTTGATGGAGTTGTGGTATCAAATTTAGCCAGATAGCCATCCTGTGTCCCCGGTAGTGACTCTTCAATCTCGGTTTTTGAGCTACAACAAACATTGCAATCCCTCATTCAGAAGCACTGTCACGAAAACTATTCAAGGATCAGACTAGCTGATCGCATCATCAGCTGATGAGTTTGCATGCGATTAACTTTCATAAAACAGATAGTTTCTATCTACTGATTTAATTAATTTACACCATGGGCATTGAATTATTTTAATTTTCATGAATAATTTCGAATTATGAGTATACTCAATCCTGTAACAAAATTACACTCATCACACAAATTATCATGTTTTCTAGGATGTTTATGTTTTTTTGTTTTCAGTATGGTACATTTCTGTCACATGCAGTGACGTATCTAGACTATTCAGCGCCGGAGCAAGTAATAATTTTGGGCCCCACCCCTCACCAGACTCACCAATCATAATCTTACACCCCACTCCACCAAATTATTGATAGCCGTATTCAGGCTAATCTGATTCCAATGTTATGAATCGGCATTAATCTAATGTAATGCTTGAGATAAACAAACCTCACAATTGTTGAAGATCCCTGAATGCAGACCCTTTCCAAAATTACCTTTTAATTCACCATTTCAGAATTTTTCTAGTCTTGAGTAATTTTTATTGGAAGGGATTCAATAAGTGATACGAATAAAGAAAAATAATATTTTTTACTAAGATTAAAAAAGTCTTCAGATACATTGAATTTGAGGATGCACAATTACAACCAATCTGGCTGTAGAGTCATTCAAAAGTCAAAAAAGAACATTTGCCAAGAAATGAATTTCTAAATAAATCAAAATGATGATGCAGAGGTTCCCCTATCATTGTTATCCTAATACAATTCTTAACCAACTTTTCTTCAGCCTTTTGAAACTCCTTTCATTTGTAATTTGGTCTTGCTCACCAGAGTCATATAGCAAGGTAGTCTTGAGTCTTCTTTGTAGATTTCATGAATTGAAATTTCATGAAAGCACTAAAAAAACATTTCAGAATTTGGCTTAGTGATAAAGTGTCTCATAAGATAACATTTTAAATGATCAACCACTCTTTCATCCAAAGGAAGGCTAGTAGGTTCACAGACCTCCTCACGCCAGAGACGTTCAGAATAATGATCCATCAAAAGCATAATTTAAACTAGGCTAAGACATGAATCTACACATTTCAATGAGAAAAGAAAATGTTTCCAGTTTTAATAATAATACTAATAACAATAATTATAATGATAATGATGATTATGATGATGATAATAATAATAATAATAATAATAATAATAATAATAATAATAATAATAATAATAATAATAATAATAATACTAATAATAATAATAATAATGATAATAATGAAAATATTGATATTAATTATAATAGTGTGACCTGGCCGGCTCAGGTCTGGTGTCAGTGTTATTATCCTGATAAGTTCAGGGCCTCTAAAGTGACTTAGCGACTGTTTTAGGCAGCCGGGACCGACAGCTCAAAGTGATCCGAAACAGGGAGTGGTAAAATCCGAGGTAAATCTTTCCCTCAGAACTGGGATCGAACCCAAGACCTTTCGGTTAGAAGACCAGCACTTAACCCACTTGGCCACAGCCAATTCAATAAAGGGTCAGAATAAAATTTAAGTTTACTTTCTCTTTTATTTTGGAATAATTCTAAGGGTTTGTTGTGGTTAATTTTCCTGTGTCATACCTGATTGGATAGATAAAGAGAAAGTAGTCAAAACAAGTCTCAGCATTTTTTGCCAAACATTTAGATTTCCTTCCACTACCAACAGTAAACACTGCCTAATGAACAATAAGGTTATCATACTATATCATGGCGATGAATTATTCTAAATCAGACTCCAGAATAGGAGACACACTGAATTGAATTGAAAAATATTGTATATTGATTTGTCAGCCGCTCTCTTATGGAATTGGATTTCCCATTGAGGAGAGAAATCAACATTATTGCTGATTGTCTCTATTTTATCCATTGATTTGCCGCCCACAAAAATGTTCCGCTCCAGACGATCGCCCAGCTTGACTTGGTATTGCCAACGGTATTGATTCAATTTCTTTGTCTAGAATGCTGTAGAGCTAGTTTTCAATATTTCAGTTCGGCTTTGGTTGCTGCATAGGTAGGCTGCTGAGTAGAATGAGCCATTAGTAGGGTGCAATGCATAATCAAATAGTTTTGGGAGGGGGGTCAGAATAACCGCCCCTTCTACCCCCTTCTACTGATATTAAAATAATTTGGTTTGCAAGAAGGGGTTCTGTATGGAAGAGGGAGTGTCGAAATGTGAATTTAGTCTATTCATTGAATAAATTCTATTATTCCAAGATATATGTTTAGACATAGATTTCAACAAGCTTATAGTGGGTAATACCCCAACCCCACCTCACACGCTATTTAAGCATCATTAATATTTCATCTTAAAGAAACTGTAATATGATTGTTTAACTTCCTACACTTTGAATTCGTCTAATAAATAAAAATCAATGCGGAATAGCTCCGAAATAGCATTCTTCATGTGCCAGAATGTGATATACTATGCAACCCCTTAATTTGGGAAGCCCGTAGTGCGCTTGTGGTGGGTTCTACAAAATAAATGCATGAGATCATTATTGTACAGAATTTCTGTCCTCTTCTACTTTGATAGGAGCAAAAAAAATAATTTTAAGTTATCTTTATTGATTTATAAACAAAAACTAAAAATTTGTAACTTACACTCCCCCCACTCAACATTAAATAGGTCACCCACCACCCTTGAGGACGTTTAATAAGTTATTACGTTAGAGGAAGCGATTGGCGGAAAATCCCATTCGTCTATCAATTGTTCCTTTCGATGACCATATTTTTGTCTAATTTGACTGCGCTATACTAGGCCTGTGGAATCCTCTTTTCCCGTAAAAGTTTCCCTTGACAGGATAATGAGGTTGTCATTTCTTCAAGGGCTTATCACTGACATATCACTGGCCACCAGAATTGCAATTTGCATTTATAAGACACAATCTTACATAAAAAATTTGTTTCCATTGAGGTAATGTGATATTTTTTCAAAAAAATACAAAACTTTTCTACTTTTACACTCTCCGCAATTCTGGAACCGTTCACTATAGAAAGATTATGCAGAAGCCATTTACGTTTGCAATTTAATGTAAATTATTTTTGTATGAGGCGTTTGTCTCGCTAAACCGCATAGTTTTCTTAATATTTGAGAAAAACTGATACAAACTACTAATTACTATCTCTCATCCCCCCCCCCCCCCCCCGATTTTACGCTTAGAATGGTGTAACTTTTTACCAAACAATATTTGGACCATATAGAACAATTTACAGCTGGAGGGAAACTTTTCCTCTGGATGTTGAGGTTAGGCCGTTTTTGGTCTAATTGTTTTTGGTACTACATCTGGAAAAACACGAAGCGTGTCACGAAGCAAGTATGCTAATGCATAGACGAACCATCAAGATCCCTGATCTATGGTTAATGGTTGTATTTAATTGTTCTCTCAGTTTTAAAAAATAATTATTCAATTAGCTAGTTATTCTGATAGCTTGTCAATGCTGTATGCAATATGTTTTTTCTTTTATTGTTCCTTAACTTTCTATGGTGTAGGATAAATTAAAATTGCAATATGAGACATTTTAAAACTACTTATCGTATATTCAGGTTTTTCATGAATGTCTTTCTTGTTTTTATAGTGATAGTGTAAGTTTAATAGTACATCTACGATATTATGTCTTATGTCCAATTTATTGAAGGTTTGTTATATTATTGCAATTCATCAATAAAAAAGCATTGCTAATACAGAATTATCAAGAAAGAACGTATCATTAGCCTAAACAGCTCTAATATAATTAAAATCATTACCTACATACTAAGTTAACCACGTTACTGTATGGAAGGTGGTTTTGGTGATTCATGTGATTAGAAATAAGTTGTAAGAAAATCACTTCTTAGTAATAATTCTTAAAAAACTGTAATAATAAATTTCCCATTTATTTGGGATTTTCATATGAATCTCAACCTCCTTCATTCCTTTAAAACGTTCATATGACGTTTTCTTCTCTCATTTTTTTACCTATAAGTTATATAGTCACTGCCTGTTGTATGATCCTGTCATGAATCACTTTTCAATTTCTTAATTCATTACAAATTTCGATATTATCAATAAGACTATTATTGACGACTTGAAGGGATTATAATTACGTGGAAATTAATATTAATCAACTTACTAACAATGCTTTCGGACCACAGGCTCCGAATATATATCATTTTCACTTAATAATAAAGTCAGCAAGTCATCAATAATAGTGCTAGAACTTGATAGATCACTCTATCTGATTCCCTCTAAATAATATTGTGATTTAATTTGAGAACTATTGAAAAATTAATTATAAGCATAAGTACAGTTATTCTGCTCAACACTGGCAGAGATAGAGGAATGTCATTAAAACCACAGTTAGGGAACATCCGAATATTATCGACAAAAAATTCGATTTTACATTTTATTGTAATTTTTTAACAAAAGTTGACTTTTTAGAAACGTATTTAGAAAAAAAACATATCTCGATTATAAAGTCACATAAAAATTAATTATCTGGGTAAGTTCTTCATCAAATGAGAAGGAATTAGTGTGCCAAACCGCAAATCTGTGGCTTGAATGGTACCTGAGAAAAAGGTAGCCTACATCAGTGACGCACCCAGGGGGGGCTTAGGGGGCTTAAGCCCCCCCACCCCAAGAACCAGGGGTCCTTGAAAAATTATTGATAATTTTCAAGCAAATTGACTGTAGGGACTATGTGCTCAACGCTGATTAGTGTTCGTGCATTTCTTGTTTTCTCACTTTTCAAGTAGAATAATGTCCATAGCCAGGGACTTAACATTGGGGGCTCTGGGGTTTAAGCCTTCCCCTCAGGTCCAGAAATTCTTATCAAAATTTTGATAATTTTCAAGCGAATTGACTATGCACTCCAGACCGTACATTTCACACTTGTTTAAAAAGGATAGCGTTTATAACAATATCGTTACACTATAATAATAATAATAAGCGTATGGCTTTTAATGGTGGGGAGACCCTTACGGGTAGTTCCACCTCGCCGTTTGTGCCATGTTACGGGGAACATGGTGGACCTACTATTTTAGGTGGGTTCCGAACCACTATTTAGACGCATATTTCGAAGAATTCAATTTTTGTTCTTCTAGGCGGCTGGGTACAGACAATGAAAATAATTCGTTCCACTCATATCGATCTGACAATCATGAATGTCACACAGGATCTAGCCTCTAGCACCTCCTGGATCTGCAATACATTTGATGTTACAGTAAATGTAATGTTTTTGTTTTTTTGAGGATGATGCCCACATAGTCTGAGACCTGTGCGTGGGTCATGAGTTGGATGATGGTGATTGATGAGTTGGATCTACAATTTTAGATGAGGTCCGTATCACCGGGAAGTGATTTTATAGCAGTGAACGGACTCTTTTTATGTTACATTTATGTTTTTTATGTTTCTGTCAAAACGGTCACCCTTACAAAGAGGGCCCAGAAATTTGCTGATTTTCTTATGTGACTCAACAGATACCTGCTGCGGCTCGCGGCTACCACTTTCCTAAAAAAAGTATACAGGTGTTTGCGAAAAAATTTCTCAAGGAATCTGTCAGATTGCAAAAGCTTAAGTTATTCCTTCGGAAACGCTTCATTACAGAAATAAAGATAGCAGAAGAGATTTTTTCTTTATCAATGAGAAATTAATAAATTAGTACCGTACTCATTCAGAAAACGTGAGACTTTTAGAGTTCTCATTTAGGTGGTGAATTGAATAAATTCGATGTGAAATGAGTTGAAAGATCACATAAAACATTATCTACCGTGATTATTGAGACGAAAATACGCAAAAAGGCCAGAAGATGGCGTTTTTAAGATTAAAAGGTATGAACTTGTTATTGATTGCGAATAAGACACCCATAGTAGTTAATAAAATCAGAATTTAGATTGGATCAAAACACACAAGAACTAGCAAATAGAAACCATCCGTGTGAAAAATTAGTGTGTATTACTTTAATAAAACTCAACTTTATAAACGTTGGGAGCATTCTTGACTATTGAGTACATTCAAATTTCATTTCAAAAAATGAATTCACAAGCTTTGAAGGAGAAATTGCATTTTTTGGTTCATTGGCAATTAATTTAATTAATCCACTATGTCTACAATGAAAAAGGGTTTCATGATCATTTTGTGAATTTTTGTAAAATATCCCATTTATTAAAGATTTGATAATCTCGATTCCCGTTCAGATTGACATTTTTCGTCCACTTCATTACCCAAATACAAGTCTCAGAATGATGTGAGCATCATAACAATTTATGGTAGTAAATCTTACGTTTCAGCTAATTTTACTTTGATTCAATTGAATTCACACCACCTACATGAAGGACTTAGAGATTTATGAATGAATGATAGGAATAGCTGTAATCTTCCGCCCTCTTTATTTCTGAAACAATAAGGCTTTTCCGGACCTGCATTCATGTAAAAAATTTTACCGTCATGATAAGATTCTTATGCTGTCTGGCTTGAACTCTTGAGACACTGTTTAAATAAGACACAAGATGGACACATTTTGATTCCCCATAACTAATACACTTTAAAAGGTCAAGTAATGACCTCCCCCACTCCACAAGGAATTTTATCGGGCAACAATCTTGTAAAAAGAGGTCTGCAAAATAATAATTTTACCCTCCCTCTCCCTCAAAATTTTACCTGGTAAGCCCCCCCAAACCAAAAGTCTGGGTGCGCCCCTGGCCTACATAATGTTAACATGGGGGAAGAGCCCAGAGCGGCACAGCAGCAGTTGAGACGCTCGGCAACAGGCCAGGCGCTTCACTTGGTTTTTTCGCCTATGCTCTGCCGACTATATCAGGAGAACGACTGATCTTAGAGAAAAAAAGGTTCGAATGAAAAATAAATTCAACTCTTTATCTAAAACTTTCCTGATTAGGAAACTTGCCTGTCTTGAAGATAAAAATTAAAAATTTCCTCGCATGCCAACTTTTTCATGTCACGATTTCAAATTTGTATAAAACTCTCAACTTTTATTACTCATTAACCTTGAATAGAACTCGAAATTGGTAATTTGAGTTACACCATTAGAATTGGTGCTTTATGTGGTATATGTACATCAAATTTCAAAATTTTAACCTGATCTGAAGGGTGTTGGATGACGATGTATTTGAAGCGCGTGCATTAATATTTTGAGCTTCTCTGCACCCGGTTACGCGTTTCTATGTCCAACCAAGATGGCCGACTTGGCTTCACCTCCCGTAATGCTGTAGGTATATGAGTGCTCCATCTTTTGGTCTTATATGATCGCTGGTCAACACCCGCCGGCCAACCGCAACCGGGTTCTGTGGGCATCAGGCTGTGTTGGGAAGGTGTTGGGAAGATGCGGTTCTTCTTGCCCCCATTGCTGGTACACTATGGTACAGCAGCGTCTGGTAAATACAGTATCAGTGTTTCTAGTTCCCAGAATCAAACCGTTTTATCATCTCCATTCCCGCCTTGTATGCTCGAGGCCATTGGAGCAGGTTTTTGAAAGCTTAGTTGTATTGTTTGCAAATCGAGTCTGTAACTCAATTCTCTACATAAGCTTTAAATAAAATTTGAACAACTTTTAAATCAACTGTAAAATCACGGACAACATTCACATTCAGTATAATTGACTCAACGGTTATTGCTTCAAAAGAGCTTTTTAGTTTATCAGGGAACATGATGTTCCTCCCCTGACTTCGCCAAGTGATCGTGTAATGGAACGATGAACTCATTAGCAACGACCTACATTAAAACAATAAAGCGGAAAAGGAAGAGAGCGGAGAGCCAGGAGAGAGCGATTACAGCGTTTCTCAGCACGTTCAGACAAAATGAGCTAGCTGCTCCTTCCCTTCTACTTTGGTGCAAGATGTTGATATTGAGAGTTTAAGAGAATCTCAGAACACTTTTAGTAGAGAAAGATGATCAGAGTAATAATTTTCGATGGATATCTCTTGCTCCCTGCTGTTATTCTATCACAAAGGGTAAGTGCATTACTCACAACTAGCCTATAAACTGTTTTTCTTCCTACTAAGTACGTTTAGTCGTTACTTGTGGTATTAAAATGCTTCTGGTCAAATACTTGACTCTGATATTTCATGCTATACAGAGGTTGATTATGTTATAAACTCGCTACATTTATGAATTACATTGATATGTTGTATTATCTTGATATAATATAATAAATGAACCATAGTTACTGAGCTATGCGATATACACGTAATGTAGTCTATTGATCCACCCAAATGTAAGTCGATTGAGAGGGTTTCAAAAGTTCAGAGTCTAAAGTCTTAATCTTTCAGTTGCCAGTGTCATAAGATCCACGCCAGCACAGCGGAATAATCCACTTAAAAGCTTGTGCTAGCATAGTCTGTAATTACCAAAGTTGGATTACATATTCTTCAAAAGCGATAAATGCTGTTAACTGAATAGCATTAAGGATCTTGAAATATAGTTTAATGATAATTCCAACACTCAGAAAAAGTGTTTAAAGGATGGAAAGAATTCAACTTCAGAATAGTTATGCAATCAGAGTTGAACTCAATAAATGTTTTTTTTTTTTTACAATATTACGTCTTGAAGCCTCCGGTTATGGAGTACAATTCGAGTCAGATCAACAATTACATGGTTTAACAATAAGCGGAAATGACTTCTGGCATGAGCGCCTTGTCTGCATAGAGGGCATAAATCTATCCCCATATCTGAAGCATGTCTTTCTTCTCCTTATTATGCTCTCTTTATCTTTCTCATCTGGAATGTACTAGTATCATGACAAATGAATTTCTGGGATGTTCGAGTGAATGGTGTAATAATAAAGATATTTGTGGAGACTTCAATAAACAGAATTTTTTTATGAGAGGGCTCTCCTTGTGAGCGGTGGTTGAATAATTATCTTTCAAACTTCCTTTACATTTCTATCGTTAAGGGTGACAGTTTGTGGTGACAGTGCACAAATAGACTATTAGGCTATTTATTATAAATTATTATTGTTACAAAAGCAAGCAAAGCAGTTATTTACGCACATAGAACTACGTTGTTCTACGTAGATCATTCCATTCATGGTCGTACGTGACTTGAAACCCAATCTGCATTCTCTTGATTTTCACATGTCTTTGTCACCCTTATTCTTCAAGTCTGCAACTCTCTCACTCAATTAAATTTCTCGAGATTTCTTCAGACTTCCTGAACAATCCAGGTCTATATTCCAAGCATTCTTGAAGCTTCGAGAAGCCGCCAATTCTTGGAATTATACAACTTATATAAGCTAACAGCTTTATAAAGAAGTCCACGTGAAAAAAGCTAGTTTAGTCTTACAAAAGCTTGCGTGTCAGATTGTGTTACAGATCTCGTGCCAGTGGATTAAACAGTGCTCGATTCCAGTGTCAAGTGCAGAGACAAGTGTATACTGTTTGTGCAGATTATTAATATTTTAAAGACGTTGTGTTAAGTGATAATATTTGGGACTGTCAAATAACGAATTGGACTGCTTTGTAAGTGATTAGTTGCTCTTTTATCATTTCTTTCTACATTATTGTACAGTTTATTCAACTTTTGTTTCTTTTGTTATTGATCAGCCTGTAATTAATTATTCATTAATTCTTGTAAATAATTATTGACAATAAGTGTTAGCTTGTCATTTGTTGATCTGTTTTACTTTATTAATTGAACTTACAATTAGTGTGTGTAAATAGACTAATTTGTGTAAATAAAGTGCATGTATGAACTTTAATGTTGCCAGCCTTATTTTAGCCATTAGAGCCCATAATATTATAATTACGCATATCAAGTACTCGTGATAAGTTTATGTGGTAAATTCTTTTCGATAGTAGACATTCTTCTTTGTGGCAGAATACACTGTACCAATTCTGATTGATAAAAGTGTGACAGTCCATTGTGCATCGTAAATGTTTAGTTGAGTCATTTTTTTACGTCGTTGACCAGTTGTTTATTAAATTATTGATAGGCCTTTTGACAGTTAGTAATTAGTTTTTGTACAGAAATAAATATATAGTAAAATACATAGTAATATATAGTAAATTATCTATTAGTTGTGATTTATTGAACTGTTTGCTAATTACTGGTTGTTCTTGTGTGATGTAACTGATTAGTGTGTGTTATAAGTAGGTAATTTGTGTGAATAAAGTTCCACAATTACTTTCAAATGTTGCCAGCATTA
Source organism: Conomelus anceps (assembly GCA_948455865.1). Taxonomy (NCBI): domain Eukaryota; kingdom Metazoa; phylum Arthropoda; class Insecta; order Hemiptera; family Delphacidae; genus Conomelus; species Conomelus anceps. The sequence continues at coordinate 58,456,655 of OX418218.1, forward strand.
TTTTAGTAATAACAATGCAATGTCCGTGAGCCATAGCAGATATCTGTTCCTATTCGATCTGATGTATCAATGGGTCTGATAGTTGATAGATCTTCACATTCTTTTCAGAATGTCACTGGATACCTCATCCACTTCTGCTGTTCTTACATTATTAATATACTCATATCAATATCTATTGATATTTATTTATAATATTTGTCTAGTATGTATTGAAGATGATTTTAACATATATTAATAATAATTATTTGACAACTCGTCTTGGGATACTGGGCGAAATTTAAATTCATTTTTGAATGTCTGAACATTCGACATTGATTACATCACTTATAAAGGTATTAGCAGTTGGTGATATTTGTTGAACAAGTTACAAAAAATGTAATAATTGTACGAATGATATTTATAATAATTGGAAGAAATAAAGAGGGGAATAAATATTTTTATTTTATATAAGAAGACCTATTTTCATATTGAAATACTTATCGTTAGATTTTTACAGTTCATCTCAAAAGGTGTTCTCGATGAGTGTTCTAAAATGTAGAAAAAAACGAGAAAAAAATAAAAATGGGAATAGATGTTTCTATTTTATGTATATTTTATCTAATAATGACTTTCAAATCAAGACAAGCTTTGCTTGTCATCTTGTAGCGGATGAGAATAGCAGTGTAACAATGAATAAACCATATGAACCTAACTGTGAAAATATGGAAATTTGTTGGTTGCATTCAAACTCTGTAGCTTTTAAGAGCAAACTGAATCGATATGTTTCCAAGCAGCGAAAACGGCACACCAAATCACGGTCAGGTGTTTGCACGATTGATTAGGAGGCCTGTATGTGCCAAGTGAGCCAATATTGACACTGTTAATTCCTTCCGTAGCCGGGGTTTGATTTGGACTTATTGTAGGGGAGCGAGACCAAAGATGGTGACGAACGAGGTCAATTAGAGCGCTTGGCTGACTTGATTAGTCGCTGTTCGACCAATCAAGCGTCTCACAGTCACAGGAAGCACCCTTACCATCATCTCACACCCCTTCGCCTATCATTCACCCTTAAAAAAGTGAACCAAGCAGTATAGTGTAGTAGTCGCCTATGGAGATTGACCTCTCACTAGAAGTTCGTTTTTTTTTCTCATGCAGTAGATGTCTCTCTCACGTTTCGCCTGGAAAATTAGAAAACTCTGCTCCACCTTAACACCTTCTCCTTCTTCCCCATTGCTATAGGGAATTCATGACACCAGAGGCCATCATCAAACGGATCTCCGTCAAAATGAATTCTACTCCACCATCCACCACTCCGTTCCGCTATACCCGGTTTGCTTTTCAGGAGCTCCCAGCATTGCTCTCAATGATAAAGATAATTCCGTTTGCATTTATTTATCTGCCAGCGCTCTGTCTTCTGTCGCATCTTCCCAATAACTCTCATTCACTCAGTTTCTCTCTTTCTCTCTCTTACTCTATCTATCTATCTATCTCTCACTAACACTTCCACTCTCTTCTCAGCTCTCTCAAACTCTCGTTCTCTCACGTTTCCACCTTCTCATTCTCTCTCACTCATCCTCACTCATTTTCCAACTCTCTCTTCCTATTTCCAGCCCTGTTCCTCTCTTGTATTATTCAAGTTGTTTTAGACAATTCAAATTCGCTCCAACCCGAAGACGTCATAGGCCGACGTCATTCCGAGACCGATGAAAGTGATATTGTGCTCATCAGTTTGAATGTTGATGTTGACAAGGACCATCAAAGCTCTGTACTGTGATAAAATGAATTCAATATAGAACAAGAAACAACGTAGTCTATGGAATTCAATTGAGAAAATTCGATAACTGGCTCATGCTCAGGCGAAAATAAGTTGGAACAAAAACCAGCTTTCAAACTAGGATGTCCATTAACTGGTCCAATCAATCATTTATTATCATGTCAACAACAAACACAAACATGATGTTTTTTGCACCAATATTTTGAAGAAAGGTCCTACTAGTACTGTATTCATTGCGATATCTAATTAAAGCTCTTTCCTGCATATTATAAAAATGTCTAACCTATTTGTATATTGTTATGCAAAAATTCAATTGTAGAAGGAAGTGCAGTGAAATTTACATAAGAGTAGTAGATGCTGGAAAAAACTAAAACAACCTGAGCCTTGTAAGATGATATACAGGCCTTGATTTATAGTCTGGCCGATGGGGGGTTTTGCCCTACAAAATGTGGTGTACTTCTGATTCTGGAATAATATGTTATTGGGTTAGGGGTGTGCTAAAACATTTTTGACCTTGAGAGGTGCGTGCGATCCGCCATCTTGGATTAAAGGTACGACAAATTGGGTTTTCCGATTCAACTGTCCAACGGTTGATCCCACAAAAAAATGTCTAATTAAATTTAAAAATGATAAAGTTCCCTAAAACTTTTATATCAACATATTTTTTCATAAGTCTGAAGGGTGACGTGTTACAGCGGACGAAAAATTTCAACATTTTTCCAAATATCGTCAATTTCCTCGTTTTTTTTTTCATTTGAGAAATGATTTGTAACTATTTGTTACATAATTATTGATTTCTCGCTTTTCGTTGAATAATTGTTGTTTTGTAGCTATTTGTTACATAATTATCACATTTTGTTAATCCAAGGCTAAATCATTTCATAACCATCATGAGGTGGAGCTAATGGCTTTTTTTTCAACTGTGGTATCCCCAGTATGTTCACAGATGTTCTTGCCAGAGTTTGATTCGTTTATTTCTTCTCCTTCGATGGTCCGGGTTGGTAGATGGTGTGTTCATCATCATCATCATCATCGTCATTGTCAATGTCACAGTCGTCTCCACTGTCTGCCATGTGAATCTGTGCTACGACTGGTGGTATGTAATCATCTTCATCATCGCTGCCGAGGACAACTTCTGGTATATTTTCAAAGGATTTACTATTGCAGATTCCACACACAACGGAGCGCTATAGCCCACCTCACCTGCAGCCACATGCGGCACCAAATCCCTTTTTAAAATTGCATCAATTATTGTTGCCAGGCTCAGACGATTACTAGCTCACCGCTCACAACTTTCAATCGCAGTCTTAAATTTCACTTCATTGATCCTGTACATTTCACAAGGATTTTGTTATTGGTTGCACCACAACATGGCTTTTGTCAAAAATTCCTGAAACCTGTTGTTTCCCAGGATGCAATACTAATTATGGATAAGGGGGAAAAAAGTTTATTTTTTCCAAAGGAAAAACACTGTCACAATTCTTGGCTTGGAGAGATGTCATAAACTTACACTTATTAATATGTCTTAATCTGCCATTCCAGCTTCATTTACGTATAGTAACATTAAGGATGAGAAATTAATTAGCCATAATATGAATGTTGGTTTAAATGGTAGGAAAGAGATTTTGTTCTATTTTATTATCAGTTTTACTTGATGTTTTATTATTTAAGTTTGTTAACTTTAAAAAGATGACAATCTTTTGGAAAAATTTCCATTTTTTCCCATTGTTTCTCAATTGAATAAGAAAATTGTTAGTAGCTGTTTAAGGCTGATTGATACATTGGAATGATTTAACTAAGTTAATTCATCCTGATTTGAAATCTAGATTGAAAATTTATTTGAAGGTGAGAATCATGAGTAGTACTGTAGTAGACAGACGTGAAAGATGGGAGTTGGCACCCCTATCATGATGTCACATTTGGTAAGGCCAGGCCTTCCCTGTAATCACTCCGCATTTATTCATCATTATCTATGTACATTATCAAATTGCAGTAGAATAAAGAGGAAGCAACAGGCTTCCCAGCCCAAAACTGTAAGGATTTTTGTCCTCTTCAAATTCGGATTGAAGTACATTTTGCCAAATATAATGTTATTGAGGTGTGGAAAACCATCAACAATAACACAACATAGTTCATTTTCACAAAATTTACCATGAAAAGATTAATTTGGACAATTTTTTTGGAAAAAAAATACAGGCTTCTGGAGCCCAGCAGTTTAACTTAAGCCCAAAAATTGAAAATTTGTTTGGTTTTCTAAGTTTCCTCTAAAGTAGTTCAGTGCTTTGCTGATAGCTGGCAGCATCAGTCAGTCCCTGATACAGCTTTCTGTGGTACGGGAAGTCACCACTAGTGGCAGTCTGTTGTTTATATCACTCTGCAAACTTTTGCCTGTATAGATTGAGAGCTTGAAATTGGAGGTAAGTGCATTTATTTCAAATTAATTTAGTTCATCACTAAAGCAAATTGAGGGCTGTTCATTGTTCATGTCCTTAACAACTCATAATTTGTAGAACTTGTCAATAAGTTCAACCACATTTCTTTCAGTTCAGTGTAAAAACACACGTCCCTAACTTCGCCTTTTCATGTAATACAACCCTGGCTCTTAGCTTATTTTCTTCCATTTCATGAATTCTGTATAAATATTCTCAAACAATCTTGTATTTTCATTTTTAATTGTTACTTGTATAACATCCAGTGATGCTAATATTCTGTACAACATATTTATCATGAAGAAAAACTGTAATTTCACATGAATAAAGTTTATCTAATCTAATATAATTCTGTGGTGTTTTTTCCATGATTGAACTACACAATCATCGTCATCGTCATCGTCGGCTTCATGGTTTTGGCTGTTTTAGCAATGGGCTAAGTCTGTTCCGACGTCCATTTCTCGGTCTCCCAATACTTCGTATCCCTCTCGAAATATGAAGCCATGCGTTCACAGGGAGGTGGTCTTGTGACATTCTCAAAAGATGATCTGACCACTTTCCTTTATGAGTATTAATTGTTTCAGCAAGCGGTTCTGCTCCACATTTCTCCCTTATCACATCGTTCCGAAGTGATCTGCTCTAGTGCATCCCTTTACATGTTGAAAAAACTTCATCTCCGTTGACTGTATTCTTGATTCTTGCTTCTCAGACAGCAACCATGCTTCCTTCCAAAAGCGGAGTTGTTATAGCCATAACTTTATAAAACTTCAATAGCGTTTCCTTCCCAGCTCTATTCTTCAGAGACCTACTTATTGCACCACATACTGATTTGAACTTTGATATTTTTTGCTGAACATTCTTATATTGATCATATGTGATGTAACATCCCACATATTTGAAATTACTGACTTGTTCCAATATCATATCATCGACCACTATTTTGGACCTTGTTAGCAATTTTCCATGAAATGTCATATTTATTTTTTTTAATTTCAAAGTGCCTACTATGAACATGCAGCTTGACATTATGCATTGACATTGAGTTTTGTAGCTTGCCTTCTGAGTTCTGTAATATCACAGAGTCAACAGAAAATAATAAATAATTTACAAACATTTCTTGGGAAAGAGGAAAGCCCATGAGTCGACTTGTTGTTGCCACTCAAGCATAAGCTCATTGAGGTAGATATTAATAATAAAGCTGGAGATATTGGACTACCCTGTTCAACTCCTTTATTGTTGGAACTTTTTTGGACAATCTCCAATTCCCCACCTCTATTTTTATAACTGAGTTTTTATATACGCTTCTTATGCTACTGATTAAGTGCTTGGGGTATCCATGTTTTCCCATCAAACACCAGAGCAGTTTACTGTCTACATTGTCAAACGCTTTTTTCCAATCCACAAAGACCATGTGGGTTTCAAAAGTAGTATTCTTGGCTTTTTTCCACTATCATTTTCAAAGTAAATATTGCATCGATAAAGGACCGCCCCTCCTGAACTCCATTTGATTCTCCTGCAATAGTGCTCCTGTTATATGTTGAAGTCGTTTAGCGAGGATAGTGGCATACAACTTAGAAGTTGTGTCTAGAGGACTGATCCCCTATAGTTTTCTGTATTTGTCCTTTTTTTCAAATGGAGATTATTTATACATCATTCATTTTTCTGGAACCATGTGAGTTTTCCAACACAGATTAAATAGATGCAGGAGTCTGAAGTGAAGCATTAGTCCCCCATATTCAAGAAGCTCAATATTTATGCCATTAAGATCAGGTTCTTTCCTATTCTTAGATGTTTTTATCACTTCTTGCAGCTCTGTCATGATTAATTGATCTACATGACAGGACAGGCATTGTGTGGGACCAGTAATATCTTAATTTGTTGCTGCAGCATGAAACCAAAGTTTTTAATCTCAGATGAGGACTGAATTACACAACTCCCTATAAATATAAAAGACTACGTGGACGACAAAAATATGCCGATTCCACTCATAAGAAGCTGGAAGAATTTCTGGAAGCAGTGAGGAGTGGGCAGATGACTAAGTGAGAAGTGGAAGACTTTTAAAAATGAGTAGAGCCACTATCAATAGGAAATTGAGAAATCATCATTCAGGTAAACAGGGGCATCCAAAAGTCTTTACAGAAGAAGAGGAACTTGCATTTGCAAGCTGCCTAAACTAGCTGTGTAACTTTAGGTTTCCCTGTGATGAACTAGATTTTAGATTTGTTGTGAAAGCTTACCTAGGTTGTCAGGAACGCACTGCACTGTTGCTGTGTTTGAAAATAACTTGCCTGGTAGAGTTTGGGATGAGTCCATTCTAGATGGAGATCCCGATATTTCTGTTTGATTTGCAGCAAACATCAAACAAACAAGAGCAGCTATCGATGAAATATTATCACTGAATACATTCAAAATGTGAGAAGTCTGCTCAGAGACACACTCCCTGAAAACATCTACAATTATGACAAAACCAGTATAAGTGATGATCCAGGTCAAAAAAAAAAAATAATAATAATAATAATTTGCCAAAAGGGTAGTCTACTAAATACCCAGAGTGGGTTATGAACATAACAAAATCCAGCATAAGTGTAAAGTTTTTTGGCAATGCAGCTGGACAGTCTGTTCCACCTTAATTCATATATAAGGTTGAAAATATGTTAACAACTTGGACAGAAGGTGGTTTATCTGGGGCAGAATACAACCGCAATAAGCATGAGTGGATCGAGTTGGTTATTTTCTGAGGACTGGTTCACCAGACATTTGCTTTCAATTCTTAGGAAACAACAAGGGAAGAGTGTTGTAATTGGAGACAATCTTACTCCATATCTCAGCATCAATGTCTGTGAAGAAAACAATGTGCATTTTGTTTGCCTTCCACCAAACTCATCCCACCTTACCCAAACCAACGATTTGGCATATTTTAGGCCTCTAAAAATTAAATGGAAGGATGCTCTAGACCGATGGAAGCATTCAGAAGCAGGTAAAAGGGTTGCTGTGCTACCAAAAGATCAGTTTCCAATGCTGTTTTACCAAACCTGAAGACAGGCTTCAGAAAAGCTGGATTGGTGCTCATAGAAAAGAAGCAGATCATAAGTTGCTTGCCAAATCAATAAGAGATTGTAACTTGTCTATGATTGGGAATGCATTTATTCAATAACTTGAAGAGAAAAGGAGTGAGTTTGTTACACCTTGCACTACCAAAAAAAAAAGCTTCAAGTGGCAACTGGACAGTGTAAGAGTGTCTGATTTTTGCTGCACCAGTAACACCAGTGTTTCTGGAGAATAAAGCAAACACCAGAAAAATCTTCCAAAAAACCAAGACCACTACACAAAAAAGGAAAAAATCATTGAGAAACTCCATATCAGAAGAAGACAACACATTCAGCTCGAGATCAGGAGGTGAAAGTGACTAGCCTCTCTGGTTAAATGGAATGAGAAGGAATTTCTGGGAGTCATCCTTGCTATAGAGGAAGAAGATGCTAGAGCTGAATGTATGGAGCCTACAAACAAAGCTTGGAGGTGGCCCAAAAACAAGGATGTTTTGCTTTAAAATTTGAATATGTGGTCATGAAAATAGAACCCCCAGAACTAATAACAAGAGGCTTGTTTGCTTTAAATTGATAAAAATCAATAAGAGTATTCAAAATATCGTTTTTCAATAGAATAAACGTTCCCAAGTTCGCTAAATGTTCAGAAATTATTTCAATCTAATGACCATCAACCTACTTAGTCCCAAACTGCCTTCAGATGGTGGTATCAATAGAAATTACAGTTTGGGCTCAAGTAACCAAACTTCAAGGTTAACTTCAGCCCAAACAAGATTAAAAAAAAAATAATACAAAATGCATTATAAACATTGTATATTATATGTTCAAGTATCTATGATCAACAAAAGTTTAACAAAATAAGCTGATTATGCCAGAAAAAATGTATTGTGCACAATATAACACTATAATATTAAAAGTTTTGGGCACATGTAGCCCAACAGGTTTTACAGCCCAAAACTGTAAAAATTGAAGGAAGTTTGGATTGAAGTACATTTTTCCATGTAGTGTGGATAGCAATCAACAATAACACAATGTAATTAATTATTACAAAATTTACTTCAAAAAGATTAAGTTGGGTAATTTTTTTGAAAAAAAAATGTACATGTTTCATCTGCTGTAACTTGCCACCTGTTAGACTTAAAAAAACGTTTCTACAAAAATTGTAGGCAATTTTGTCTTCTTTAAATTTGCATTGGAGTACATTTTGCCACATACATAATTTTGCCACATTTGTATAATGTTATTGTGGTGTGAAAAACCGGTAGGAATAAAACAATGTTATTCATTTTTACAAAACTTACCGTGAAAAGATTAAACTACAAATTTTTTTGAAAAAAAAATTCAGGCTACTCAAGCCTAGCAGGTTAACTTGAGTCCAAAAATTAAAAGTTTTGTTTGATTCTCTAAGTTTCCTCTATATCAATATGTACACGTTCCGTCCACTGTAACTCTCCACCTATTGAATTTACGAAAAACATTTAGATGAAAAAGTTGTAGGTAATTTTGTCTTCTTTGAATTTGATTTTATATTTTTGTTGTGGGATCTACTGATAAGGAGTTGAATCAGAAAAACCAGTCTTTTGTATATTTCATCCAAGATGGCGGATCGCGCGTGCACCGTCTAAGGTCGAAAACTTGAATTTTTTAAAAGGGCCTCTAACCTAATAACATATTCCAAAATCAGAACTGAAAGACCTTTTGTAGGGAGATGGCCTTTTTTGCTCCCCATTGACTGGACTATTATAGCTCCTTCTGAATTCAAGGTTCAAACCATCTATTTTTAATTAAAATCATGTATCCCTTCTTAATTTAAGTTTGAGAGAATCAGAACTGTTCACATGGAAGGAGAGACGTATATACAGGAACATAATGAGGATCAACTGTATTAACTTTTATAATCCTCATAGTAAATTGGCTGCTAACTTACACTATATTCATTTCTGCAACAAGGCACTTCCTAGGCTTCTCTCGAATTTGATGGAAAGATCAGCATTGTGTTCGTATAACACTGTATACACTTTGTATGTTGAATAATGTTATTATTATGAGCTTTACATATTCATTCAACTATACTCACCAACATTCAGATAGAACTGGGTTGAAGGAGTAAAGGCTTCCCAGTACAACGATTGTCGATGCCTTGTTTTGTCTTCGCCAGCTTGACGTTCATTAGGATTTCTGTAAAATAAGAAATAAAAATGCATAGATTTGCGATATGTCTATGTGAAAATGATATTATAGCTGTGAAAAAGTAGAGGGATATAAAATGGATTGTGCTCTCTGCTTTGCTTGTTCAAAGAACGTTGACATACTCTATCAGTCTCAGGAGTTGATCCCTGGAGTTCTTCCCCTTCTATCGCACCTATCCGCTACTGTGCATTGCAATAACATTAGCCCTAGACACAACTAGGCTAGTTGGAGCTGGCTGAAGCGCAGAAAACCTGTTTGGGTTTGACCATAGCTTTCAGATTTGGAATACACCATCTATAGAGCATGATGACTTCCTACTACCGCCGCCCGCTCTAACACCGAAAAACTAGGGATCAACTCGTGAGTTATTTTTTGGAGGATGAAGCACACATAGGTCTGAGAATCTACTAGATCATGCTTTCTGTGTGATCGAGAAATTGAGAAATATCTGGAAATTACTATTATGAATGAAAACAGAGTATAAAACAAATTTTAAAACAAAAATAAACCGACTTCAATGTTGCTCAAAAGATGAATACTCGCGCACTAGAAAGATAAAAATGTGTTTCTATTTCAAACTAAGAAAACTTTAAATCAAATAAGACTCACACGTGATCGATTGGAGTCAGCGCCTAATTTTCTATAGGCTTCTACTATCAAAATTTCTTATCAATTTCATAGAATATTCCATCAACTTCTAAAATGAAATATAGAATTTCTTATCAATTTCATAAAATATTTGGCGCCGACTTCAATAGATCACTTGTTTCAAATTCAGTGTTCTCAGTTCAAAATGAAAAATTTATTTTCAAACTTTTAGAACATGAGTATTTAATTTTTGAGTATAATTTCATTGAAGTCGGGTTTTTTTAATTTTAAGATTTTTAGTTGAATTTTCAAACTTTGAAAATATGAGGAATTTCTTATAGCCTTCATAATGAAATATTTATCTAATTAGAAAATTAATATAACATATCAATCAAAATTACTAAAATTCTACCAATAAGAAAAGTTAATGAACTAAGTAAAATTTCGCAACTCTCTATTTAACGTAGAATATTTTAGCCTATTTAGGAAAATTAAAATACCGAAAGCCTTCTTAAAATTGGAAGTACCTTAAATTCGTCGTTACGAAGCGGTCCCTTTCAGAACATACCTACACTGAAAAATTAACTTATGATGATTGCAAATAATTTAATGACTTGCAGTCAAATTTACTCGTGAATAAATAATATTCTTACTCACTCTTTCGAGTCATGGAAACTCACCTTCAACTTCATCATCTCAAATTTACAATAAAAAGTTGATATTAACAACGTAGATCGTTATGGAAAAAGAATTTCAAGAATTGAAAAATTGATAACTTTGAAGAATATTGTTCAATTTTTTTTTAAATTAACGATCTCAGACACATTTTTCAATTTATGATTGATACTATATAACCTTATTCCTACGACTCCATAACATCATCTAAGTTATTTACAATGTTTATATTAACAGAAATATTATATTCTTATTCTTAACTCAAATTGAGTTCACCTGATTGGTAGAACGAGACATTGCAGGCTTGTTTCACACATAACCAGCTATCCTATTCCTATTCAAAGAAAATGAAAATTAAGACATCAATGAATGCTCCTTTTTGTTTAATATTGGGCCGATCCTTGAAAAACTTAGATGAGACCACCGCTGAAGGAGGCTCTTCCATTTTAAAAAAAAATCATAGAAATCGGGTCAATTATGTTGGAATAATTAAAATACAAACATGAAATAACTGGTCGAACTGAGAAATAACTGTTTGGAAGTCGGTTGAGAAGGGACTGCGTTGAGTAAGTTGTCATTAGCTCTTCAACGTACATATCCAGTCATAGCCCCCTGAAGACAAGGCCCCGGCGAGAAAATTGTCAACGCCGCTCCTTCAGCAGGAAGGAGGCCGGCTCTGCCAGTAGCAGGCAGTGCTCGTGTATCAAACACCTCATGTTCTCAACTTGCTATTCAGAAATTAAATTGCTATTAAAACAAATTTTCTTTCCATGCTATTTTAGTTTTACATAATTTATTGTTATTTTGAATCAGCCGAAGATCGGAAATAGTTATTTCCAGCCGAGACAGGGAAGGAGTGCTACCATCGTACAGTAAACCTAAATTAGTTGAAAAATGAATTTCTGGATCCATTACAATCTGCGATGTTAAAACTGGGTATCTCACTTCATTATAACGACTTGCAGTCAATTTTAAAAATTACAAAATTAAAATCGTTATCGTTAACAAGTCGTTATAATGAAGTGAAATACCTAATTAAATTAGTTGTCTAATGGACTAAAAGTAGACGTGTGATGTTGACGTTTCTAGTAAAGTGAAATGACAATATTTTGTAATAGTGCTGTAAAAGTAATAAAGCATGGTAATGGCATTTATTTTTCAACAAATAAACAGTCTGGTATAAGCATAGGCCTATTTTAGTTTTGTTGTACTGTACACACAATTTTATGATCAAACAACAATATTATAAAAACAACAAATAAAAAATTACAACTATGACAAAATTTTAAGTTTTCTCTTACAGCTACGATTGATAACTTCACGAGTTCTTTGAAACTATCTTTTTAGCTAAGTCCAGATTACTAATACCACAAGGCCTCTTTTCTTTTAAAATATAAATACTGTATACACAATTTTATGATCAAACAACAATATTATAAATTATTATAGGTGCATAATATTAAAATATTATAATAGGTGTCCATTCAGCACGAGGAACAGCACGAATCCACGCTTTTCTTTGTCGTTCATCTTTTTGGAAGCTTGAAACAAGGGACATACCCTTCCGTTTTAATTTCGGAATTGTAATTGCTTCTGCACTCAGAAACGACACATTTCTTCGGCATAGTTTCACAAAAAACTGTTACTCAACTGTCTGAAAACACATTCAAAATAGCCCAAATAAGTGAGCGCGTACTGTTAGCCCATTGCTTTGTGTGGAACTGGAGGCTTGTCGCCAGCCTCCTTGCGACGTTGCCACTTCTACAATGCCGCGGCCTTGTCTTTAGGAAGCTATGATCCAGTGCCAGTTTAGTGACAGTTTATTTACAGTGTATATAGATAGACATTGTGTTTATGCATATCAAGTGCTTGTGATCAGTTTATGTGATAAATTCTTTGACAATACTCAGTGCTATTATTAGGATTATCAAAGACTGTGCTTGGTAAATGTTCCATTTATTTAGTGTTCAACTGTTCTTGGACATTCATTGAACAGTTTATTGGATAATTGTTTATTTAATCATCGATCAACTGATTCATAGTTAGTAATTAATTTTTGTACAGAGATACCAAAAATCCATTATGAGCTGAACGTTACTGATTGCCTTTTTTTCTTATTGATTTTTCCTGCGATTAGTGCGTGTTGTAAGAGTTATTTATGTAAATAAAGTGAGCGTGTAAATTTCAAGTGTTGCCAGCATTATTTTAGGGATAGAATCCTTAACAATAGCATGAAGTACAATGGAAGTGCAGTATATAAAACGTAGCAAAGTCGAGTGTTTCATTGACGTAGTCAATAGAGCACTAATTTATTACAAATAAAAATAATATTTATTTCTAAAAAATGTTTTGTGAATGAAGTGATGTGGAACTAGTCCATCAGGAATGAAAGCCAGATATTTTTTAACCACTTCATTTATTAATTCTATTTATTTTGACACAGTATAAGATGCATAGTAGTCTGCAGCCTATAGCTGAGGATAAAGCTGGCAATGCTGTGAAACCATGGTACTGTTTCAAAATGAGTAGAGTGGTACGAAAATAACTGACTTTTCCATTCATAATATATATTTCTATTGTATATTTTTCTTCAAACATTCCAATCGAATTAATACATGCAATGAAATTATTATTAATTTTTAAAACTAGACAATTCAAATTTCTCAAGTAATTTTTCCATCATATTAGTTCTGCGTCAATATATCAGTAAAACTGGTAATACTGATGCTTCATTATAATGAGGTATCTTCCAGGATCAGGTATCACATGTACAAATTCAATCACTGTAGTCATTAGACTAAAGATTCCAAATTAACTGCTCCAAACTTCCCATCTAGATTTTCTGGTTGATTTGATGGAATACTGTAGCTGTAATATAACAAGAGATAATCTTCTTCGAAAAAATAAGGTAGTGAAGAATGACGCTGAGAGTTATAAAAATCCTTATCACCCCTATTACGATTGAAATTTTTTGAAATTAAGTGAGCTTGTAATGAAATTCCAGCTTCCTTCACAATCTCTGAGTTATTCGCATAATTTTCAGCTCCCCTTGCATAGTGCAGTGTATTCAAGAGTTGAAGTCGGAGCGTGTAGTAAATTGGATTTCTTCGTGACGTAAATATTGTACCCTACTCCATGAGGATTATTTGAGAATCCGAGATGGTGTTTCCCATCCCGCCTGTCCTATCCTCTGTACAAGCTCCGTTCTTCCTTACTCCTTGACATCAGATTTTTCCATCTTTTTTCTCCAAATCATACTCTGTAATCTCTTACTTTGAGTCAGCTCCCACTGCACTGCAAAGAGTTCCCCCACTTCACGGTCTTCTTTCAAACTTATGAAAATTGTATTACCTTCTCTTCTTGTACCTCTGTCCTAGATCTTGTCTGATATTACTAGAAGGTAACTCATCAAACCGAGGTTTTGGTGACTTTTTGGTGAGAGAAAAATCAGCTTTTGAACAGGAGAATTCATTGACTCTCAACAATATAAAAACAGCGCAGTTTTCTTTTTGTGAACATAAGTACTTGATTATCCTTATTTCATGTCATAATCACTACAGATGTATCCAGTGGTTATTGCAATTCTCATCAATATCAAATGATTTAATGCATCCATATCTTATTTGAAGCTGGGAAAGAAACCTGAGGAATAAAATATCAAAAACTATCTCTGTAAACTGAGTTTTTTAAAAACAATATAGATCGAATATAGAAAGCCAATACTCTTTTAATGTTCAATGTGAAATATAAGCATTGAAAACTTGCGTTTGTCAACAGAACTACTTTGCCACATTAGTAAGAAACATAATATGAGAGTGAGAGCGCTCTCAAATGATTGTTCAACAGACATAATTTATAAGCTGAATTACACCTTTAGTGTAAATAAAAGTGTTAGGACTTTGAAACAGAGAGTCTCAAACAAAGCTTATTCAAAGTATCAATATTTCAAAGTAAATTAAAAAATATATATATTTTCTGTAAATAATATAACACCATTATTGAGGTACATAGATTGAAAGGATTCCCGCAGCGAAAGAATTCAGGAAAGTAGGAAAGCTAAACGAAAGCGCTGAGCTATAGGTCAATCCCGCTCTTCTATCGGAACTGTTGTCTGAGTATGCTTTGAAGAGCTTTCCTTTGATTCCAGATAGACGAAGAGGCTGAGTCCCTTGAGAGAAAAGGCACATTTCGACTAGTGAATTCAAAAGAGTGGGAAGTAATCACTGTTACCAACATTCCCTCACTCACAGCAAGAAAATCAACAAAACCCTTACAGACTTACCACATTGATTGGAAGTGACCTCTTTCGATTAATGTGATTCACACTTAATTTTCACAATGAATTATTACAATGTATTCGTATAGATTGCAGGATTGGTGAGAGCTCAACAATTATAATTGATCGAACGAAGATAGTTCTCTGTTTCAAATCAACCTTTTTGCATTCATCTGTCTGTCTTTGCAATGCATTTGCAATGCACAGCTAAACGCGTGGACCAAACTCTATGATATCTCGCATGGGTCTTCAAGAAATGCCCAGCGATGTATGGGTAAGGTCACGGCTGTCTCCAATTTCAGGCCAGAATGGTTTTAATATGGCAACACAGCGCTCAGTGCTGTGCTCGCTCTAGTCACTAGTCAGTCAATGTCAGTTGTCGGTCTTTGTGAAAAAAATGTTGAATAAACATGGAGTAGTTGATTTTGTTGCTAGTTTTATACATAATCTCGCTTGTAATGAACTAGTTATTCAATATTAACTTTTCAAGTAAATTCAACGACTTGCAGTCAAATTTTTATTAAGAATAGGTAGTATTTTACCTACTCTGTTGGCCGAACGTTTTCGAGTTGTTGAAACATGTCTTCAAGACATCCTAGATAGCGATGTTGGTTTGTTGGTTAGAAGAACTGTGGTTTTTGTATAACATGGTCAAAATGTTTGTGTGATTTAAAGTTTAATTGTTCATTGAGGATGTTTTGTTTATTGTGTGTGGTGCGTTTGTAAATTTCTAATTGTTCCAAGGTGTTGAGTTCGTGTCCTTTAGATTTAAGAGCCTTACGGTTTGAGTATTGATGAACTTCATTTAATTGTAGATAATATGATGAAACTCATCTATTTCTCTTTCCCTCTACCTATAAAATTTAGACAGTGCTATTCTTAAGGTTAGGGATGGATAATCAAAACATTTTTGTAAAAAATGTCTTTATGATGAAAATATTTTCATTATAAAGACTAGTTTAGACATATTAGAATTTAATAGTTCGTCTAAAAACAAATATTTGTTGATTATCTGTTGAAAAGTTAATTAGTTGGAAGAAGAAAATACGTTCGAAGCAGGCCCGCCCAGAGAAATTCCGGGCCCCTGGGCAAACTTGAGTACGGGCCCCCTTCACCACTTCCAATATGGGCCTATGCAACCCTGCATTTTGTTTGACATTATGAATAAAGTATTGTTACATTGTTATGGAATCAAAATCAAACCACATTTGTTTCTGAAGAGAAAAATTTTTATCATTTCCCAACTGACATAATGATAACATTTTTAAATAAATAAGACTGGTCATCTTGATAAGCCCTTCTTATTGGATAACTATGTTCTGATTCGTAATTAAAGGCAGATTAATTTTGCCTTTCATTCCAAAGATATTCATTGGAAGCAGTGGCGGATCCAGGCTTTGCGGGGCCCTGGGCAATTGACTTTGGAGGGGCCACACTTACCGGTGGTCTGGGGATCCTCCCCCATGATTTTTTGAAAACTTAGCCCTAAAAATGCGTTTTTGATGCGTTTTTCCAACTAGTTAGCTATGCTATGATCAACTTATAAAACTGACCTTATTTGTGTATTATAGTGTAGTTTCCAATGTACTAAATTAATAGCCTAAAAGATTCATCAGTTGGCACTATAGGAAGTACGCATTGGCTGATTTTTTCATACGAAATAATGCCTTTTCTGTGTATATCTTCATGTTCAACGTGCTGAAAATGATTAGCTAAGCCCAAAAGCCAAAATTTGACATGGTTTGTCATAAAATATGCCAGGTCAAAACTGTAAAGTATAGCCAATACTCAAAAGTTGATACATTACGTTGGGTTTATTTAAAAAAAATACCACCTTTTAATTCTATTTAGTCTTGAACTTTAAGCTATGGGGTGAGAAATTTCAATATAACAGATTTCTATGTCTCTTTTACTCTTCGCTTGCTTAAAGGCTGGTAGCTCAACCAGGGCCTCGCGGTTCTTTCCGACCCAACCTGCGTTATGTTAGCCGGTTGCTCGGCTCGCCCAGCCCTGGATCCGCCCCTGATTGGAAGCTCAGAAAATGATGCAAATAGCAAAATTTAATGAGTTTCAACCAAATTTGATTGATCAAATGGTTTTAAAGAAGAAAAAAGTATCTCAAAATTATTAAGAACAACATTTTTCTATAACGAGAAGAAAGAAGACATCTGGAAACCTATGAATTATGGATCCCATTCAAAAGTTGTTGGAACAGATTTTAAAAAACATGCGAATGTCAACATAAGTTTTTTATTCAAAATCCGCACTTGAACATATTCTTGGCAATCCTAAAAATAACATTGAAATAATCGAAGAAAAATCTGGAATCTATAAAATAAAATGTGAATAATACAAAAAATATCTGTAGTCCAAAGCAAATATTAAATATCATTTTATAGAACACTTTTTTAAAGTTTCAAATTTTAAGTACAACCAACCAGAAAATCAGGCAATAGCCAAACATGCTTTAGAATCTGGACACTCGTTTTCCACAATTAATTTGTTGACAGAAGTAAACAATCATGAATATCTTGATACTCATGATACAATAGAAATGAAGAAAAAAGTGATCATCCTATAAATGGGAATAATGGAAAATTCACTTTTAAAACAATTACTTTTCAAGCTTTTTTGTTTGCCAAGTCTTCAATAATTGAAATAAGATCTTTATCTAAATCTTTATATTTTATTAAATTTTTAAATGAATTGAACCTTTTTTAACCGACTTCCAAAAAGAACAAGGTTACTATATTCCACCTGTTTTTTTTTATGTTTGTACATCAATCATTCGAACAATATTGAACCGATTTCGATGATTTTTTTTTAAATGAAAGAGCATCGCTCAGCGGTGGTCCCATCCAAGTTTTGCAAGGATCGGCCCAATACTTAGCCCAATATTAAACAAAAAGAAGCATTCTCCGATGACTTCATTTCAATCAAGTTTGAATAGGATAGTTCCACACATAACCGCCAATCGGATAACCGGTGTCGTTTACCAGGCTGATCATTGTATCATATGGAGCGCTTTACATCTAGACGTTTTTCGAAATCATATGATGCAATGCAATTATGCCGGGTAAACGACATCGGTTACCCAAAGCTGGTTCAGTGTGAAACAAGCCTGTAATGTCCCGTTTTGACCAATCACGTGAACTTAATTTGAATCGAGAATAAGAAGAATATAATATTTCTGTTCATATTTACATATGAAAATTGTGAATAGTTTTTTGTTACACTTGATAGAAAGTAGCTACTTTCCATAGATTTGTCACTTATGGAAAGTGCCTCTTTTCCGTACTAGATCGGAAAAATCAGCTGACAAATAGGGCCTTATAGCCAGCCATACAAGATAGGAAAAAACATATGGCGTGTGGCAAAATTTTTTCCATTAACTCACATATATATATATTATATGTATATATATATATATAGTATACTCATTACCTATGACTCAATACCTGTCTCGAATATTATCCAGCTGATTGCACTAGGCTATCATTATTTTGGTTTATATCTGGTAATTCGCCCATCAAATTCATAATCTAAATAAAGCAGCTGATTCACTTGTCTTGAATACTTTTGAATGTCTAGCATATTATCCAGCTGATTGGAGCATGCCTTTCTATCAAGTGTAACAAAAAATATCGTACATTACACGGCTGTAAACTTCTGCCGGTTCTCGCATATTCACGTTTCTGCACTCGGCTGCGCCTCGTGCATAAGCTATCATGTGTGCTCGACCGGCAAAACGTTATTTTCCAGCCTAGTAACGTAATATACTATAGTAACTATAGTATATTATAGTAACTATAGTATAACATCAACACCTACAACACAGTTGATGTTATTGAGTCATAGAAATAAGGTTATTTATTTAGTTTCAATCATAAATTGGAGAATTTGGAAAAAAAGCTGATCTCAGAAGTATTTTTAGTTTTGCTGCTGTGATGGATTAAGTATATTTATTCGCCATTAAATACATGTGCGTACAATAGGCTATTTTGAGGTTATGTTTAATGATCCTTTTGTACTAGCTCAAAGTTTATGTTTTTTATATTAAAAAAATATATATGACTAATATCACGAAAAATATCATACATAACTCGTCTGGGAAAATGTTTACCATACTCGTATGATAATACCGCACTCAACTTCATCTCCTTATCATATTTTCAGTAAACACAATTTTCCACACTTGTAACGTAATATAGGCCTTATATTTCAGTGTAGGTATATTCTGAAAGGGACCACATCAAAATGAATCGGAAGCCATTTCACTTTTAAGAAGCCTTTCGCTATTATAATTTTCCTAAATACAATATTCCACATTAAATAAAACATTGTAGAATTTTCCTTAGTTTATCTTTTCTTATAAGTGGATTTTTAGTTACTTAAGTTTGTTGTTATGAATTAATTATTGGTTTGCTAATTTGATAAATATTTCATAATGTAGGCTTTATGAAATTTCTCATGTTTTCAAAGTTTGAAAATTCAACTAAAAAGCTTAAAATAAAACATATACAGAATTTATTAATTACGAATTCCTTTAATTGCTATCAGTTTATACTGGAGACTTCCGCAATGGCGGATATTGACAACAGTATTT
The DNA here is from genome assembly GCA_948455865.1 of Conomelus anceps. Taxonomy (NCBI): domain Eukaryota; kingdom Metazoa; phylum Arthropoda; class Insecta; order Hemiptera; family Delphacidae; genus Conomelus; species Conomelus anceps. The sequence goes on from OX418218.1 coordinate 58,476,216, forward strand.
AATAGCAGATGGAAATCGATGAATGCTACTGTACAAAAATATCAGTCACCACCGGGAATCGAACCACGGACCTCCTAATTGCCGGTCGGGCGCCTTAACCACTAAACCATGAAGACCCTACTGCACAGCAGCATTCATTTTTAACTTGGCCATATCGGCTCGTATCTCACAAGTTAGTTCGAAGTTACTGACAATTGAACAAACTGACAAATTTACTTAAACAGAATTTATTAATTACGAATTCCTTTAATTGCTATCAGTTTATACTGAAGACTTCCGCAATGGCGGATATTGACAACAGTATTCAATAGCAGATAGAAATCGATGAATGCTACTGTACAAAAATATCAGTCACCACCGGGAATCGAACCACGGACCTCCCAATTGCCGGTCGGGCGCCTTAATCACTAGACCATGGAGACCCTTCTGCACAGCAGCATTCACTTTTAACTTGGCCATATCGGCTCGTATCTCACAAGTTAGTTCGAAGTTACTGACAATTAAACAAACTGACAAATTTACTTAAACAGAATTTATTAATTACGAATTCCTTTAATTGCTATCAGTTTATACTGAAGACTTCCGCAATGGCGGATATTGACAACAGTATTCAATAGCAGATGGAAATCGATGAATGCTACTGTACAAAAATATCAGTCACCACCGGGAATCGAACCACGGACCTCCCAATTGCCGGTCGGGCGCCTTAACCACTAGACCATGGAGACCCTTCTGCACAGCAGCATTCACTTTTAACTTGGCCATATCGGCTCGTATCTCACAAGTTAGTTCGAAGTTACTGACAATTAAACAAACTGACAAATTTACTTAAACAGAATTTATTAATTACGAATTCCTTTAATTGCTATCAGTTTATACTGAAGACTCCCGCAATGGCAGATATTGACAACAGTATTTAATAGCAGATGGAAATCGATGAATGCTACTGTACAAAAATATCAGTCACCACCGGGAATCGAACCGCGGACCTCCCAATTGCCGGTCGGGCGCCTTAATTGGCCAAATTTCCCATAAACTTCTAAAATATAACAGAATTACTCTGTGATGTTTTCCATGATGAAACAATTGAACAATCTAATATCAAAACTGACACTGTGTTTCAGTAAAAGTGAGTGTAAATCACATATTTAATTGAAATACAGTGTTAGTTTTGACATTAGATAGAATTTCTTATCAATTAGTGTATTTCATTAAAAGTGAGTGTAAATCACGTATTTAATTGAAATATAGTGTTAGTTTTGATATTAGATAGAATTTCTGATCAATCACTTCCTGTTGGTTCGGAACCCACCTAAGGGGTAGGTCCAACTCATCAATCTCCATCATCCAATTCATTACCCACGCAAAGGTCTCAGACCTATGTGGGCTTCATCCTTCAAAAAAATACAGTGTTAGTTTTGATATTAGATAGAATTTCTTATCAACTTCATAAAATATTTAGCGCCGACTTCAAAAGATTACTTGTATGAAATTTAAAATTTTCTCAGTTTAAAGAAAATACTTTATTTTAAACTTTTTAGTACGTGAGTATTTTATCATTTCACTGAAGTCGGTTTCTTTTTTGTTTTAAAATATGTTTTTATCTTTAGAACTAACTAGGCCTACCGAATCTGATCTGTGTATGTTTAGTGTTGTTGATATAAACTGTTGTTCGTTTACAGAGCCCAGGCCCCTCCAGAGCTTCAGAACTCGGGCCCCTCCGGAGCCCGGGCTCCTGGGAATTTGCCCCCCTTGCCCCCCCCCCCCCACCCAAAGGGCGGGCCTGGTTCGAAGTTCTTGCATCAGTATTTGAGTGTGTGGACGATACAGCACTGAATGCAGACGACACAACAGTGTTGCCAAGTTGTACACTGGCCTGAATCAAGAGTCGGCCCTGGTAAGGTTTTTTCAAAATGTTCTTGCATAAAGTGAGATTCTCCATCACATGCGATTGGAAACAGATTTCAAGATAGCCATCTGCCTCCTGATTCATCTGGTTGAAACCTCATATGGATTGAGTAATCATTCATAAGAATTAATTACATAATATTTGTTCAAGAGAAACACATTATTTGTAATACAGTAATTCAATTGAGTATGAACAAGTGATTGAGTAAATATAATTTTACAATGAAATCAATATAGTTCTATGAGTTATTTCATCAGACATGAGAAAAACGATTTAATTTAAGCAATTAGTTGTCTGATGAATAGAACCGCAGCATGGGTAAAGTGATTTAGCGTGAGTTTTGTGGAAAACAGACATGAAATGGACTACACAATTAAATCAAGGGTTAGATCTGATGATTTTTTTGAGGATGAAGCCCACATAGGTCTGAGACCTGTGCGTGGGTAATGAGTTGGATGATGGTGATTGGTGAGTTGGACCTACAGTTTTAGGTGAGCTCCGAAACACCGAGAAGTGATTTTACAGCAGAGATCAGTGTCTTTTTTGCTGTCCAACCTAATCGGTCACTGTTACAAACAGGACCTACGAGAACATAGCTTATCTCTATCTGATTGAACAGATACCTGCTACGGCTCGCGGCTATCACTTCCCCAAAGATTGAGTTTAATTTTGCGATAGTGATTGAGATCCTCTGTGTTAACACCCTTATTCTTGGGCGTGAGGTCTACTGTTCGCAGAACTTTCAGTATAAAAAGGCAGAAGTAATAGAAGGTAGGGAAAAGTTCAACCCTGGGCTTTTAAAATCGGTAGATATTACCAAAATTAATATTATTCTAAATCCATCTTCTAGTGTACCCCTACAATGTGTTGTACTTTTAATCTGCTAGATTCTCCGACGCAATTCTGGTTTTGTCGAAGTCAGGTGAAAATTGATGTTCTTTTCATTTTTTCAATTTTCGAGAATTTATTGTACTCGAATCAATTCCTCTACTGGACATAGAAATATCTCACTTATTTGAATTGGGAATAGATATATCACAGTTGAAAAAGCCGGCTTTTAGATTTGAAAAAAACCGGCTTTTAGATTTGAGAATCCCTTCTCGGGATTTGTGAAAAATGAAGTTCTTCAAAGTTCGTTTTTATTTTCCTTCGAATTTCCGCTATTCTCCGAATATCTCCTTGAAATACTAATCTCCTACAGAATTACCACAGGAATATTTCACTTTCTAAAGAGGTGACATCAATTTCTGTTTTCAGAAATAATTCTCTCTGACTTATCCCCTTATTGGTGGTCTATGTGATGGTATAATATTGTTGAAGTGCTCTCCACAAAGCTTTTAAAAGTGGCTTGTATTGTGGGAGTAATGGAAAATCCATCATGTGGATTGTTTGGTGGATTTTACAAGGTAGATTTCAAGTGGATTAAATCGAATAGTGAATGCTGGTAAGAGATTTATTTGCAGGAAAACTCTTTGTCAGCTAGCGAATAATAATAAGCGTTGCTCAGGAAATCCTCGATATTACACTTTAGTTAATTCTAAAGCGATGTTCGATCAGTCTCATCACTGAAAATAATAATATTGAAAAAATATGAACCTTCAATTCTGAAAATAATGAAAGAATTTATATCAAAGTTCAGTCAAGAGATTCTTCGCATATTAACAAAACTCAACCCACGATAACCATTTATCAGTTGAGTGATAATAGAGAGAATTTTTATTGAAAGCATCCTTCCATATATGAAGTTTTTTCACCATTTGAGAACTTCATTTACGAGCTATTTTATTGGTGGATCCCTCTTGAAGGAGTAGAACGCCTTGAAACATTATTTACTCAGTTATTATATAGTTCATGTTTGTGTACATGTTGTTTTAAGTTTCCTTGCCGGCTTAAGCTATGATTTACAGCGGTTGTCTTTTTTCTGAATCATAAGACGTTTAATCCTATTAATATTTTTCTCAAGTAATAAATCCATGTCACTAGCTAGTTATAAAATATTTCTATCAGCTTTTTCAGCATCTCCAGATAATTGTTCCGGATGAGAACCCCACCATTTGTAAGGTATCTGAATACTGTGAGGACTGCTTCCACATCCCTCTGCAATTACCTAAAATAAAATATAATTGTTGTCCTTGCTGCCAGAATTGCCCAGGTATTAGGCTCCAATCCAGCTCTGGGATGACTGCGAGGGGCGATGGGGCAATCCCACAACGAAAAACGGAAAATCTTTTCAGTCTTCCCTGAAATATTTACTTCAGGAACGATATCAAAGAATTAACGTCGTCAAATACCTAATGTGCTGATGACCGCTGCTGCGTACAGTAGTGCTGCAAAGTTTACTGTGGAAGCTGATCTCAGTCGAATTTGGGTTTTAAATGATTCACCAATCATTCTATATTCTTGAGCAGCTGTATGTCTCACCGACGACACCAGCGACTCAAATACAAAAAAGAATATAGTGTGCAGTATGACCCTCAACACAAATCGTCTACAGTATAAACTAACAATTCAAATACTGACTAAAAAATTATCAATGGCCGAGCAGGGCAACACAATTATGCACAAGTTTAAATAACAATTTGGTAGCATTTATTAATGTTATGAAAAAATATCTCATGCAAGAGACAGATTGGCTGTAGAGATTCGATTAGAAAAAATGTTTAAGTTGTTTTTCAGGCTTGGTTTTTAATAATAATATTTTTTGGAAAGTTCATAAATGTGTGAAAAATAATTTTATTGAGCCAATCGAAGGGATAATAGTGCAATAAAGATTAAGATAAAAACTTTGCACACAGATAAAATTATATATCGCCGTGCGGACGTGGAATATCGTAGTATTTAATATATTACATCAATGCACATTTTCACTATAAAATTGGCCAATTTATATTTTATAATATGCGACTCACATGTTCCAGGCGATGACTTGATTTTTTCCTACTTGATTATTTGTCTTTCGACAAATTAAAGTGAATTTGGTCGACAGGATCATAGGCTGCTCCTTGTGGTCGATATTTGGTGAAGTTCTCTTTTAACCGGAGTATCACAGTGATTTAATTAAAAAAAATAACAATCTTCTAGGGACATTCACATTAAAACGGGTAACTTTAAAACATTAGAAATGACAAGAAGTATTAGAAACTCGATGAAAGTTCGGGGTCCTTCGGCAGGATTTTTTCAGCAAGTGCTTTTCAATTAACTTTTTCTACGCTGCTTCCCAGGCCATAGAGGTAAACTGCCCCAACTCGGTGATTCGGGACAATACACCCCTATGTCATGGGTTGAATTCAATAAACGAACTGGAATATTCAAATCCATCAATTTGTTGAAGGGCTAGATGTTGTGAGCGGTCCTTATTACAAATAATAATATTATTCATTTGCGCATTATTTTTATTTATTTATTTTATTTTTATTTACCCTATGTTAGGCTGATTTGGCACGAAAAGTGACAGTCACAGCTGACAGCTGTACAGAGTATCCTAACCTCGACAAATGTAAAGAATGAACGGCTCTTTTGAACATACTTCTGCCGTTGGTTTGGACTTCTAGTTTGTGATTATAGATTATAATGAATTAATTTATCTAATTTTTTTTATATAACCGGTGTTTCTTATAATTTTTTCTATCTTTGATAGTGCTATTGCTCATTTTTCTTATAAGAGGTACGAGTATGATAATTATTTTATCACAATTTTATTAATTCCCTTGCCAATATGCCCTGACAATACCAAGGTCAAAAATTTATGAATTGATTTCAGCTTCCAAACACAGTATTAACCATTATGTAGAGAGAGAAATTAATGGCGTGAAACCTCAATGGGAAAGGCAGAATCAGACTTCTTCAACTGCCAAGTGAAGATGAAATGAACTCCAGTTTCCAAGTGATTCCTAATCTCACAAAGAACCTATTTGACAAAATACTTTATTTTTATATTTAGGCGGGTTACACACATCTGCATCTCACATGGTGCGACTAGCATTTTTGATGCAGGCTTCATGGTCGTGGCATATGCTAGTAGCAAGATGAGAGAGGTAGGTACTTTTTGGCACTCAGTTCATTGGAAAATGTCATCAGCATCGGATGATGAAATGCTGTTGTTTCTTACTGCCATTAGAATGAGATGGCGTATGGTCATGTGACTTGGAACCGTGTTCTGCGCATGCCCCAACTCAAGATGCAAGCTGCATGCCATGCCAAAACACCGACCAATCGGTTCCTAGTGACGCTGCATGCTGCATGCGAGATGCATGATGCCAGTAGTTCCATGCCAGTCGCATAGTGTGTAAGCTCCACATAATTAACACAGGTTGGTCTTCAAGCTGCATGCTGGTAGCAAGAAAAATGCCAGTCGCACAGTGGGAGATGCATATGTGTGTAAGTTCCATATATTAGAAGGGAGTATACCATCTAGTAGCATGAATGAAAGGAGAAACGTTCATAAAGGAGAATATGTTATGATGTTGTGGGAATGTAGATGAATAACAGTGGATATTACTCCTTCCTGAAAAGCAAATTAGCGAATCTCCATATTACTATATGAAATATCTCCCTATTTCCCACTGTTTATGACAGCATCACATTGCAAGCATCGTATTTTGTGTTATGTTAGGCGGGTTACACACATATGCATCTCGCATGGTGCGACTAGCATTTTTGATGTGAGATGCACTGTACGAGATGCATGCAGGCTGCATGGTCGTGGCACATGCTGGTAGCAAGATAATAATAATAAGCGTATGGCTTTTAATGGTGGGGAGACCCTTACGGGTAGTTCCACCTCGCCGTTTGTGCCATGTTACGGGGAACATGGTGGACCTACTATTTTAGGTGGGTTCCGAACCACCGGGTAAGTGATAATAAAGCTTGTAACATCAAGTCATTGAAGCACGGTCACCCATCCAAGCGCAGTAGCAAGATGAAAGAGGTGGATAATTCTTGGTGCTCAGTTCATTGGAAAATGTCATCGTCGGCCTCGGATGATGAAATGCTGTTGTTTCTTACCACCATTAGAATGAGACAGCGTATGATCATGTGACTTGGAAACATGTTCTGCACATGCCCCAACTCAAGATGCATGCTGCATGCCACGCCAAAACACCGACCAATCGGTTCCTAGTGATGCTGCACGCTGCATGCGAGATGCATGATGCCAGTAGTACCATGCCAGTTCATAGTATGTGAGCTCCATGTAATTAACACAGGTTGGTCTTCAAGCTGCATGCTAGTAGCAAGAAAAATGCCAGTCACACCATGCGAGATGCATATGTGTGTAACCCCCCTGCATTCTTCTTGCTACTAGCATGCAGCTTGAAGATCAACCTGTGTTAATTACATGCAGCTTACACACTTATGTGACTGGCATGGTACTACTGGCATCATGCATCTCGCATGCAGCATGCAGTGTCACTAGGAACCAATCGGTTGGTGTTTTGGCATGGCATGCAGCATGCATTTCGAGTTGGGGCATGTGCAGAACATGTTTCCAAGTCACATGACCATACGCCGTCACATTCTAATGGCGGTAAGAAACAACAGCATTTCATCATCCGAGGCCGACGATGACATTTTCCAATGAACTGAGCGCCAAAAAGTACGTACCTCTCTCATCTTGCTACTAGCACATGCCACGACCATGCAGCCTGCTTGCATCTCGCACAGTGCATCTTGCATCAAAAGTGCTAGTCGCACCTTGTGAGATGCATATGTCTGTAACCCACCTAGAGCAGTAAACACAAATGCACAGAAAACTCTCTACCAGATTGATCTGCTGTTGAGAAGTAGGAAATTAAGTTTTTGCTGCATGTTCCTAGAAACAGCCGATTCAAAGATACTTACATATTAATTTCTATTCCACAGAAGCAACTTTGAAAGTTTATTCTTGATTTCACACAACTATCTCTTGAAATGATTTATACTTTCCTATTTCAATCATGAGAGAAAAAAGTAGCACTCACCTACCCTTTTAGGTGGATTTTAAATAAATCTTATCAGCATTGGTTTTAATCAAATTGATTTCATCCATTCGATGGAGTTTAACTACTAAAATAGTTTGAGAAATATAGCTGTAATAATTGAGTACAGCTAATTTACCGAAATATAACTATATATAGATAGCTATAAAGCCGTAACAGCTTGAATATGGAAGATGAGACTTTCTGACTGGAGAGGCAACCGTCAATAAGCACAACAATTAATCAATAAGCTGTTGAATGTGACCTTGTCTGATAAAAGTCTTCCGGAACGCAAGTTTTGTTCATGTTAAGTGAGTTATACTCATTTTGTTAGTTTTTCAAAATCTATTATTTTCAATACTCATTGAAATATCTGATGCAGATTTATTTACATTAAAGGGCGCGATCAACATCTAGAACATAAGAGAGTTTTGACGTAGTGTTTGCTATATTTTCTACTTATCAATTGTCTTCTATGTCTTCCCAGAGCTGTTGTGCAGGGTAGATTCCTGGACATCGAATGAAGCAAAAAGTGTAAAACAAGATGCATTGTTGTTTAACTACAACAAAAAATGCTACGATTGTCATGAGAAGACATTAATTTCTACAAATGAAGATATACAGGGTGAATAAAAACTAAGCGGCAATTTCTCGAGAGCTCATTCAATAGCTAAAAATAAGAAAAAAGTTTATATTAACATATGTCTGAAAACGCTTTGTTAGCGAGTTACGGCCAGTGGAAATTTTCAACTAGAACTCAGTACCCTCGGTGAAGTAAAGCCGTATAAAAATGTTTAAGGTGGTTATAAAGATACAAATACTATTGATTCTCATTTTTTTTATCTGAAAAATTTATTAAAATTAGTCCTAGAGCTGTAAATGCAATACTTTTAGAGATATATTACGTAAAACACAAGAATTGGTGCAAAGAAATAACACATTTTTGTGTTTAACGTAAGATTACTTTTATAAATGGTAAATAAAGGTGTATTTTTTCTTGATTAAATTTGTAGGAAATTAAAATTTCAAAAAGAATTATGTAAATTACTTAGGAAAAAAATGAATAATAGATATTGAAATTTTGCTCTATTTAAAAACAAAACCGATGCACATAAAACGCACATTCTGCGTAAAATATTAACTAATTTAGGTTTGAAGTAACAGCTGATCATTAATTCAAAACTGAACATTCATAAAATGTATTTAACTTTATAATGAAACAAATTTCAAAGTTTACCCGGCATAATTGCATTGCATCATATGATTTCGAAAATCGTCTAGATGTGAAGCGTTCCATATGATACAATGATCAGCCTGGTAAACGACACCGGTTACTTGATTGGCGGTTATGTGTGGAACTATCCCATTCAAACTCGATTGAAATGAAGACATCGAAGAATGCTTCTTTTTGTCTAATATTGGGCTGAGTATTGGGCCGATCCTTGCGAAACTTGGATGGGACCACCGCTGAGCGATGCTCTTTCATTAAAAAAAAAAATTCATCGAAATCGGTTCAATATTGTTCGAATGATTGATGTACAAACATAAAAAAAAGGTCGAATATAGAACCTTGTTCTTTTTGGAAGTCGGTTAAAAATGTAATAATCACCTACAATATTTGCTCAAAGTGTTGAGCAATGCACGTTTTTTCACGACGAATCCATTTTTTCTAGTGCGTTTCATAACGTTTGGAGAATTCTTCATAGTTTCTGCCACTTCTGTAATGTTCTTCCGTAACTCCTCTTGATGTTAATCCGTTTTGAATAAACAATATTGCCTTCTTCAAAGTCTGCTGGCGTGAGGTCAGGAGATTGTGGTGGCCATTCAACAGGTCGGTTTCGACCAGTCCATTGTCTACCATATGTATTATTTAAATAGTCTCTCACATTATTAGAAAAAATGTGGAGGTGCTCCGTCATGCATAAACCATACATCTAATCTGTTTTCCAAAGGAATATCTTCCAAGAGGGTTGGCAGGTTTGTTCTTAAAACATGTAAGTACGCTTCCCCGGTAAGCCGATTGGGTAAGGAAAACGGTTCAATCAATTAATTATCATCCAGAACACCAAGCCATATACTGACTGAAATTTAATAAAAAGAAAAATGCACTTTTATTTACCATTTATGAAAGTAATCTTATGTTAAACACAAAAATGTGTTATTTCTTTGCACCAATTCTTGTGTTTTACGTAAGATATCTCTAAATGTATTGCATTTACAGCTCTGGAACCAATTTTAATAAATTTTTCAGATAAAAAAACATAAGAAATAATAGTATTTGCAATAGTATTTGTATCTTTATAACCACCTTAAACATTTTTATATGGCCTTACTTCACCAAGGGTACTGAGTTCTATTAGAAAATTTCCACTAGCCGTAACTCGCTAACGAAGCGTTTTCAGGCATATGTTTATATGATTTTAATTCTTATTCTTAGCTATAAAATGAGCTCCCGAGAGATTGCCGTTTGGTTTGAATCACTCTGTATAATGCTGAATGAGAAAATAAAGAACTCTTGCCCACATTAGAAACAATAGAAACTAGAGTAATGGAATATCTTGTACATATCATGAGGAATGAGGACATATAATAACAGACTTTCAAGGTCATTCTCCAGAGAAAAGATAATTTTCAATAATTCAGAATTGTGAAATAGAGGAGCTTAGATATAGCATAGCCTTTAAGCATGATAGCCTCTCATGACATGTCTGAAATTTCGAGAGTTATAATAGAGCACATTTCGCTGAAGTTCTACAATATAAAATATTCTTTATATTTCCATTCAACTCACTTATACTTCAAATAGAAATACAGTGTCAGTTTTCATATTAGATTGTTAATCAACTATTTCGTCATGGAAAACATCACAAATTTCTGAAGCTCTTATTATCAATCTAATCTTCCTATGGTCTTCTACATGACACTTTCCAAATAACTATTTCAATGTAAAAGTCAGAACTTTCAGAAGACTATGCAGTAACTAAAAACACAAAAAACAAAAAATTGTATTGAAACATAGGAGCTGGCCCCTGGTTGGAGAAACAAAAATAGAATAGCCCAATACGTATTGACACCTGTCCTGGGTGGGAAATGGCTGCATGCTTTGTATTCATCATGAGAGTTCTATGGTCAGCATGAACATAGTTGTTTACAAATTAAAAAGCAAAATTGGCATTTGTTCATTGAAAATCGAGCAGCATGCAAAATTTATTGAAAGAAGTTCAGTGTTGGCAAAGAAGCATGTTGATTGACTCGATAATGGTGCTGGTGCAGACACGTCATTGGTCTTCATTTGGTCATATCACAATTGAGCATCCAATCAAGGTGATTGACTGGTCCTGTTACAGCGCAGAACAATGGACAAAGGCAGCACTCACCCTGTTTTTATGTAGTTGCACAAATAGGTCATCAACATCTCTGACACGGCCAGGTCCTGGCGAGTGTAGTTCATTGGAAAATGGGGCATTCCAAGAACGAATGGATGGCCGAAAATATAGGGTAGCTCGTCTCCTCTTACGCTGCCAAGCCTCTACAATCAAAAAACAATACAAAATTCAGCGATGATGGTTCGTTATTTATAAGATTCTATATTGTCACAAACCCCTCTTGGAGGGGCATTCTCTGGGAAATGGGCTCATAAGGTGATGATAGGATCTATCTAAAAGTTTTTGTTCAAATTTGAGTTCAAGAAGCAACAGTTGCTGTTCCGAATAATTGTAAATTTTTCAAGTAAATATTATTTGTATATTGTTTATTGCTGATAAAGCCCACATGAGCCTGAGACTTGTTGGTGGGAGGGAGGGGGGGTTAGTGTGGTGGATGATACAATGATATTGTTTCAAGTAAAAGTGAGCAGTCAAGAGCAGCTTGATATTGTTGTTATTGTTCCAAGTAAAAGTAAGCTTGAACTCAGGAAGAGTTTGTAGTATGTTGAAGTCAAAGAAAATTATAAAAAAAATCAGGCCAGCTGAAAATAATTTACAGAAAATAACAAATTAATGCGGCTATGACAAAATTATCAAGTTTTATACATTCAAATGTATTATTGAATTAGGCCTCTAAAAACTTATACAGATTTAATCTTTCAGGTTCATGAATGAGAAACCCATTCCAACACTTGATGAGGAAAATGCGAAAGTACATTCTCTTAAATTGTACGAGTATTCAAACAAATAAAGGTGTACGTTGCATCCTTTCGATGTATTTTGTTCATTGCATACTTTTGAAATCCGATGCTCGTCATGTGAAAAGTTTGTATTGAATATCAAATTAGAAGCCTGCAATTACAGTGAAATAATAGGAGCTTGGAAACATTCAGTAGGAATCGTACCCTAGAACGGTAAGCATTCTTAAATTTTACGACGCTCTCCAATAATTGAAGTGCCACAATTTTTCTGCTCTTGGATTTTCAAGCTGTCCAGTCAGCTAATCCTCCCATACCCGTTTAGCATCCGTCATTCGTCGTATCATATATATATAGCAGTTGCGATTTTCACGAGTGCTTACCGATACCAATCTTTTTTGTTTGTTAACTTTTTCATTCAATGTTTATTAATTTTTTTGGGCTCAAAAGTAAATTTTTGTTGTTTGGATACTGAATTATCATGTAAATATGACTTCTTAAACATTTTGTAGATAGTTGAAAAGTTCTGTGAAAAATATAGTGTATATTATAGCAAAATGTAGAGTGATGTAGTAGTATAACTGTATACATTTTTCAACAAGACTAAAGGTCAGAGATATTTGCAATTACATTGACAACGGACTGTCAATATTGTTTTCAATTTTCTTATATTATGAACTTTCATTTACATTAGTAGTGATGGTATAAATACTACATATCATAATAGAAAAAAAATCTTCATAACTTGTCATAAATTGGGAACCCTTGAAGTCAATAAGCCTATATAAAAGGTCAATCAAACTCAAAATAAAAATTTTAAATGCTTCTTGACATAATATCCAGTTAGTTTAATAAGTGGAAGTTACTTTTTAAATCCACTTAACAGCCTTAAATATTTTTTTATAATGTGTCGTAAAATTTATGAATGCTTACTGATAGTGTTATTTCCAACAAGCTTACCGTTCTAGGGTTAAAACAAAGTCCTTAAAAAACCAAGAATATCATTGAAAAATGACATGTGAAGCAGTCGTGATTCAGGCTTGCAATTCAGCTTGTTGATAAGTTGGATTCCGACGAATGCGGTTTCTCGTATAAGCTCTCAAAAAGAAGTCTTAAAGTCATAAATCAAGATACCCAACTGGTCATGTGAGACTCAGAGGCGATCGCAGAGAGATAATGCAATAGGTTTCTTACTTCACACATTGTTAATGAAACTCATCTTCACTTGGAATCAAACTCAACTGCATAGACACCATGAACCATTCAAACAGGATTGCGACAAGGAACTTGAGCGCCTCAATGGCAATAAAGAATGCTATTACATTTCCCCTACTTCCCTGTTGCCACTGTGTTATCCAAGTTCGCTTGTTATCCAAACTTGAAAGTTTTGAAACGCTCAATAAATCAATCAAATCGTATCAATAGCATAACAAAACCTGGGAAGTTTATTCATTTCATTGCTCTGTTCTATTTATAGATCAATAACAGAATCTTCCAGAGTACTTTCAAAGAACACTTTCACATAAACTCCTTAATTATTCAAAAGAAATGACTGCAACAAAGGCGTCCTATATCCAAACGTTAAAAAGCAGAAAAAGATCAAAATGTTGGACCAGCAATCCGTCATATCAAACATTGACTGTACGTACTATTGACAATAATAAATTATCTATTGTGGGTTAGGTTCAAGCAGAAGTAACTTAACTACTAGGCTAACCTCAACATCAAACCCTTCATGGTCTGCTATGCGATTCACAATGAGATTTGTCCGTGAAGGATAAACTCATTTATTTTGAAATCCACCGAGATACGATTGTTGAAGAGAAAACCGATATCGTTAGGCAAGTGTGGAAAGCCTCTTCTCTTCCCACCTTTTTGAAACGTACTTTCTCAGTGTAGGCTATGTTATCCAATGCATCCATGCAGAATGTATTTGAAAGAACGGAATCTCTTCTGGAGCAGAAGAAAGATTGATATTGTGAAGAGGCTGGGAGATATCATGTTTGTTCTTTGTAACTCAATATTTATAGCAGAACACCCCGACGTATACCTGCCCCTACCTGTTTTTTATTATTCCTATTCCGCCCCTTTGCTGTTCAAAGAGCTTTTAGAGTAAAGTGCAATACCAGAAGGTTGATGAGTGTTTCCAGAATAAATTTTTGGAACTTAAAGTGATCACACTGTTGGTCCTTTGTTTTAGAATCAGTATCTAATGGATATAGTGATATCAGATTATTTGTCAGTGTCTTAAATTTGATCCAACTGGTTTATTGCCACTTATCCATTTATCTTACCCATTTCTTCCACGAACTGAAGTGTTGAAACCAGTCTGTTGAAGCTAGGTCTATATTAGATTTAGTAACTTATGATGTGAAAATGTCTGGAAACCAGAGTGTCAACACAATACAATGAAAATACCCTAGAATGAAAATAATGTTACAAAAGCATACAAAACAGTTATTTACGCACTTGTTCTTCGTACACCGTTCCATTTATGGATTTATGGATGAAACGTGACTTGCAATCTGATTCTTCTCGTTCTCTCTCGTTGGATGTCTTTCTTACTCCTATTCTTCAAATATGCAACTCTCTCACTTAATTGAATTTCTCGAGAATTCTACAAACTACCTGAACAGTCGAGGTCGTGCTCTACTATATTCTGTCACCTTCCAGGGCATTCTTGAAGCATCAAAAAGCCGCCAGTTCTTGGAATTATACAACTATGACAACTATATAAAGGAGTTCACGTGAACCAGTGAGTTAGTTTTACAAACCCACGTGACAGATTGTGTTCCAGATCTCGTGTGAGATAATCAAGTGCCGTTGGAGTAAACAGCGCTCGATTTCAGTGGAACGTTCAGAGACAAGTGTTTACTATTTGTGCAGCTTACTAATAGTTTAAAGACGTTGTGTCAAGTTATATTATTTGGGACTGTCAAATAACGAATTAACTGTGTTTTGTAAGTGATTAGTTGCTTTTTTATAATTTCTTTCGACATTATTGTACAGTTTATTGAACTCTTGTTCCTTTTATTATTGATCAGCCTGTAATTAATTTTTCATTAATTTTTGTAAATAATTACTGAAAATAAGTATTAGCTTGTCGTTTGTTGATCTGTTTTTCTTTATTAATTGAACTTGGAATCAGAGTGTGTAAATAGAATTAGTTGTGTAAATAAAGTGCAAGTGTGAACTTTAATGTTGCCAGCGTTATTTTAACCATTAGAACCCATAACAATAACAACAATTTTCTGAGCAAAAAACAGAAATGTTCATATTCTCAATAATGTTGAACACATAATTCTATTGTACATTAACAATGACATGGGCAACTGTCTCACCATCCTGTTATCCGTGAATTTTGTAGAGAACTTACACCTTAGAGCCTTGTTATACAGAGCCACTGCAGTCACGGTCGCGTGCCAAAATTTCGGGCTGAATTACACCAGTCGGTTGAATCTGATTAAAAATAAGCTGATGGCTCTAAACACGTTTATGACTAACTTCATAGTTTGTCTAGGTACATTGTTGAGGTCAGTCACACGGCCAACTGGTGTAATTTAGACTTGAATTGTGGCACGCGACCACAACTGCAGTGGCTCTGTATAATAAAGGCACTGACAAATTAATTTCATTATTTTTATCTTGGACAGGAGTCCATTGTTCAGGAGGATATTGTTCCTCAAAACTATACGTATTATTGTCGTGATGAGCAATACATCAAAAATAATAATGATAGAAATTGTTTTACAATTTTTTTTAGTTCTCTGGACTTATATATTTTTTCATTTTCTCATAAATCTGTGTGCTGATAATAATAAATGTTTGAAATCGATAACATCAACACCAGAAAATTTAGTCTTCAAGGGAAGTGATAGCAGAGTGCCGTAGCAGGTATCTGTTCGATCAGAGATAAGCTACGAAAGCGCTCTTTGTAAAGGTGACCGATTGGGTTGGCCAGCAAAAAAGAGCTCTGTTCTCTGCTGTAAAATCACTTACCGGTGGTTCGGAACCCACCTGAAATTGTAGGTCCAACTCATCAATCACAAACATCCAATTCATTACCCGCACACAGGTATCAACACAGGTATCAGACCTATGTGGGCTTTATCCTCCGAAAAAAAACTGAATGAAAAAAATGAAACTGAATGAAAATATGTCAATTCTTAGAATCTGAAAAATAAATTGCTTTGTAATAATCAAATAAATTCATATTAAATTTATTCTTTTGAAGTCTACAAGCCCTAAATCAATTTTACATGAATGCACAATTTAATAAAAAATTCCGTGGTGAGATTCCGTTGAATTTCAAATTGCATGTAAGGAATTTTTATATGGCATACAGTGGAACAGAATTGAATATAAATTACAACTCATCGAATCATGCACCCGGAAATTATTCTTCCGAGTAATCCCTGTTCAATATAATTCGCTGCCATAGATGCACAAAAGAAACTTCATTAGCGTATGTTGTGCATTGAAAACAATGGAGCCAATTAATTGGTTGGGCATGTTTCAACATAGAGTTCTATTATTGGAATAGTCCATTCATATTCCGTAATCATTATTTTCATACAAAGCTAGAATGGTTTCCCAAGTTGATCGTTGTAGAACAATAAATGTGTGTTTCAATAAATATTGTTATCAAATATTACCTTTTTATAACAGCTCATATTTCATGGGATAATTTTGATCAATTCAAATGTTTGACCTTAGATGAATAAAGATTCATCAGCTTACTGACGTGTTATTCCAAATTTATGAACATCTTTCATTTTCATCTTGAATCTTATTTTTAAATTCTCACTTTTTAAAATTTCGGGTTTCATCCATCAAATTGTCCAGTTGTCTTATTGGACTTGTCACCGAGTACATTGTTGCCCATGACGTATTGTAGGTGTAAGTTGTATACCAAAAATCCAGATTATCCTCTTTCCTTATTAATACAAAATACATTATGTGAACCTCTCTTAGAGGCGGCGATAAGACCCGTAAGAGCCCTCGGCGCGTGCGAAAAAGCTTATAACTAGTTGGAATTGGGAAAGCTTGTAATATTTCAGAAGGTTCCAAAAATAACAAAACATAAGAAACATGCCTAGTTTCATTCAAGTTAATGAAGTACTATAGCATTGCAAAAGTGAAATGATTATAGTAGTAATAATGATTGTGTTATGTCTGCCTGTGTTAGGCCTATGTCTAATGATTTAAGTTGGGACGCGAGCGGTGCGAGGGTTTCAAACATCTCACGAGTAGCTTAAATGCAGAAAACAATCTTTGCATACAATATTTTATCTAAGACTTGCTTGCTAGTGAACGACGGTTGTGAGATTGAAATGGAATTGAAACTAGTTTGGTTTCGTAATGTTCCGATCAGCTCTTGCATATTATTTCATTTTAACACTATTTGAAGAAATGCTGAGCTCTTATAAATCTGGAGTCAATATCGAAAAATCAAAGTAGTGTTATAACAGCGCTATTATACAATTTGTTCGATCTGGACAGAATGAAGCCAGCTGTTTTTATATCACTTTTCAACCTCTGAATAAGTTTTTTACTATGGCAGTCTATTTGCGGTGCAGCTAGTTTCGATTAGATACAATACAATGTAGATTTTATGAATAACTAGCTGCTATACCCGTGCTTCGCACCGGGGAAAAAAGTCGGTGTAGAAGGTTTTATATCATGAAAAATTAAATTACATTACATAACAATTACATTGAATTACTAAAATAAAATGAAACATTAAACAATATATATATATTTTTTTTTTTGAGGTGGAAAAAATGGAAAATGAGGTGGAAAAATTTTTTTAGGTGGAAATCAATGCTGAAAGTTGTCAAAAAAATTTCACCCCAGTCGGATTCGAACCAACAAATTCTGGATGTAAAGCATGCTCGCTAGCCAATAGACCAACTCGCCATTCTCCGCGAATAAAAATTTTTTAGCATTTTCAACTAAACATGGCTTTCAAATAGGAGCATTATTGTTCGGACAATCAATGGATGTCAAGTTTGATAGGTTAGGTCTGTAATTTTACTAATTATTTATTATTTATAAGAACTATTGAAATATTAAAATAGGCCTGTGTCCTTCCTTGGTATACAGACAATCTTTATGCAAAATTTCAGCTTTATCAGTCAAGTATTCTAGGCGTGATGGATGTTCAGACAGACAGACGGACACCATCTCATTTTTATAATAGTATAGATAGATAGATAGATAGATAGATGAAATGGGAAAATCTGCTACTTAAATAGTCAGTAGCAACGTTAATGGGCCCGGGATTCAATAGGCCCCCGGGCATCTCTGCGAGCTTCTAAGCACCACGGCATTTGAGAGGTTTCCGGGGGGTTTTATCCCGATTGGGTTAAAAAATCATTAGCAAATCTTCAAAAAAGCAACTTTGTATGAATAATTTACTTCCTATCTCATTCTCAACAGCAATACATATACTTCGTAATGGAAAAATATTTTGATGGACATAGTATAAAATTACATAAACAATAGAAATAAATCTAGGCTTTTTTTTAGATTACGACAACAACAGCCTACATGAATAAAACCTATTTACTTTTTCCATACACCTAACAGCTTCCTTTTGGAACTTAAACACCCAATCATGGTTTGGTTCTAATGAATTTCCCCATACTAAGATAGCATACTCAATATGTCACAGTAAGAGCCCATGGTGAGCTGTAAAAAGCAGCTTTTTGTCATTTAATCTAGCAAACTGACGCTAGACAAATACTCGAGATGATATTTTACAACATATTTTCTCAATGTATGGAACCCAGGTCAATCGCCTATCCAACAAAACTCATATGAATAATGTTTTCTTCCTGGTCTAGTTGATTCGTTCACAAGTACGTTTATAGCCTTATCGTAATTTGAATTATGTTTGTTTTTGAATAGAAGATATTTGCAATTTTTAGTATTCATCGTTAATTTCAACTGATTTAAAATTGGAAAATTGGAATCCAATCCAGCAAAGAAAGATAAAATAAGACAAAATACTATATCTCGAGCTAACTCCCTCTCGCAAGCGAAAGCTGTGTGTGGAATATGTAATATTTGCTAGTTACGCCTTCCCAACAACCCATGTTAGCGAGGTGGAAAAGCTACATAAAACAACCATGTCATAGATTTTCCAAAAAGTGAATAGAATATTGAATCAACACGCATGTGCTCTATCAAGGGCAAACGACTATTTACAAAATAACCAACTCAACTCGGCGAAGCCGGCTGTCGGATTTCTGAATTAAATTACTAAAATATTCTACAACCAGAGTCGGGTAGGAATTTAAATTATGAAATATTGTTCGAAATTACTATGTTGTTTATTATAAAATTTAGAATAAAAATAAGCATAAAAGATCAGAATCAAAATTACAAATCGAAAATAATATTCATAAAGAGAAATTGAAATTTGAACAATATATTGAACTTGGATTTTATTTTTTTTATTTCTTGAGCATGTAGGTTTTTGTCACCTGAGGGCAAATCAATTGTAAGAGTTCGCTTCGGCTGTAAGTGCGAGTGATATACCAATTTTTTAATATACTCTCAATTTTTAATAATGAAATATTTCACATTCTTTCTTGATTAGGCCCAACTTTTACGCGCAGTCGATGAGGTATTCATTTCATTGATATTCAATCGTTGGCGTCGTTTTTACTTCAGACATCTTGGGCTGGCTGCATGTCTTGATCGCGGATTTTCATATTTGTGAGGTTTAAATTTACTATTTGGTAGTCAGGATTCTTTTTACTTTCGAAGCGATTTCAGAAATTTAAGACTTAACATATAAAATTTACTAGAATGTATAAGTTTAAAACTTAAAAAAAATACATGTAGGAGAGGTTTAAAAACGGACCGCCTCCTCAGCTTGCCAAAACTCGTCTCTCTTCTTGTCTAAGTTCTAGAGCCAGAGTTTGGAGAAGGTAACGTGATGCGGTAATCCACCAATCATAGCGAATTTAGGTGAAATCCTTTAATAGGAAGGCTACAACGGTCTCGAGTTTACAGTTTGACATTATTACGTAAGAGAAAACAAAATTTGGAGGTAATAATAGTTAAGTTAAAAAATTAAATAGTTAATGGGATTTGAATAAGCAAATTTCTCAGATAAACATTAAAAATGAATACAGAAAGAACAATTCGAAAAATATTTAAATTTTAACGAAAGAGCCGGCAGAGATGAATCGAAAACAGCCGTTTGATAAGCCGGCTAGTGCAAGCATTGGATAAATTCAACCCTTTTGAATAACGTGAACATTTCGTTGTGTACTACAACCAACGAACCCATAAGACCATTGGTCTTATGTGTTCGCTGACTACAACCATTGTATGGCGCTAAATCATGATTTATTTGACAAAAGATGTGTGCCCTGACTTAATATAATAAAAATGATATAAAAATAATCTTACGTAAGTACTTAATTTTCTAGATTTAATCTTCATCTTTATAAATTTCTCGAGATGTTTTTAATGAAGAGGGCTGTAGCCCATACCACGAGATTGATGAAAAAGTGTTGGGATCATTAATGCGACCAGTCAAAACCCCATGCAAAAAACAAAGCTTAATAATTTTTTATAATATAGGCATTTATTTCTATAAATATGGTCTAGAACGGAATTGCTGAAAATGAGTGATGTATCGTCTGCAAATAAGAGGGCTCTACCACTAGTTAATTCTTCAGTAGTATTGACCCTGAGGTACTCCAGCTTGGACCAACATTGTTTTCTCCCAATAAGGTATGATTAGAACCATTTCAGTTCAACCTATTGATTTCTACATTTAGCAGTACTCCAATTATCAACACAATCAAATGCCTTTGATAGATCTAAAATGATTGCAGCCGTTTTGTAACCTTTCTTTATTATTTTTTTTATTGCGGATGATGACTACATGAGTCTTGTGTGTGGAAACAGACACAAGACACAGTGGAAACTTGTGTGTGGGTAATCAGGTAAATAGGTGAATGATGAGAAATATCCATGTTTGAATGAGATTCGAACCCAACGTTGTAGGAAACGAAAACAGTCAGAGCCCTATTTTATCTCAGACAAGCGCTCCAACCAACTGCGCTCCCAGAGCCTGAATCTGAACGTGAATCTATCATATCTAATAGTTTTTCAACTAGAGAAACTATGACTGTCTTTGTTGATCTTCCTTTCAGGAAAGGCATGCTCATTCACAGTCTTCCTGGAAGTCCATCACAGATAATGTTGGCTTCTTGAAGGTGCAGAAGTAGTAACCTATTTAGAACTGTCTCGAAAATTTCACTAATTACGTTTAAAATACTAATGGGCCTATAATTTTCCACTTTTTCTCTGTCACCAATTTTGAAGATTAGATAGATCTTCCTATTTTTCAAATTCGTTACATCCTTTTAGAATTTTTTTGGATCCCTCATACATTACTACAGTTTTTTAATTATTAAAATTATCATTCATATTTGACAACTCGTCTTGAGATACTGAATGGAATTTTGATTCATTCTGGATCGCTTCAGAATTCCACATGTTTGAATTACTAATGCTTGTATCAAGATTTCTGAATATTCTTCATAAGTTATTTGTTAAAGGAACTACAAATGTCTACAACATCATCAGTATATTTGATATTTTTATTAATTATTCTGGGGACACTATTATGAGCATCTTCATGAGCAACATGCCTATTTTTGTTTATTACATCCCAAAATGCTGTGTTTTAAAGTACACACTATTATTGAAAATTTCAGCTCTTTTCTTACATTTGACTCTTTTCACTTCTTTCGTGTAGTTTGTCTTTATAGCTTTGAAATTATCTTTACTTAACATATTTCTAGATCATTTAAATCCATCATATGCATCTTCAACCCTATTTCTTCCTGCAAGGATATCATTAGTTATCCACTCTTCAATTTTGTTAAATTTGTTTTTTACAGGGACTTTTCTAATCATAGTAGCCTAATATGAATTAAAGCAATATAAATTGATCGTTTGAAACTATTTTCCCTTATCGGTTTTGACCCACTTTACTAAAAAAGGTTCATTGGATGATTGTTTAGGAATTATTGACAGTAAAATTCGAACGACTTTCAATAAGGGAAGTGATAGCCGCGAGCCATAGCAGGTATCTGTTCAATCAGATAGATAAGCTGCGTTCCCGTAGGTCCTATTTGTAACGGTGACCGATTAGATTGGCCAGCAAAAAAGACACTGTTCTCTGCTGAAAATCAAATCCCGGTGGTTCGGAACCCACCTAAAACTGTAGGTACAACTTATAAATCACTATTATCAAACTCATTACCCACGCACAGGTCTTAGATCTATGTGGGCTTTATCCTAAAAAAAAATCAGCTCTTCCAGCGTATTACAAAATATTACTTTGCCAGACCATTTTTGATGTATATTATGAATTAATGATTCTTTTCAGCCTTTCATTCAGAAAACATCACCAATTGGTTGGAATTTCTATCTTTTAGGCTGCTGCTCGTATTATAAATTGATTTATTTGTTGATGACTTAATTATTATTTTGACTCATTCAGCTCTGGCCTATCAAATCTATGTGGAAATTCTACTTATTACTACATTTGTTTTTGACTGAGTGGCACAATCACTTCAAATTTCTCATTTATCTCGGTAAAATGTTTAAGACTAGGCTCATTCATATTGTTTGAGCCACCCAGTACTATTAGATAATCGTTTTTACCAGAATCTTTCGTTTGTCTCTTAGTAGACTTTGCGTTTATAGGGGGGTACTTGTCTTGAAAAAGCTCTGCACTTCATAAATATGTATTTTTCAACCTTGTTACAAATAGATCACTGCAGTCTTGTCCATGACCGGCTGTTAAAAGCAGTACTCTAGCTTTCATACCATCATTTCTTCTTACCTTATTTTTGTTTGCAGTTTGCGAAAACTCACTATAACTTCTAGTTTGACCATTTTCCATGCTGCCCCCATTTGCTTTAGGATCTAGTTTTTTTTGTAACAATCAGAAGTTAATATCATACATTGGATTCGTTTATTTTTGATTTTAGTATTTGTATTTACTTTGACATTGGCCTGCATTGACTTATGAGATTTAGAATAATTTTTATTTCATCTGCTGCATTTTCACAATAACCTCCAGCGATTTTTTGTGATTCACCAATCCTATCCGTTTTATCTCCGAGTTTTTTAGTGGTGATTCTGATCTTGTTTTCAGTTTGTTTTGATGACGCGATAGTTTAGCAACCTCTCCTACATCAACAGTAGCTTTAAGAACTGTTGATGATCGTTTGTTTATTTGGGATCGCGTTGTTACCTGAGTTTTAGTTCAACAATTAGATTTAGATGACTTGTTTGGGCTCATTTTCCTAGATAAATTTTTTTTTAATTGAGTTAAGTAAAATGTTCAATGGCATATTACTTTATTCATGGTAATTGTCAACTTGAGACAACTGTATTCAATTTAAAAAAAATTATCAATACTTGTACAACCTAACGTCAAAAACAGAGTTTAACTTTTCAACTGAATACTTAAAATTATACTCAACAATTTAAGACTGGAAATTATGAAGATATATACTAATAATAAAAAATAAAAAATACTACTCATCTGTTCGAATTAATTAATATTCAGTTCATCAAAATCCTCAGAGCGTGTTCTGCCAGTGTACACATACGATCACTGCTCGACAATGCGGCAGTACCCTTGATTTCATGATAAGAATAAAAAATTTCACTCGTGTATTTTTGTTTACAGTTAACAATATTGTAACAGCATAATTATAGCTCCTCACATTCAAGCAGCATGAGGAAATACATTTAGAAAAGGTTCAGCATAGGGACTAAATTAAATTTTTGAAACTGTCTTGAAAATCAAATAAGACAGACTTGATCTAGAACGATAACAAAAATTTAAGGATTTTTTCCTTGTAGAAGGCAGAGGGGCCAAGAAGTAGCCAAGGGGAGGCATCGGGTGACTCAAGCACTAGATGAAATTCATACTGACTTTTTAATGTGGGTTGAAATAGTAGGATATATGTGTAGAAACGCTCAAAATGTAGTTTTGAAGAGGTTATTTCCAAATTTTTCCGGGAGAGAGATTCATATATATCGCCAAAATTGTGAGAAGATAGCTCCATAATATTTGGAGGTATGAACCTATTGCAGGATAGGTTTATTGGGAGCTGTCACCCAGTCATAGTTGGTCAACTGTATTCGAATTTGCTCCTTCTCTTTTTTTGAAATACATAATACATTCACATGATATATTTACAGTTATTAAGTACAAAAGTTATGTGAAAAAATATTGATCCATTTCGCAAAAGGTAAGTCATAAAGAAAATATATAGATTTCAGACATAATAGTCTTTTGTTTTTGTAAGAACAAAAAATGATTTTATAAAACATTTTCAGATTAGATTTCTGTGGTAGATCATGTAGGTTGTGTGAAGAAGAGAGGTGCTATGATGACGAGTGTAGTGGTTGAAGGGGGGGGTTTCGACTGACAGACCCTTCTTGAAAAATCTGACAACGCTTATGGTAGGGGTCCCTAAAACGTTTCTGCGGGGGCTCTTAGATGCTTACCGCCATCACTGCTCTCTCTTTTACACTTCCAGGTTTTTAATCGATTTGCAAGAAGAAGGATGTTCTCAATTCAACCTGTTTTTTATGTTCGCACATCAAGCAACTTACTCAAGCAATATTGAAACGATTTTGATTTAAATTTTTAATGAAAGAGCATCATTCAGTGGTCTCATCCGAGTTTTGCAAGGATCGACCAAATACAGAGCTCAATATCGAGCAAAAAAAACCACTTGTCGATGTCTCAGGCTAGTTTCATACTTGACCGGCAGTCGATTTACACTTACCCGATTTTTTAAATTTATGTTGCATTGTGATTATGCCGTGTAAGCGATATCAATTACTTAAAGCTACATCGGTTATGTGTGAGACAACGTTTCACACATCCCGTTTTGTCCAATGTGGTGAACTATGAATATTTTGAACAATTGGGTTGATGTTATGGTGTTGTAGGAATAAATGTATATAGTTTTAATCATGAGTTGAGTAGAAATGTTCTGAAGATCGTTCATAAAAAAAAAATAATTTATTAACTCTGTAGTTATAGTCTGGAATGAACTGGATTGAAATGACGAGTTAAAAATCATTTTACTTTTAATAAGCATTTTCCTATAATTTTCCTAAACACAATCTGCTATGTTCAATAAAGACTTTACTCATTTTATCAACTTTTCTAATAGTCAGATTTTAGTTACTTCAATCTATGTGTAATATTGGTCATATTGATTTGCTTATTTGCTAAATATTTCACAATGTATAAGACATTTCTTATGTTTTCAAAGTTTAAATATTCAACTAAAAAGCTTGAAATAAAAAAATTTAAACAATAATGAGACCGACTTCAATATCAATAGTTATCATAAAATTAAATACTCACGACTGACCTACTAAAGAGTTTGAATAAAGTATTCATTTTAAACTGAGAAAATTTGAAATTCAATACAAGTAAACTTTTGAAGTCGGTGCCAAATATTTTATGAGTTCATAAAAAATACTATGTTCTATTTGAGGACTTCATAAAAAACTTTGGCGCCGACTTCTTTAGGCTACTTGTATTGAATTTAAAATTTTCTCAGTTTAAAGTGAATACTTTATTTTAAACTTTTTAGTAGCCTACATGAGTTGTGATTATTTAACTTTGAATTACCATTTCTTTGGAGTCTGACTTTTCTTTGTTTTATTCCTTTCATTCTACATTAGAAATAGTATTGAATTTAATAGAGAATTATAGTAGTTATTATTGAGAGCCTACTCCATACATTTCCATTGAATGATTGATTTAAATGGCTTTTGTCCACCTGTATAGACTCCTGCTTTGAACGCTTTTGAACGCTTCTGTATCAGTCGATACAGGAACGTATAGCTCAATTTGTAAATTCACAATGGAAGATAAGAAAACATTACATAATCATAGTTTGCAATATGAATATCCAAGAATAATGTTCCAAAAATTATGGAAAAAACTCGTTTTGTGTTAGACAGGTCGAACAAAATGATTCGTTCAATAAATGTTTCAATGTTATGAGAATAACTTTTACTATTAGTAGTGTTTTAGAGAAGCCTCTATATTCTATGTATTATAACATAATAATTATTGAATGGATGATTTTATAGATGGGGATATTGTTGAAATACGATTGTAGTAGTCTATATGCGTTTTTAACATCTCTCTCATCTTCAACTATAAAATAGATAACTTTCAGGGATATCGACTTATAATATTCAATAATATTTTGTATTGAACTTATTGCTAAACTTTATCTCACGATGTTATCATTGCACATTCATCATGTGCATCAATTTCACAGCAAACTGATGCTCTAAGCTTATGCGTGAAGGTTTCAATTTATTGTTGGTGAGGTTGGAAATGATTACGTGCTTTGCTGTAAAGTTGTCAGTCCAATGTTGACTGTCAACATGGAAACTCTTGTTTGTAAAGTCATGTGATTTATCAACCACATCAGTGATGTAGTTAACAAATAATTTGATAACATCAATAGGCGTTTGCATGAATCGAATCCACTAATGTAATAATCACATTAATGGATTCGAATCATGATAATTATGAAAATGTATTAGAATTTGAAAGCCATCGCTAGTCGAGCATGAAGGTGAAAAGTAGGTTGTAGAAAGAAGAGAATTCCTTCCTCAATATCGCCCTACTCCGAATAGCATCATACGAAAAGTGGAAACAAGCCTCTTGCTTGAATCAAATGATCAAACTTGATCGAATATAGTCGAACTCATAGGTTAAAACTGAAGGCTATTGAGATAGTTGAAATAAAACTTGGATGGTGTGTTACTCACTTGTAAGAATTCCGTCTCCTTGGTCTGATAGCCGAAATGAAAGAAATAGGTCCTGGAGCTGTGTCGCGCATGAAGCTGAGCTATCTTCACCAGGGGCGAGACAGTGTGGCCATCGCTCAGAGCTTCCAATGTGGCGTCTCGAATGTTGATCGGATGAACAATCGGCTTCTCCCAATCTGTGTACTCGTTGCGAACAGTCGAGAATATCTCGTTCAAATGATAGATGTAGGCATTCCTCACGTAAGTCCTGCAAACAATAATTTAACATTTTCACTCAAGATTGGAGATTCTTATATTTAAACAGAAGGCAACTCGAGTTGAGTGTATAGGCTACTTGAATCACAACAAAGTAAGAATCCCGCGGATAGAAACCATTCAGTAATAATAATAATAATAATAATAATAATAATAATAATAATAAAGAAAATAATAATAATAATAACCTTATAATAATATTGTTTTGTGATCTTTGAGGAAATAATGTGTAATGATCAGAACAGATCATTGATTAGTGTTGTCAGACGTGAGATGCATTTTATATTAATTTTCAGGGATGGACATTTGGACAATAGGCTACTAGTGCTGTAATCTGTTATACTTACTTACTTACTTACTCCGTGGCGCTACAGCCCATTCAGGGCCTTGGCCTCCTCTAGAATGCCTCTCCACTCCTCTCTGTCGGCAGCCTTACGTCTCCATCCCCTAACACCTATTTTCCGAGTATCATCTTCTACATCCAGCCAGCGCCTTCGTGGACGTCCTTTCAGCCCTCTTCCACCTGGGTTTTCTCTGAAAACTCTTTTAACGGCTCTTGAATCGTTCATTCTTTCTACGTGACCTAACCAGCTCAAGCGTCTCACTTTGATCTCATGCACAATTAGTGATTTTCTGTACAGGTCACGCAGCTCTTGATTCGAACGAAGTCTCAATTCTCCATCAATACATACTGGACCGTATATTCTTCTCAGAATCTTTCGTTCTCAGATACTCAGTAGGTCTTCATCTTTCTTTTTCAAAACCCAGGTTTCTGCCCCATACAACACCACAACTGGCTTTATAACAGTTTCATAAATTTGTATTTTTATTTTCCTTGACAGGGTTTTGGATCTTAAGTATTGGCTAAGTGCATAATAACATCGATTTCCCGCAGCTATTTTTGCTTTTATATCGACTTCAACATTGTTATCTTCTGTGATAACAGAACCAAGATATTTGAAGTTTTCCACTCTTTCAAATTTGTAATTATTGCACTCCATAAATCTGTCGCCGATCTGCTGGGTTCTGCTGCTTGCCAAATACTTTGTTCTACTTTCATTGATTGAGAGTCCAATGTTTGTTGATCCCTCATCGAGTTGTTTGAAGGCATCTTTCAGAGTTTGGCTATTTCTTGCAATCAAGACTACGTCATCTGCATAGGCCATTCTGTTCATAATCTGTTATACAATGTCATTATATAATGAAAGTTTGACTTTTTGTCGATAGACTGCACTTTGTCTTGCTCGTGGAGTCCTTTGTTGTAATGTTTACTAATGATTTGAAATATTTATGACTGTAAAAAAATTGAGTCCAGTCTTGAACTTTTTTATGAAACTATTTTCCACAAATTTCAACGTGGATTACCTCAACAACAAAGCATGAACAATTTTATATTCAATTCCACATTTCGATGATGAAGCACAATCAAAAACATTTGTAGCCCATATCGTCAATATACGGAGATCAATCGTGGCCATGGTTTGCTCATTGACGAATTTCACGATGGTCTTACGAAATAGGCTTAAAAAAAAATGTTCAAGTAAATCCATTTCTCTAGCTGCCGTATTTGAGTTTGACACATTCTTATGAGATCTAAAGATAAAATGAGAATTACTTTCCACTTGCTATTAACGCTATACATTAGAATCATGCGGACACCATTTGCAAGGTGAAAACTCGCCCTCCTTATTATATATTACAAGGTTGAAGCTGATGAAGTTTTGCGTTCCTTGGAGTGCGAAAATTGGATCATCTGAAGCAAAGGGAGTTTTGTGTTTCTCCTTCCATGTGAATTCCCACCATCCTTAGTAACAGAAGATTATTCCCGGGCAATATAACGAAGCTGATGAAAAGGTATTACACCTGCCTTGTTTATCTAGCCACGTGGGACGTACCTCTTTGCTCGGCTCTAAGACGCTGTGAATTACTTTTAATCAAAACTGAATAGAATAAGGTCATCTATCAAAATTTATCCGACGGAGAAGACGAGGAGCTGAGGAAGGAGTTTGGAGCCTGTTTACAACATTCTACGACGAAAATGAAAACTTCCACCCTCAATGAAATGAACAGAAGCGCTTATCAACCTCCAAATTGAAAGTATGAGAAACTTGCTCAAGTTCGAAAACTTGGCCTGAAAAATATTGAAATGAGTACTTTATAAGGCTGGCAAGAGAGTTTGAAAATTAGATATTCTGATCTCACCTCCACTTTGTACAAAGTTTAAGGTTCAAGGCTCAGTATGTTTTCGTTGAAATGAAAATATGATTATAATGGAGAAATCAGCCCAATTGCATTAGTTCAGTTACGTCATGTTCTTAAAACACAAAACTATATCAAGCCCTTTGAAGTTTAATAAATTAAGTGTATGAAACGCAGTTGAAATCGCCCCAACACGTCTTATTTGATAAATGATTTTTCAAATATTGCTCAAGATTTCATTGTTCACAGTGATCCCACAAATACAATTATCAACAGTAATAGTGCTCACAGAATAATCGAGCAGGTAAAACATCATTTAGAACTTATTGAAATTGACTAAATTATGTTGAGTAGGCGAGTTTTTTCCCAAAAAGAGTAGACAAAAGCGATCCAATGAAATTGAACTCAAGGTATGGAATGAAAATTTATTATAGTTAGAGCACTTGAATTATATGAAGTCATTATATAAAGTTAAGTTTATAAATAATAAAGTTATTCTAAGCTCTTTGAGCTACAAAGTTAGCAATACGACTCCATTAACAAAAGAAAGCACCTTT
Organism: Conomelus anceps; assembly: GCA_948455865.1. NCBI lineage: Eukaryota > Metazoa > Arthropoda > Insecta > Hemiptera > Delphacidae > Conomelus > Conomelus anceps. The sequence continues at coordinate 58,506,081 of OX418218.1, forward strand.
CTCAATAAAACAAATTATGTAGAAAATCCATCATTTCTTAATTGTTTGGAATTATTATCATTATTATTATTGGTGTTTTTCAAATTGTCATCCAATAATTGAATAGCCTATGTTAAGTACGCAAGTTTCTTCCCAATTGAAGCAATCAATAAAACATATTTTAAAACAAAAAAAGAAACCGACTTCAGTGAAATGATAAAATACTCACGTACTAAAAAAAGTTTAAAATAAAGTATTTACTTTAAACTGAGAAAATTTTAAATTTCATACAAGTAATCTTTTGAAGTCGGAGCCAAATATTTTATGAAGTTGATAAGAAATTCTATCTAATATCAAAACTAACGCTGTATTTTTTTGGAGGATGAAGCCCACATAGGTCTGAGACCTTTGCGTGGGTAATGAATTGGATGATGGAGATTGATGAGTTGGACCTACAGTTTTAGGTGGGTTCCGAACCACCAGGAAGTGATTGATAAGAAATTCTATCTAATATCAAAACTAACAATGTATTTCAATTATTAAATATGTGATTTACACTCACTTTTACTGAAATACAGTGTCAGTTTTGATATTAGATTGTTCAATTATTTCGTCATGGAGAACATCACAGAGTACATTCTGTTATGTTTTAGAAGTTTATGGGAAATTTGGCGCCGACTTCAAAAGATTACTTGTATGAAATTTAAAATTTTCTCAGTTTAAAGTATATACTTTATTTTAAACTTTTTAGTACGTGAGTATTTTATAATCTCACTGAAGTCGGTTTCTTTTTTTTGTTTTAAAATATGTTTAATTTTAAGCTTTTTAGTTGAATTTTCAAACTTTGAAAACATGAGAAACTTCTTAAAGCCTACATTATGAAGTATTTATCAAATTAGCAAGCCAATAATTAATTTATAACATCCAAACTTAAGTAACTAAAAATCCACTTAGAAAAGTCCACTTGTGTAATCCACACAAGAAAAGATAAACTAAGGAAAATTCTACAACGTTTTATTTAATGTGGAATATTGTATTTAGGAAAATTATAATAGCGAAAGGCTTCTTAAAAAAGAAATGGCTTTTGATTCATTTTGATGTGGTCCCTTTCAGAATATACCTACACTGAAATAGCCTAGGCCTATATTACGTTTCAAGTGTGGAAAATTGTGTTTACTGAAAATATAAGTTAACGCAGGAGATGAAGTTGAGTGCGGTATTATCATACGAGTATGGTAAACATCTTCCCAGACGAGTTATGTACGATATTTTTCACGATATTAGTCATATATATTTTTTTAATATAAAAAACATAAACTTTGAGCTAGCACAAAGGGATTATTAAACATAACCTCAAAAGAGCCTATTGTACGCACATGTATTCAATGGCGAATAAATATTCTTAATCCATCACAGCAGCGAAACTAAAAATACTTCTGAGATCAGCTGTTTTTCCAAATTATCCAACTCATGATTGAAACAAAATAACCTTATTTCCTATGACTCAATAACATCAACTAAATTATTTACAATTTTAATATGAACATATGGACAGAAATATTATATTCTTCTTATTCTTGATTCAAATTAAGTTCACGTGATTGGTCAAAACGGGACATTATAGGCTTGTTTCACACTGAACCAGCTTTGGGTAACCGATGTCGTTTACCCGGCATAATTGCATTGCATCATATGATTTCGAAAACCGTCTAGATGTAAAGCGCTCCATATATGATACAATGATCCGCCTGGTAAACAACACCGGTTATCCGATTGGCGGTTATGTGTGGAACTATCCTATTCAAACTTGATTGAAAGGAAGACATCGAAGAATGCTCCTTTTTGTTTAATATTGGGCCGATTCTTGCGAAACTTTGATGGGACCACCGCTGAGCGATGCTCTTTCATTTAAAAAAGTATTCATCGAAATCGGTTCAATATTGTTCGAATGATTGATGTACAAACATAAAAAAAAACAAAAAAAAAACAAGTCGAATATAGTAACCTTGTTCTTTTTGGAAGTCGGTTGAAGAATGTGACCCCTTCGCATAGTTTGTCACATCATTACAAGACAGTCGGTTAAATATGATTGTTTTAACTATTAACTGATAGTCTCAGTTTCACAGTCAATTTGGACTGTCATGCCAGATTTGTCAATTTGGCATGTGGACTGCCAGACTCCACACACGTTAGTTTGAACTGACAGTTTTCCCATAATTTCATAATTGTGGTAAAATTGAACTGTGAATTACTGTCAGTTTTCCCCACACATGGTCGGTTTACCATGACAGTTCCGACTGAACTGATGACAATCCCATCAGTCCTTCAATTCACACACTAGACTGTCAGTTTTGACCTAATTTCGCTACAGTGCAGTAAATTCTCTTTAAAGTCGTGAGTTTTCTCTCAGTGTTGATAATAAATGATTGTTTAAAAATTGGTTTTTCATACAGTGAATATAATGAATTATAGTATATTGGTGGTACAGTATCATGGATACAGTAGTAAGGTGTTGACAATTTTTCACAATTATCATGTTCATTATTTGATGTCAAATAGGGTCAAAACAGGAAAATTTGTAAGTAATGTGTTGTGATAGTGTGAGTAGAGGTAAAACTACTATTCAGTAATAGTAGTAGTATTATTGTCTATTGAGAGATAATAATCTCTTAATAAATAGGCCTAAGTCAATAAATAAATTACTAAATTTTGAAAGGCACCACCATTACTGCTACCAAGTAGTAGAATAGTAAGCTTGATTCTACAGTCTTGAATAAAGGAATCAAATAATAATCATGAGCATGAACTACTTTGAAATGTGTTTATACGTAATTAGCCTTGTTTATTGTTTTATTCCCGTTAATCTATTTTACTCATTTATCCTCGTTGAATACGGTGAGGGATCATTCAAGGGACTAATTGCACAACAATAAACTACTCATTTGCGAACCGATTGTATTTGAGGATGAGGACAGAGTGATGCTGTCTGGTATCAGCAACTCATCTATCGTAGAAGTCGTCCTGATCGCTAATGTCGCTGCTATACGACCCTGAGAGTCTGACAAAAAGGGTGAGTCCAGGCATGTTGTGTCGATTAAGTTTTCCCTTTAAATCTCTTGCCAGACTTCTTTTATTTCGATTATCAAAATATACAGTCTTTTAGTACGAGGGGTATTTCTGTTGTTACAAGCCTCATTGTGTTGAGGCTGGTAACAAACAACAAAATGAATGACTTAATTTTTCCTCATATTCTAATTACTTTCTAAATGGAGAAGGAGAGTAAAAATTTATTTGACTCATGACTTTTCGCTGTACGTTGAAAGCATTTTTTTTAATCAAAAAAATGCTAAGCCTCAACAAGCATTCTGTAAGTTTGTTTGCACTGACTATTTGTCCTTATCTGCCAGAGTTTACTGTGCAGTTTCAGGGTGGAATCGATCATACGGGATGGATTTATATAACTGGTATTAGGAGGAAGGAGATTGAGGCCAAGGGTAGAAAGAGAAGCGCAAACATCCAGATTGTAGAAGTGGGAAAGAATGACCCGTATCAGTGAGTTGGATCAAGCTCTGAACCGTTCGAGAATTTGTGGTGTGATGGATGTTGAGAGCTGGCAATCCAATGACTGTTTCATAGAAGAAATAAAGGTTGGTTTAGTGCTGGCTGAGCCTTATCAAGTACTGCAAGTGGTTGATAAAGGGCGGAGTGGAGAAGTTGGCACAAGAAAAGGATTATAGAAGCTGGAAAAACAGCACTCACCCTCTACAAATACAATGATGCAGTTAATTGGAATAAATGCGAGTACACTGCCTAACATGGCCGATATTAATCGGTCAACTCGAGATTCAGAATTCTATCAGAGGACTAGCAGATCAAGATTCTTCTTGCATGAATGTATCAGTATGATACATTTATTGTATGAATTCTAGTGAATCAAGTGATACAATAGATATTCCAACGTATAATTTAAACAGTATAATTTAAACACGTATAATTTAAATGAACAGGAACTGCCCAAAAACATTGAGATTTGGTACATGGAACGTGAGAAGCTTAGCGATACCTGGAGCTAGCGACATCTTAGCCCAGGAGCTGGAAAAATACAAAATGGATGTAGTGGCCTTGCAGGAAATAAGATGGCCCTTGGCAGGAAGGATTAATGCCAGGAAATATCTCATATATTATAGTGGCTCTGAAGAAAATAGATACTATGGGGGAGTAGGATTTGCTGTAAATAAGAAAATAGCAGAATCTGTGATAAGTTTTGAAGCCAAAGGTGAAAGAATGTACAATATTAGGCTAAGCGGAAAATTAAAAAATATTTCTCTCATCAGTTTCTATGCGCCCACAGAAGAAGCAGAAGATGATGTAAAGGATCATTTTTACGAGATGCTAGAAGAACAGGTGGAAAAGTTACCTAGCTATGATATCAAAATTATATTAGGAGATTAGGAGATGCTAATGCCAAAGTAGGTAGGGAGGACATTTGGAAACCAGCTATTGGAAAGGAGAGCTTACATCAGGAATCGAATGACAATGGAACTCGACTTATAAGTTTTGCCCTAGCAAACAACCTAAAAATATCCAGTACCATGTTCCCAAGGAAAGACATAAATACATAAATACACGTGGACGTCTCCAAACGGGTTTACAAGAAACCAAATCGACCATGTTCTTGTAGATCAACGTCATAAGAGTAGCATAACGGACGTAAGAAGTGTAAGGGGAGCAGAATGTGAAACAGACCACTCATTAGTTTTGGTGAAAGTAGCACAAAAATTGCAATCCAAAAAAGAAAAGAAGAAAGAAATAGCGTGGATATAGACTTTGGAAAGCTGGAGGACAAACAATTGAATAGAGAATTCGAGCTGAAACTAGAAAATAGGTTCCAAATGTTGCAAGATCTCCAAATAGAAGAGAGTGACATAAATATTAAGTGGAGCAACTTCGAGAAAAATATAATAGAAACAGCCAAGGAAATGTGTGGTGAAAAGAGAAGAGTGAAAAAGAAACCCTGGTTTGATGAGGAGTGTGAGCAGAAAATAACGGAACGAAAGTAAAGGAAAAGGATCTGGATAAATAGTGATACAGCAGAGAATAAAGACAGGTACATTGAATAAAATAGAGAAACGAATAAGATATTAAGAGGGAAAAAAGAATGTATGTGGAACAGACCACTCATTAGTTTTGGTGAAAGTATCACAAAAAATTGCAATCCAAAAAAGAAAAGAAGAAAGAAATAGCATGGATATAGACTTTGGAAAGCTGGAGGACAAACAATTGAATAGAGAATTCGAGCTGAAACTAGAAAATAGGTTCCAAATGTTGCAAGATCTCCAAATAGAAGAGAGTGACATAAATATTGAGTGGAGCAACTTCAAGAAAAATATAATAGAAACAGCCAAGGAAATGTGTGGTGAAAAGAGAAGAGTGAAAAAGAAACCCTGGTTTGATGAGGAGTGTGAGCAGAAAGTAACGGAACGAAAGTAAAGGAAAAGGATCTGGATAAATAGTGATACAGCAGAGAATAAAGACAGGTACATTGAATAAAATAGAGAAACGAATAAGATATTAAGAGGGAAAAAAGAATGTATGTAAATAGCTTAATCGATAAAGCAGAACAAGAACGTTCAACATATAATGCACGAGACTTTTATAGAAAAATAAGGTTTTTTAAGAAAGGATTCACACCAAATCCGTATGGTGTCAAGGACAAAGAGGGAGTTGTATTAACTGAAAACCAGAATGTTCGATCCTTAATCAGTACCCCTTCTATTCCTCTCCTTTTCTTTTCCCCTCCTTGGGCCGAGCAGGTCGGGGGTGGACTTCGACAGTAGTTGAGATAACGGAGCAGCCAGCCCTCTCTGTATAGTTTTTAGTTGTGGTGTGCTAAGTGCCCGAGCTGCATCAATCTGGTCCGAAGCAGACTTCAAGGAAGTACATTTTCCCCTCGCTGGAAGTTTAAAGTAAGTGCCTTCCTTCATTATTTTTCCTAATTTTTCCAGAGCTTATTTTCCACCGAAATCCCGCAAGGCGGCGATTACATTTCTGGTCCTCAGTAGTTACAAAAGGCCGCTTTTGGCACAACCTTGAAAAAAGCTGGCACATCCTTGACCTTTGACCTTGACCTTGACCTTTGGCCCTGACCTTGACCCTGACCTTTGACCTTTGACCCTGACCTTTGACCTTTGACCCTGACCTTTGACCCTGACCTTTGACCTTGACCCCGGACCGGAAGTGACGTAGCAGACAGGAAGTGACATAGCAGACCGGAAGTCAAACCGGAAGTGGCCCCCCTCACCCTAAAAGTGGCCCCCCTCGCCCTAAAAGTGACCCCCCTCACCCTAAAAGTGACCCCCCTCGCCCTAAAAGTGGCCCCCCTCACCCTAAAAGTGACCCCCCTCACCCTAAAAGTGACCCCCCTCACCCTAAAAGTGACACCCCTCGCCCTAAAAGTGACCCCCCTTACCCTAAAAGTGACCCCCCTCACCCTAAAAGTGACCCCCCTCACCCTAAAAGTGACCCCCTCATCCTTAAAACGGTTCCCCACTCTCCCAAAAGTTGGGGGTGGGGGAGATCCGGTTACCGAGTATATATATGGTGGACATCTTGCTGGTAGATTCATTGTATCTCAGCAAACGACTGCTAGCTCCTACAGTGAATCCAGCTAAAGACTCAAATCAATAACAGTAAGTACTTGTTTCTTTACTAATGAATATCCCTTAATTGTTGTAGTGTATAAACCTTCCCTCCAAATATTCCATAGCTATTGCATGAAATCTAACCTCAAATGGCTAACCATGATATCATCCAATACTATTGCATGAAATCTAACCTCAAATGGCTGACCATGATCTCATCCAATAATATGTGGTCTACTGCATGAAATCTAACATCAAAATGGCTGACCCATTGTTTCACAATGCTGACTGCAAGATTATGCTAATACCTGTTGATTTCCAATTACAGATGTCATCCACTAATGCTGCCGCTGATGCCATCTACAACACAATTGCAGCCCAAAAGCCACTAGACCACATATCCATGAAAGATCTCCAGCCAGGGTTCCCATACCAAATGGTGAGCGCAGAGAGAGTCACTACAAAATACGGTGAGAAGGTAGCTGTCACACTGGATTCCAAGAACACACACATGCGGGTTATACTACCAGAGTCGTACAGCAGGATAACCTCCAAATTCGTCCCTGCTGGTGGAACCATTGACATGAAATCATATAAATTTATGTGCCATCCTGATGGGAAAACCCATAGAATCCAATTGATAAAAGAATAATGAATCTCTCTCTATGTATTGTGAAATAAAAATGTGACATCTGCAACTGATTTGTTATTCATTCTCCCCTATCCTAGTATCAGTAGTCACACCTAGTGTCCACTTATGCCTAAAAGTGTTCATCACGTGCTCACCTAGTGTTCACCTAGTGCTCACCTAGTAATCACCAGTGTTCACCAAGTGTTCACCTAGTGCTCACTTAGGCTTAAAAGTGTACACCAAGTGTTCACCTAGCTCTCACTTAGGCTTGAAAGTGTACACAAAGTGTTCACCTAGTGCATACACAGCTGCACTGTTGCTTCATGGAAATAGGTTGAAAAGAAAAGTATACTTTACAATACATTGTTTATTAACATAAACAATCGCAAGTATGAAACAATACATAGAAATTGGCTACAATATTGCCCCTTTCAAAGTCTCTGGTAACACCATAGGTCTCTGCCGACCTATTAAGAGATTCCTTTACACAGCCCACGCCATCAGTCACATCGCCTGGTGGCCATAATCTAGGATGTTGCTCAGCTTTACAAATTGATACCAGTAGAGCAGGATCGCCTGATTGACCATCCTCAATCCTAATGCATCTGACACGTCCATCCATAGCGTTGTAGTCAAAGCCAGCAAATGTAATCCTTCTTCTGCCAATCAAAGATAGACTCTGGTCACCACACTCAAAGTCACACCACCAAGTCTCATCACTGTTGTTGAAATCAATCTCCAGCTTAACATCCTTGCTCCTCCATCCAGGCACTGAACACAAGTCCATTATGGCTACCAAGCTATACTTCAACTTGTATACTGATGTCAATGGAGTTCTACAATTGTCAAATATGACTGCTACCTTGAACGGCAGTGTAGTGATACTGGCCATTGTTGTAGACTGAATGATGCTCAGCAAGACTCAGCTACTTCTTATATACTAGGAGAGCAGGTGTTGGAGGAGTAAATGATGATGCAATATTCACATTTCATTCTTTATTGATAAAAACAAACTTCGACAAAAATGTCTATCTTTTTGTAATGCCTGCATAATCCAATTGTGCAGGATGTTTACTACATTGAGTGCACAAAATGGCGGTACATCTAAGCGTCCTCTTCTTCCATTGTCACCAGCCAGCTTCATCTTCACAGTCTCCAAGAAGTCGAGCAGGTAATGTTCCGGGCAGTAGACTGTAGTAGTCTTCATCAGCACCTCCAAGTTGGGCGTCTCATGAAAGAGGTAGGGCGAACTCAGGTCCACATACTCCACATTCTCCTTGTTGTCCAGCTGCAGTAGCGTTTCCAGCAGGGAAATCTTCTCATATCCGTAGACCAAGATCTTGATTGGTCGTCCCGAGTCACTGTTCTCGTGCAGCCATCTTCCAACTGTGTCACATACAATTTGCTTCAAGGTCGAATATGAGAGATGTGTTTGGCCGGCTCCATTGCCCGACCATCTCAGTCCATGTTTAGCTCTTTGTAATTGATTGTTATCAACCAATATGCTTGTTTTTAGCAAAATGTCTGGGTATGGTGACTTGAAAAAATAGTGGTGTGTCAACACATGATGCTCATCGTCACGTTCCAATATTGCCATCTCCTTGACAATAAACTGGTTATTCAATCCCTCAAAGCCTTGAAAGTCCATCAGGTAGATTGGTAGTGGTCCAAAAAGTTCTGTAGCCCTGCTTGGCATGATGCCATCATTGTCATCATCATCAGTGGAAGCCTGGTTGAGGTCGGTTGTACTTGTAGAAGCATCCTTCATCAATGATTTCTCGTGTTGAGTGTAGTAGCCTAGGCAGCAGCCCACAACATCCTCTCCATCGCTGGGTGGCAACTCCCCCTCCTCCTCTTCCTCCTCCAAAAAGCGTAGAAGTCTCCTGGACATGATGTATGCTTCACTCAATGCTTCATGCAACTATGACCATCCTGATGCTTGTCGACCACCTTTATATCCTCCACTGCTATCTCCATCTCTCTCTAGACCGATTGAACAAGACCAGTCATTGGCTGATACTCCTTAACCACTTCATGTATCAGCAGACAATAGGCATGTGTATTTCCTGGAATGTTCTCACTTGCTTCAAACTCAACTCTGATGTCAATGCTCCCCGTCTTGAGCAATTCATTTTGACGTGAACAGTCAATGGGAAACAGTAACATCTTACCATCCCGCACAGCTTGTTTCTCAAAAAGTGGGTTGCTTGCTCGAGCATCATCATGATTGTAGACTCCATTAAAAGCTGCATACATATTATACACTTGGTTATCATCACCATTGATGCTTTCATACGGATAGTACTTGTTGTTCAAGAACACTCGAACGTCTTTCATTTTGCACATGTCAAAGTATGAGCTATTCACAGTAGCTGCTCCTCTTCTTCCAGTCTGCAGTCCAATCACAATGTATCTTGGCTTCTCCAGCTGAGTAGTTGATTTGACAGTCCACGTATGTTTTGTGGTCTGTGGCAAAGATGGGTACTCGTACAGTTCCCAATGTCGGAATGGCATTGAGATGGGCGTGTTCTTTTGCACCAGTCTCAGCAGACGCATTTTTTCCTCATCAGACACCTCTACATAGGGCATCCTCCACACCAGTTTCTCAATTGTGACCTTGCCTGCTGCATTCAAACAGTCTAAAGTGTCAGCACTGCGTCTCAGCACCAGCTCCTGTTTCACATTCAGCATAATCTGTCTATAGTCCTCGGCAAATCCCAGCAGATATCTAAGTGGCACATTCATGATGGTTGTGTTGGTACCATCAGAATCAAATGTGCCAAACCCTGCCTTGGCATCATACCTGTAGCCAGCTCCATCCATCTTGTGTTGTTCTTCTCGTTCAAAGGTCATGGCATTCTTCATCAGGCTGGTGATTCCGGGGCTACGTATGCTGTCCACTACAACTCCATTGATCTCGTAGCGTATCTCAGAAAACAGGTGGCCAAAGAATCCAGAGACACAAGGTGAGCCTACCAAGGTTGTATTTAAGGCATTGGTCACCTTGTACTCCATGTGCAGATAGCTCTCTGATGGCAGTGTATAGATGTCCTGCTGCTGAATTGATATCCGAATCTCATCATTGGCACCAAAGCCTGTAGTATATGGTGCATGAGAATGATATTCATAGCCAATGATGCTATTGTCTGCTGAAGGACCATGTACTGTCACATCCAATACTCCCATTTTTCAGTGTTGTTGTCGTCTTCCTCCTCTTCTAACTTGATAACCTTTCTTCTGCAGATATTTGATGCTGCTTGATGTTAACTCCACAGAGTCCAATGGTTGAATGACATCTTTCACAAATAGCGCCCTATTAATAGACTCTTGTTCTACCCCCGTGGGGGACATTGCTGCTTCCACATCCAATCCATGATTCCACTTGCCAAATAATAGCACCATCACTTGGGTTGTTGTCGCAAATGTAAGGCAATGTTTATTGGCTCCTCTCTAAAGTTCACCAGACGTCCGTTCTCATCAACAATCTCCAATGTAATGTTACCAATCTGCTTGGTGTCCACTGGTAAATAGATGACATTCTGTACAGTCACATTCATTTTATACCCTGGATCAACATCTGGGTAAAACTCATAGATCACATGATCCTTGACTCCATTTGAGTAGGATCCACTCACAATGTTACACTTTATACGCAGCACATTGGGACGACTGATTTGCACTGTATTACTACCTCTAGTCTCAATGTTAGCATCCACAACTTGGTTGAATCCCAGCAGCTTTCCTATTGAATCAGGTTGTCTAAAGTCTATCTTGGCATCGCATAATACTAAACATTTCAAGGTAGAGGGGTCCACAGCCATCTGAAACTTGACTCCATGCTTCTTCATCCTTGCCTCAAGCAGGTTGGCAATTGTTTGAAATTCAAAACTACCTTCTGGCAATAATACTTTTTGCCAAACCATTACTGGGGCAGATCTGGTTTTCCTTTGAATACTTTGGTGGGCGGTATCACTAAACAAATGCTGAGCAAACACTTTACCTGTAACTTCCTCATGAGTCATTGCATAATCCTCCTCCTCCTCCTCCTCTGGCTTGACTACTGCCTTCTGGTCCACTTTTGGAGCCAGAAAATGTATTGCATTATTGTAACGATTCTCAACATTTGGTATAGAGTTGCAGCTTGTAAAGCTGATGAGTCCAACTTCCCATTCGCCATTGCTTGTATCAAGTGGCGGGAAAAATTCACTCTTCAATATTGAGGTTTTACCTCCAAAGCATAGCATCATGGTCTTGACTGCTCAGTGTACTATTACACAATGACTTGATAAGAGTATAGACTAGAACCTTTATACTATGTGGATGGGAGAAAGGAAAAGACAAGTGTTGTACATTGTTATTTATTTTCATCAAGCAAAAATTTTAAACATAAATGTCCGCATATATGAGAGTAGAGATCCTCTTGCTTCTGATCATAGTTGTACTCGATCCTTGTTGCTGGACTCGATCCTCTGTGCATGTAGTCGATAAACTCCTGTGGTGGTCTCAGGTTGCCAAAGCCATCAAAGTAGTGAACGATGCCATCCTTCTTCTTCACATAGCACACCCAATGTGTGCCAGCTCCATCACTTTGATCCAGGTTGATGATGCCACACTCTTGATCCAGTGGTCCATTAGCTGGTAGAGCATCTCGCATGAATACTCCTCGAAATTTCTTCAGCTTGAGACGGCAGGCATACTTGTAGAGGTCGGCATCTGTTAGTGCTCGGTCAGGTAGAGCTACAATCATCTTCTGCCGCCACATTGACGGCGACGCACCCCGTTTCCCGTCTTCTGACGCCTCAGGTACAGGCCTTGACCCTTGGTTGCTGCTGCTGTTCTCCTCCTCTGTGCAGCTCTCCCCTTCCTTTGTTGTTTAGCTCCTCCTCCAAACTTTGCCTTGGCCTTCATGATGTTGGTTACTGCTAATGCTGCAGCTCTCTCTGCCAATCCAGCATCTGAAGATGTTGCCACACTCCAAGCTCGTTCAGCCAAATCTCTGTCTGCTGCTGCTCTGCTCCTTGTATCACTATTCCTTGAGTAGGCAATGTCGTGCTGCTTGCAGGCTTGGTCAAGTTTGTTGACACCTGGATCACCTCTTGCTAATCGTTTTTCAAGCTTTGTACCTGGTCCACAGTACTGGTAGCCAGGAAGATGAAGTTCTACGGGCAGTACGTCTATTGCTTTGTTGACTATTGTACCCGCTGCATTTGTGATTGCAGAAAGTACTCCTTTTCCTCGGTACCTCCGTTTTCCTCTGCATACAGCCATCTTATGTCGATCAGCAGCCTTGTCATCTCATTTTATACCCTTAGACGGCTTGGAGATTCCCATAAGCTTTAACATTTTATCCCTCAGTTGTTCTTTACTCAAATTGAGGTTTTCTCTTGACGTAGTAACATCCAACATGACAGTGAGACACTTTTCAACCACAGCCTTTGAATGCTCATCCAACCTTCTCTCCAAATACTGTTTGTTAACTCCATCTGTAGCTTGAATTGGTTCTTGCATATCTGTCAGTATTGAATTCTTAAGGCTTGTCATTACTTGCAATGTATCCACATCTCTTCTCTTTGGCAAATGAAATGACATCATATCTCTACATGTAATCAGATTCACAGCATCATGATTGCTGCGTGGATTTGCCAAATTGATCATACGCCTATGGCGGGCATTGATGTTTCCCAAAGAATTCATGTTTACTCTTTCACTTGAGAGACTTACTGTCTCTTGTTGCAACGTTGTTGCCTTATATAGTGTGCAACTAGTATGCAGGTTTACCAACTATGTAACCACCTTCCTCCAGCTCTTCCAAGATTGAGTTGATTTCATTCTCATGTCCAGTGTTGCCAACTGCTTTAGACTGATCCAGCAGCTTCAGTCTGTCCACAAGTTCGTTGGGGTCATTGTAGTAGACATATTCAATCCTGTTGCCATCACTTGCCACCATATTGAAAGGTGCTACCAGTCCTCTTCCAGCAACTTTGGCTCCTTTTCCACTGACTGCTTCTCCTCTTATCAGATCCCTGATTGTCCTCTTGTACTTGATATTGTTATAGTTTGCAATTCTGCCATCTGGACTGTAGTTTTCTCTGTAGACATTGGTAAAGTCCAGAAGTAATTTATAGGCGTTCAAGTCGTCCCCTTCCAATTTTCCTTTGTCGGGCATTTTCATGAAAATCAACTCACAAAGGCCTGGTGTAGCTCTAAAAGTCTTTTCAATTCTACCATCTGCAGGATTAGACAGCACAATTTTGTTACCTTTAGGTCCAAAGGTAAGCATCTTACTGCCTAGATAGTACGAGTTGTTTATCACTTTTGGTCCAAATGCATCATCAGAGTTGTAGTCCTTGCGCACTGATCGCATAATGTACTCTCCCACTGGTTTTGAAGCCAGATCAGATTGGGCCAAGGCTTGTTGTGCCACATGACTGCTAGTATCAAGCAATTTCTCAACACTAAGGTTTTCCTCATCATCATCATCATTATCATCATCATCATCATCATCACTCATGTCCTGATGCTTCCACAATTGTCGTGCAACACTCGAAGTACTTGCAGCTGGACTTGCATCTTCACCTGTTCCATATGCTTCATAGATTGGTGACTCTTCTTCTCTAATATCTGGCAGTGGTTGCAGTCTATGCCTTATCCTTCCTGGATAGGGAGTGCTGCTGCTGGCTGGTGTTGTTGGTGGTGTAGGCAATATACGGGGTGCATCCAATAATGGTGTAGTCATTGGAACTGACTGTTGTTCTTGTTGTTGTTGAGCTGGTGGTTGAGAAGATTTGAGTGCTTCAACAATAGTGATAAGCGGATCACTGATTGGCTTGAAATGCTTCGCATTCTGCTCCTCTGTCAATTCCCTGCCCAGTGTCAGCTCTCTATGCTTCCGCTTGATGTTACGCTTCAGCTTGGCAATCTCCATGATGATTGGTGCAATCTCCTCCACAGTTTGCTTCTTCTTCTGATACATACTCTTCATCTATTTGTCCGTCTCACTCGCCATTCAGTGCTAGACTGAGCATAATCACTGTTGTGCTTCAACTAAAAATGTATCAAGTCCTTTCCTGTAGCGCCCTCTATTCTTGTCTGAGGACTGATCAATTACAAGGAATGCATGCATGGATGATGACCATATGTCATTGCACATTCTTCTGAATTCATCAAAGGTCATGTCAGATCCCACATGATCCCTGTACAAATGTTTCATATTCAGTTCATCTTGTTTAAACATGATTAGAAAATTGGCATTGTCACGTATCAACTGTTTCGGTATATGACTATAAGTCTGTGCCAGATAAAATGCATCAACATTACTGTGTCGACCAGTGGTAAAGTAACGTCTGATGGCCTCCTGTTGCTCGCAAATCACATCATCGAAAATTATTATCGAATTGGTGGGCAACTCATGTGGTGCAGGTATCTCTCCACAGCTGTCACACTCAGTGTAGCTCAGTTCAGGTCCAAGGTCTTCCATAATGGTGCGCAGTAGCTGATACTTTGGTTGAAATGCAGTTTTTGAGTAGAGATAGATATTTGAAAATGAGATTCCTTCACAATCGAAAAGCATGTTGAACAGTAAATTGGTTTTTCCACAGCCTGATGGTCCACATATAATGCAGCGCATATGGTTGGGGAACAAAGGTCCATGACGTTTCTTTGCATTCATTTCTGGGTCGGCCAGACCACAGCCTCTCACCACTTGATCAAAGTCAATTATATTGAACCTGTGACTCCTTTGCACAACCTGCTTCATCACACCAAATCTGCTCTATCAATCCAAGAGTCGTGACTGCGATCGTATCCTTTCCAGTGCACCAACAGTTTATTACCTTTCCTCTTCAGCACTCTGGCAATTTCAAAAACACTAGGTACTTTGGTTTTCACAATCTCTTCTGCATAGAATCCTCCCTGGACACGCTGTCCTCTGCAATCTTCCAACTCGTATGTTACAGGTACAGTAGGTCTCACACGTGTGACAGTGAACAGTTCATTTGTCCAATTGGGTAGGTAACCCTTGTCAAATGTCATTTTATACTTGCATATGCGCACCTTATCACCTGGATTGATTTTTTGGTGAACACCTGGATAGAACCTGTTCTCAGATTTGTCCAACAAGCTCTGCTGATACTCATGACGTTGCTCACCTAGTCTGGAAAGCAGCAATGTCTCATGCTCTTTTGTAACATCAACCGGTCGCATACCTATTGTCCTATGGATTCTTCCATTATACTCTTTGACAAGTGAGGTTAGAATATCTGTCCAGCGATAGGTTCCACGTTCAGTGAATTTGATCCACATTAAATGTTTAAGTGTTCTGTTGAAACGTTCCACTATTGAGGCCTTCTTATCTGAATATGTTGAATAGTGATTGATGTCATAGTGTTTCACAAGCTGTTGAAACTTTGAATTGAACCACTCTTTACCATCATCAGTTTGCAAATGGTTCATTGGATTCTGCTCAAATATAGGATGCATTGCCTTGACAACTGCATCAGCCGACTTGTTCTTTATTGGAATAGCATAAGCATACTTGCTGAGACAATTGATAATTGTAATAATGTACCTGTAACCTTTGTTCTGACGTGCATATGGTATCATCTCAACAAGATCAGCCTGATAGAGATCATCTAGACCTTTCACAGTTACCATACGTGTTGGGAAATTCCGACGAGCTGACCTGTGCAACTCTCTTGCTATTGTAGCCTTCTCCATACTGATAAATATTAAATGTATACATAATATATATAGTAGATGTCTATCCACTAGGCATTGAAAATGGTGCTAGAAATATCCAAGTCAGTGATTACGTAATGTTGCGCAATTATACACAGACATGTTTTTTCCTGCATTGGAATTGCGCCAGAATGTCAAGGCCATTGATAACTCTAGAAGCAGGTACCTGAAAGGGTCACTTTTAGGGCGAGGGGGGGGGGGTCACTTTTAGGGCGAGGGGGGGTCAATATCAGGGCGCTGGGGGTCACTTTTAGGGTGAGGGGGGTAACTTTTAGGGTGAGGGGGCCACTTTTAGGGTGAGGGGGGTCACTTTTAGGGTGAGGGGGGTCACTTTTAGGGTGAGGGGGGTCACTTTTAGGGTTAGGGGGGCCACTTTTAGGGTGAGGGGGGCCACTTCCGGTTTGACTTCCGGTCTGCTATGTCACTTCCTGTCTGCTACGTCACTTCCGGTCCGGGGTCAAGGTCAAAGGTCAGGGTCAAAGGTCAGGGTCAAAGGTCAGGGTCAAAGGTCAAAGGTCAGGGTCAAAGGTCAAAGGTCAGGGTCAAGGTCAGGGCCAAAGGTCAAGGTCAAGGTCAAAGGTCAAGGATGTGCCAGCTTTTTTCAAGGTTGTGCCAAAAGCGGCCTTTTGTAACTACTGTCCTCCGCAGGCCAAATGAATCAGTCCTATTTAATTTACAGTCCAAATTTAAATTATTCTCTTTACCTTTCTTAATTAATTTCTATTTAATTTACAGTCAAAATTTAAATTATTATCTTTAACTTTCTTAGTATATTCATTAATTAATTTTATATTCAGTTTAATTACCGATGAAACACACAAATGCTCTTGCACAAATGTTATTGTCATAATTAAGTTACAAATTTCTTTATTTTATTTCGTAACATGTCTAAAACTGTAAGTCTCAGTGTACTTATTGCTAAACAAAATCAATTATTCCAAAAACTTCAAACTCTGTTTGATTTAACTAAATCTCCTGGATTAACAGGTTCTGTTAAGGATGAAAAAATCGAAAGACAATTTATTGCTCGTTACCGGCAAATTGATAATACGTATGATGAATTCAAGGATATTTCTGAACGAATTAATTTACTTAAAGTTGCTGCTGAACCTGAAAAGGAAATTGATTTCAAAACATTGACTGCCTTTGAAGATGTTTTATTTCAAGTTCAATCATTTCATGATGGCTATGATTTTTCAACAATTGAAACTTTGCAAGTTAAGCCGTGTGAGGTAGTCAAGCCAGTTCAACCTCGCTTGCCTAAGATAAGTATTCCAAGCTTCGACGGTACGTTGCAACAGTGGCCTTGCTTTCATGATAAATTCAAGTCACTTGTTCATGATAACATATCTATCAACTCAGTTGAAAAATTTCATTATCTCTTTTCTGCTGTAAGCGGTCCTGCTCTTTCGATTGTCAAAAGCCTGCCTCTTACTGGAGATAACTATGAAATCGTTTGGAATAGTCTATTAACTAGATATCAAAATAAAAGGGTGTTGGGAGCTGATCTATTAGAAACTCTCTTATCATTCAAACCGATGCATAAAGAATCTATTGTAAACTTTAATTTATTTCTGTCGTCCTTTCAAGACTCTGTTACTGCATTGAAAGCTCTCGAAATAGGTGACTTAAGTGAATTTATATTGACTCATCTAGGATTGCGTTGTTTACCTTTAGAAACTAGAAAACAATTCGAGCTTAAATCTAATTTTCATGATCTACCTAAATTTGATGTTTTATCTAAATTTATTCAAAGACAAGTTCACGCTTTAGAAGTTTCTGGTCATTCTTCTGATATACAAGTGAAAACTAAAGAGCCGTCTCTTAAAAATGCTTATCAACGATCGTCTAATAATTTGAAAAATGTTTTTACTGCTACTGCTAATAGTAATTCCTTTTCCTCTACTATGACACGTTCTTCTTCTTCTTCAAAAACGTGTCCTGTATGCAAATCTGATGAGCATTCTATCTATAACTGTGTTTCTTATGCCAATATGACTCCAACTCAACGCAGAATTTGTATTAAAAGTTTTAAATATTGTTTTAATTGCCTTAAAGGAGGTCATATGATAAATTCATGTCCTTCTACACGTTCTTGTTCAATTTGTTCATTGCGGCATCATACTTCACTACACAAGACTACAATTATAGATGATAAGGCGATTGCTAATCGCAAATCTAGTTCATCTCCTACAATTTCAAAGCTTCAGTCTAATTGTGATTCACCTACTGCTGGCCTTCACAGTCTAGGTTCAAATCAAACCAAATTTATTTTATTAGGCACTGCGGTTGTACATATAAAAAACAAGTTAGGAGATTATGTACCAGTGCGAACTCTTATCGATTCTGGAGCTCAAACTTCTTTTATTACTACTGCTTGCGCTCAACGTCTTGGTTTAGTAGTTAAAAAATGTGAACTTCCAATTGCTGGATTAGGTCAGAGTCTTGTTTCAAATATTAAAGGTTCGACTTCTTGTACAATTAAACCACGAATTTCTAGTAATCCGATTTTGAAAACTGAAGCTGTAATAATTTCAGAAATTACAAGTAAAATGCCTTCTTTCACTTTACCGAATGCAGTCTGTCGTCGGTTTAGTCACTTGATCCTTGCTGATCCCAATTATGATAAACCTTCGTCTATAGATTTTCTTATTGCTGCCGATCTGTTTCCATTCCTGTATGATGGACAACGTGTTCTTGGAGGAGATGGTGTTCCATCGGCATTAAACAGTATTTTTGGGTGGGTCATCACAGGAGCGATTGGATTCTCACTATCATCTCTACCTGTTACAGCCGTAACAACTCATCTTTGCACTCAACCTATTGATGAAACTTTAAGAAAATTTTGGGAAATTGAAGAGCCCCCTGTGGCTAAGCCTATTTCTAATCCAGATGATTTATTATGTGAAAATATATTTGTTAAAAATTCTAGTCGTGCTGACGATGGAAAATATATTGTTCCTTTACCTTTTAGAGCTGAGCCCTCTTGTTTAGGTGATTCTTATTCACATGCTTTACACCGCTGGTTAGCTATGGAGAGACGATTCATTAAACAGCCCAAACTTGCTGATGATTATCATGAATTTCTAAGAGAGTATGAACGTTTGGGACATATGACACGTGTTCAATGTTCTAATACTCATGATCAGTCTTGTAATTATTTCATTCCACACCATGCTGTGATCAAAGAAACAAGTTCTTCTACAAAATTACGTGTTGTTTTTGACGGTTCTTCAAAGCCACCCAATGGCCAATCTCTTAATAGTTTGCTCATTCCTGGTCCCAAACTCCAAGGAGATATAGTGGATATTTGCTGTCGTTTTCGGCTTCATGAGTTTGTATTCACTGCTGATATTTCTAAAATGTTTCGTCAAATTTGGGTGCGTAATGAAGATCGTGCTTTTCAACAGATACTTTGGAGACCAGAACCAAACGGTCCAATTGAACAGTATCAATTGAATACTGTGACTTACGGTTTATCTTCAGCGCCTTATTTAGCGCAACGTTCCTTGCATCAACTTGCGATTGATGAAGGCTTCCAGTATCCCAATGCTAGTGAGGTTATCACTAAAGATATTTATATTGATGATATTCTAACTGGGTCAGATTCTAAGGAGAAACTTCATGATCTTAAAACGTCTGTCATATCACTGCTCTCAAAAGGTGGCTTTGAATTGAGAAAGTGGAGTACTAATATGCCTGATTTATTAGTTGATCTTCCATCTGACCATGTTGAAACACCCCTACGCTTTGATGATGATGGTCATGGAGTTATTAAAGTTTTAGGTCTACAATGGAGTTCTTCACTCGACTCTTTTTCTTACAAAGTTACTTTGTCTGAGGCTGGCTGTACAAAGCGCTCAATTCTATCACATGTGGCTCGTTTATATGATCCTATGGGCTGGTTATCGCCTCTTATTTTTCGTTCTAAATGTCTTATTCAACACTTATGGCGTTCAGGTATTGATTGGGACGAAGATATTCCATCATATATCTTGCAAGAATGGAATAATTACTGTGAACAATTATCACTTATTGAACAATTATATATTAAAAGATGGATGTCCCAAGCTGGCATTAATAGCACATATTTAGTTGGGTTTTCTGACGCTTCCGAAAAGGGGTTTAGTGCGGTTGTTTATTTGGTAACTCATGGTCAAACAATCACTTCCACTCTTATCCTTGCTAAATCTAAAGTGGCTCCTGTCAAAACACTTTCAATTCCTCGTCTAGAATTATGTGGTGCTCTCTTACTGAGTCGTCTTCTTGATTATGTGCGTAATATTTTTAAAGAGGTTCTTCATATCTCTCAAATTTATGCGTTCACGGATTCAAATAATGTTCTTGGCTGGTTGCGAACTTCACCACACTTGCTTAAAACGTTTGTAGCTACAAGAGTTAGTAAAATTCAGGAGACTATTTCTCCTTCCTCGTGGTATCACGTTTCCACACATTCAAACCCAGCTGATTGTGCTTCTCGAGGTTTGTTACCAAGAGAATTACTGGACCACCCACTTTGGTGGAACGGGCCCGAGTGGCTATCACAACCTTTGAACGAATGGCCACTTCATGACTCTGACAATCTATTTATTACAGATTCAAATGAGACGAAACAAATGTCAACAGTATGCTCTTTTCTAACAACACTCACTTCTTGTGATATAATTGAAAATTTTTCTTCTTTTACTAAACTACAGCGCATGACAGCATGGTGCTTACGTTTCAAATTTAACTTAATGTCAGCTAAAGATAAACGACTTTATGGACCACTTTCTAGTGAAGAACTTAAAACCTCATTGAATTTTCTTGTTAAAGTTGTTCAACAGAAATATTTTTCTGACGATATTCATCTGGTAAGCCAAGGCAAAAGGTGTACTACTTCTTTACAGAAGCTTGTTCCTTTCCTTGATGAGACGGGTGTTCTCAGGGTGGGGGGAAGATTGAAACATGCTCATCTTCCTAAATCGTCTATGCATCCTGTGTTGTTGCCGAAATCCTGTCACCTCACAAATATCATAATAGATTTATATCATTTAAAATATTTACATGTTGGACCACGTGCATTACAGTCATTGATAGTTCGAAAATTTTGGATTTTGTCAGTCAGAAATGTTATTCGTTTTCGTTTGTCAAAATGTATCACTTGTTTCAAGAGTAGGGCAGTGCCTAATTATCCTAAGATGGGAGATCTCCCTCAACACCGAGTTATACAGGGTCGTCCATTCATTAATGTCGGAATCGATTTTGGTGGCCCATTTTCTATTAGAGAGAGTAAGCGCCGTAATGCTAAAGTTTCTAAGGCATATCTTGCATTATTTGTTTGTTTCTCAACAAAGGCTGTACATCTTGAAGTGGTGTCTGATTTGACAACTGACGCCTTCCTTGCTGCCTTTGACCGTTTTGTATCTAGGCGAGGATTGTGTCACAATGTCTATACTGATTGTGGAACCAATTTTGTTGGTGGTTGTCAACGTCTCAAAGCTTTATTCAATTTTTTTAATTCCTCTTCTTGCTCCATTGAAGCTGATTTAGCACAGAGAGAAATAAACTGGCACTTTAATGCCCCCTCAGCTCCTCATACAGGAGGCCTTTGGGAGCGTGGTATACGCTCTGTCAAATATCACCTCTATAAAGTCATTGCGGACCGTGCTTTGACGTTTGAAGAAATGGCTACTGTCCTGACAAAAATCGAAGCTGTTCTTAATTCAAGACCATTGTGTCCACTTTCAAGTGATCCTACCGAAATTGACGTTTTAACTCCAGGACATTTTATTACTGGAGCTCCCTTACTTGCGCCTCCTGAACATAACTATAGTGATTCACTGGATAACCACCTCGACCGGTGGCAGCGCCTTTCTAAAATAACCCAGCATTTTTGGAAACGTTGGTCACGTGAATATCTTCACACCCTGCAGCGACGAAATAAGTGGTTTACTGAAACTCCAAATATCAAAGTTGGAGATCTAGTTTTACTGGTAGAGCAGACTCCTCCTCGCAAGTGGCGATTAGGGCGTATTGAAACTGTTCATCCAGGAGAGGACGGTGTAGTTAGAGTGGTTACAGTTAAAACCACAACTGGGACTTACCTTCGCCCTGTGGTAAAGGTATGTCCTCTACCTCTTTAAGTTTTTATTTTAAATATTTGTGCAAGATGCTATTTTTGTTTCATTTGTAAAGTATTCTCATTTTTTTCAATTTTGTTACATTTTCAACTAATTTTTTGCCATTATTTTTATTAATTATTATTTTTTTTCAATTTTTTGAAATCAGACTGATTTCGGTGGGGGGTATGTTCGATCCTTAATCAGTACCCCTTCTATTCCTCTCCTTTTCTTTTCCCCTCCTTGGGCCGAGCAGGTCGGGGGTGGACTTCGACAGTAGTTGAGATAACGGAGCAGCCAGCCCTCTCTGTATAGTTTTTAGTTGTGGTGTGCTAAGTGCCCGAGCTGCATCAATCTGGTCCGAAGCAGACTTCAAGGAAGTACATTTTCCCCTCGCTGGAAGTTTAAAGTAAGTGCCTTCCTTCATTATTTTTCCTAATTTTTCCAGAGCTTATTTTCCACCGAAATCCCGCAAGGCGGCGATTACACAGAAAGTTATTGAAAGATGGAGAGAATATTTCTATGAACTGTTGAACGTGGAAGATTTGGACATTGCTCTAGATGGAAACAATGAAGAGACTTACTCTAATGTACAACCTGATTTAGAAATACCATCCAGAGAAGAAGTTTAAGCCCCAGTCAAAGCTCTAAAAAAACAATAAAGCTCCAGGGAAGGACGGAATTTCAGCAGAGTTACTAAAGAAGGGAGGAGATGTAATAATAGATAAGCTGTGGGAGTTAATAAGGATAATAAATATGGGAAAAAGAAATGATGCCAAATGACTGGCAGGAGGCAATAGTTGTTCCCATACACAAAAAAGGAGAGAAGGAGGAATGTGGCAACTTTAGAGGAATTTCTCTCCTCAGCATTCCCTATAAAGTTCTATCTAAAATAGTCCTAAATCGTATTGAGAAATACACAAGTGAAATAATCCTAGAACACCAAGCAGGTCTCATGAAAGGCAGGTCCACAACAAATCAAATATTCATTCTCAAAGAAATTGTATCAAAGTATTGGGAATTCAACAAGGAATTTTTTGCTATATTCATTGACTTTCAAAAAGCTTTCGATAGTATAAATAGAGAGAAATTGTGGATAAAGATGGAGAAGATTGGAATTCCAAAAAAACTAGTAGACCTGGCCAGGTCAAGTATAACAGAAGCAACATGCTCGGTACGAGTAAATGGGCAAGTCTCCAAGTGCTTCAGGATAAATTCAGGAGTGTGACAGGGAGATGGGCTCTGTACAATTCTCTTTAATATAGCCATCAAAGAAGCACTCTAAAAAATAGCAAATAGGAATGAAGGCATAAAAATTGGATCGGTAATCAACACACTAGCATTTGCTGACGATGTGGTAGTTTTGGCAGAAAGAATAGATGACTTACGTCAATTAACAAAAGTGTTTATGAAGGAAGCAGGAAAAATAGGACTGAAAGTAAATAGTACAAAAACGAAATATGTGCATTTCACAAGAAATCGAGATAACAGAGACCAAGGTCCTCTCCAAGTGAATGGTCATTATTTTGAAAAAGTGGACTCTTTTAAGTATTTAGGCGTCGTCATTTCTGAACAAAACACAGAAATAAAAAATAGGCTAAACCTTGCAAACAGATGTTTCTATGCATGAAACAAACTCATGTCTTCAAAATTGTTATCACATACAACGAAAATTAAAATCTACAAAACAATTATCAGTCCAATATTGCTCTATGGAGCGGAGACATGGAAATGAGATAAAAGAGATTAGATTAGATTACTATATTCATGGTAAATTTACAACTTTTTTTTCAAATGTGCGCATACATACAATATTTTAACATCACATAGAAAGTAGACCTATTTACATTTTGTTGGAAATATTAAAAGTGATCTAATGAGTAGAGCTTATGAAATGAAATTCTAAGTGATGCATTTACTTGAAAAGGCGAAGTTTGGATGAAAATTCGTCCATTCGAGCACTTAACCTTAAGAACATTTGGTTTTGTTATTTTTAAGTTCAGCAAAGTATTGAGTCAATTTAATTGACTTCAGATTGTAGAGTGATATTACATTAGGAATTGCTGATTTAGATCATTTAAATTGACAAAAGATGATTAAAATATAGATAAAATATATATAGAATGATTGTGAAGATGATATGAATGATGGTGAGAGAAGATGGGATGGTAATTAAAGATAATGATTTTGTACAGATTTTCTTAATGTATTGAGGTGAATGTTGAATCGTGTTTCCAGTATGCTATAGACTAAAATAAAGGCATATTATTTACAAAGTTAATGGATAATTTTGGGATTGATATTTCTAGATTTTATTGTCATGCAGTTGCCCTAGGGTTGGACGGACGCAGTCATTTTCTCCATAAGGTACCTCCTTAACGACAAGATAAAGCCCACTCGACTCTCAAGGCACCTAATGAAGTTAGGAAGTGCGTTCCAAGCATGACAGGCACTTACAACAAATGATTTTGTATAAATAGTTGTACGATGATTTGGTATCCTAAGAGTATTGTCACCTGTTCTGGTGTGCGAAGCATCATTCCTTCTGCCTTCAGACACGAATTTGAAATCATTTTTAAAATAGTTTGGTTTACCAAATTTAAGAATATCTTTGACAAGATTGACTATTCTGAATAATCTCTGATCAGGTAGTTTGAGTGTTGAGCTTAGTACATGGGATTGAGTGATTCTTTCATGACGTTGGAGAGAGGGAAAGAAATTGATTGCATTTGAAAACAAGATTCTTAGAAAAATTTATGGACCTGTAAATGAGGGAGGAGAGTGGAGGAAAAGACACAACAGAGAACTTAGAGACCTTTATAGGGAGCCAGATGTAGTATGTGAGTTCAAGTGTAGAAGAATTAGATGGGCTGGGCATGTTTTGAGAAGAAAAGATGACAGCAATCTCAACCAAGTGTTAAAAAGAAATCCTGAAGGACGACGACCGATAGGAAGACCACGACGTAAATGGTGGAGTCAGGTGAGGGCCGATATGGAGAGAATTGGAGCAACCGAGGAAGACGCAGGGAATCGAGAGAGGTGGAGGGGCTTTGTAGGTGCGGCTAAATATCTACTTAGATATGTATGGCCATGGCAGTAAGTAAGTAAGTGAGTATAATTTAAATATGTATTGCAATAGTATAAGATTACATTGTCAACATTGAGTTGGAATTCATAGTTTTGCTAACTTCGAAATCCACACATTCATGCAACTGACAAGAAATAAAGAGCTATCAGAAAGTAGTGAATAGATTTGAAATATTCAGCCTCTCAAAACCTCAAAAAATAAAAACACATTTCATGAAAAGGGGGAAGCTAAAAATTTTCATAAGTCAGGACAGAAGTTCCAATCATGGTCGTATTGGAGCTTCTGCTACTTGTAGTAGGAAGGCAAAGACACTAAAAAATCTATCATTTTGGGTGCTGCAGTTGGCAATGATTACGATGTTCATATGCATTTCAAAGAGGTAAATATGATTGTTTGAAGATCCTTTCTCACTCATAATGTGCATTTGTGTGGACTCAAAAACACAATGCGATCGTTCCAGTGGTTTCGCGCTATTATTAACAGTTAAATCATGCGCCTTGATTGAAACTTCTACCCGGGCTGATTTGAATTTCAAATTTTTACCTTCTATAAGGCATGAGCATTGGAATTATGCTTCTGTCTTTTGTGTCTAAAAAGGAATAAATGATTGAAATCCTGACTATTTTTCATAGCTCTACTCTTCAAAACACAGTTAGTATGATAAGTAACTGCAATTTCAAAAGTTGGTCTTGAAGAACAATTTATTATTATTGAATAACTAGCTGACTCAGCAAACTTCGTGCATACATTCACATCTACATAAAAATAGATAGCTCTATGTTAGAAATGTAACGTGAAATGGATGTTTGGTATAAGTTATGGATTTTAACTACCTTGATGAGCTGAGTAGGATAACTACTATACGTTAATAAAATGTAGGTTACAATTGAAAAATATAACTTTTTACCCCTTCAACCTATTTTAAAATTCTTTTGTTTTTGGTAACTTGGTGTTTCTTATGTTGACAACTGTGGTTTGGAATATTTTCATGTAGGATCAGTAATACTGTAGATTCAAAACATGAACACACACTTTTACCATGTTTCCAGGATATGGAGAAATGAAGACTGAAAAATTCACAGTTGGGATGCCTACCACAGATCTTTTTTCAATTGAACATCTTGTATATTGATTGGAGCCAACCAAGCAATCTGAGTAGAATAAACTGGCACAGAGTACAGCAAATAGTTCAAATTCTCAAGTTTAAGACCTGCCTGGCACCCACACAAGCGCCTTTTCATTTTTCCACATAGTTTTTAATTTGAACCGCATCAAAAAACTCAGTGCAATGAACTATCACACAGTATGAAGTAGTGGATAGCTCGAATACTTATATCAATTTATTACTTCCTCTGACGCCCCCGCAGACAATTTTTCTAAGTCTGTTAAATTTCCTTTTTTGGTTTGGATATGATCCACCTTGGCAAGCTGAGTAGAATGTGATGTCACAGAATATAAATCAGAAAACAGTTAATATCTGTCAAAAATCCTGAAAGGTCTGCAAAAAGTGGCACATTGGCTCAACAGGAACCTACTCACAATGAATTATCAGAAAACGAACTTTCTATGTTTCTCAGCTACACAACATGGTCAACCCACTAAAGTTAGTCTAGAAGTACAACATGGCTCAGGTAGAGAACCAAGTGTGACCCTCAGGAAGCAGTCACAAAAGTATCTGGAAGTGACAATTGATGCATTTCTGTACCGGGATAAGCATATTGATGGACTCTGTGAAAAACAATCTATAAATTTAGGATGCTGAGACCAATTGTCAACTTGGAATATATGCGAATGGTTTATTGTTCCATTGTGCAGTCACTGCTCATGTATGGAATCATCGGCTGGGGTGGAGCCATACTGTACATATCAACCCCCTAAAAACAGTGCAGAAGCTTATAATGAAGATCATCACAAAGAAGCCAACCTGCTATCCCTCGAAGCTTCTGTTTAGTGATTTCAAAGTATTGGATCCCAGACAGCTGTATGCAAAGGAATCTAGGTTGCACAAAGACAAATCTGGCTTCCAGAATAGGAATCACCACCATAACACCAGATACAGGCATCTCCTCATATCAAACAGGGCAAAAAAGGCTCTCTATCAAAGACACTACAATCATCTAGCACCAAAAATCTACAACTTAATTCCTGAAAACATTTAAGCAATAGGACATATCAAAAAATTCAAACAACAGCTTCATAACTGGCTAATAAATATTGACAGACAGCATATAAAGAGGATTTTTTCAAACAATGATTATGATGGAAACTTGTAATTTTGAAAACTGATCAATCCTCAATACAAATATCCTATTTTTCACTAAACCTCCTTTTTCCTCTACTAACACCCACTCTAGAACATGGCATGTCATAGTGGGGTAGGATGATTTCCAAAATATATGTTTCATTTATTATATGTATTATTACCTGAATTTAATTATTGAACCACTTGGATAAAACTCGTTGTATATTTGAAAAAGGAAATAAAATTATTTATTTATTTATTATATCTGAGACCAACCCCCCCCCCCCACCAG
The DNA here is from genome assembly GCA_948455865.1 of Conomelus anceps. Classification (NCBI taxonomy): domain Eukaryota; kingdom Metazoa; phylum Arthropoda; class Insecta; order Hemiptera; family Delphacidae; genus Conomelus; species Conomelus anceps. The sequence goes on from OX418218.1 coordinate 58,533,791, forward strand.
TCGCCCCGGCGAACGATTATTTGGGGACTTTGAGGTTTTTTTTTCAAACAAAGTTTGCATTGGCAAACTGAGTAGAATGAGCTATCACGATATGAAGCAGTGAATGAATCAAATTCTTATAATCATGACTTCCCCTATGGCGCTCCAAGAATAACATTTTGGGGGTTTCCAGGTTTTTAGATCGATTTGATACATCATAAATCGAAATATGATTCAAATCATCCACTTGAATCATACTTAAGTGGAATGAGAAACCTTCCCACAGAAATTGACTGGAAATGCAAAAATCTGTATTTCCCCCCATCATCCTCAGCACCCTAGCGCTGCCCTGCTAAGCCAAAAGGCAGTAACCAACAAAAGTGAAAAATGGAGAAATCGAAGGTTTTCAGGTTTTGTCAGTTTTTTCATATAAAATAAAACTTTCATATCAGTTTCTTTTTACAATATAATAATATTTAGTATTAGATTAGAAATCTGCAATTAATTTTCTTTATTTTTTAGTCCTTCCATTAAAAGGACGCAGATATGTCTTTTAAAAATCAACTTCACTAAGCCAAAAAGCAGTAACTGCACTTACATCATTTTGCCTTAGTAAACCAAACAAGAATAATTTAAATATTAAAGCAAAAGGCAGTAACTGTATGTCCATCAAATCTGTAACAGATTTGATGGACATAGAGTCCAGTTGTTTGGGTAAAAATAAAATAATATAGGCATTAATTTATACTTGTGGGTTTATTAAAATAAACATCTTTAAATTTCTTAAAACAAGTTTCTCTTAAGATAAGTCACTATCTAGTTACAATTATTTTATTTTAACTTTTAAATTGTGTATTAAAGCTTGAATATTAAAATTCAATACAACATTTTTTCCTGTGACTAATAAAAATATTAACCTAAAGATTATTCAAACTTGAAAAAGTTAATTAAATTAGTTTATCATAGATAAAACACTATTAATTGAGCTACATAACATCAAAAAGTAAATAAAAACTATTTATTACAATACTTGGATGACAAATAAGAATAACAAATTCTTAAAACAAGTTTCTCTAAAATAAGTCACTAGTTAAAATTTCATTTAACTATTAAAGTTTGAATATTAAAATTGAATACATTTTTTTCTGTGACTAACAAAAAATCTTAACCTAAAGATAATTCAAACTCGAAAAAGTTTATTAAATCAGTTTATCTTAGATAAGGCACTGTTAAGTTACTGGTACATAAGATCAAAAAATTAATAAAAACTTGTTTATACTTGGTAACAACACTTGGGTCTTTCAGTATTGTCTTGTAAGCCTAATCAACATCATTCTCTGTTACAAGATCTGGCATCTCTGACACTGAAAGATTGGTCCAAAATAAATGCCGGTTTTCTGGCATTAAGGGAAGAAGCTTAGAAATGATTTGCTTTATTTTTTGCTTGTTTATCCCTCTCAATGAGGTTCTTGTTGGAGGCCTAGGTACTTTATTCCTCTTGATGCAGTTAGCCTTTAGGAAGTTCAATTCTGTTGATTCGTCTGATTGAAAAGAAGTTTTGTAGTCCATTGTCAAGGATCCCCTTATAAAAGTGACTTGAACCATGTCACTTAAATAAGGCCGTGGTGTGGTGTTGTTTATTTTATGTGAAGAGCTGGAGTCAAATTTCTGAATAAAATCTTCTGGATTCTTAAGTTGAGACACTATTACCTTATTAGAGTTGGACTTTTGGACAGCATCTACAAAGTCTTCAAAATCAAACACTTTTTGTTTGAGTTTTAGTTGTTTTGACACCTGGTGGTGGAAACTGTCAGCGCTCATGAACGTATGGCCTGCTATTAGGTAGACAATGTTGTAAATAGGCATTTCGTGTAAACTTTCGTTTACATTTGAGACAAATGAACACCATTCTCAAGTAAAACTTAAACAATTAACATGTAACAACCTAACGCCCAATTGTAAACTGTCAGAGTCAACATTAACCAATATTAATTTTCCCCCTTTCCTATTGAAAAACAGCTGACTAAGAAATCATCCAAATGAACCATAGAGTATAAAATATGATTCAACAGCTGTTTAAGCTTTGGATTTCAATTCAACTAGCCAACAAAACATTTGTGCACTATATAAAATTTCAAGAAACTTCTGTTGGTAAGTGTGCTTGTTAGGTGCAAAATGCTAAGCAGAAAAGCAGTAACTGACATTTACTAAGCCAGAAAGCAGTAACTATCCTGTAGATACTGCTTTCTTCCCTAGTATATGTTAGTTACTGCTTTTTGCCTTACAATTTCCTCATTTTAGGTGTAGATAACACTAATCGATACCTCTATATCTCCAATACCAAAAGAGATACGGCTTTTTGGGTTGGTTTTTTGGATTCCTCGTGGTTCAAAACATAAGAAACAATACAAAAGTCAAAATGTGAAAATTCGTTGGTTACTGCCTTCTGGCTTAGCAGGGCAGAGCGCCCCAACAACAATTTTCGAAGGTTTTCAGGGTTTTGAGTTTCAACAGCATTGATAAGCTGAGAAGAACTAGCCATCACAATATGAAGCAGTGGATAGTTCAAATTCTTATATCTATGGTCTCTCTGGCCACTCTGCTAATAAGTTTCAGGTGTTTTCAGGTTTTTACATAATTCTAATTTGATCCAAATTGGCAAGCATAGTAAAATGTAGAATGAGCTATCACTCAATACAATGCTGTAGATAGTTCATATTTTAAAATTAATGACCCCTGCAAACAATTTTTGGGAGTTTCCATGTATTTATGTGATTTTGAATCCAAAATGCATCACCAAGCAGAGTACAATTAGATATCACACAACATAAAGCAGCTCAAATTATTGTAATTTGAACCCTTTTTTGGCGCCCACAAGAGGAATTTTTTGGTGGATTTTCAGGTTTGAACATCAATTTGGAAATCCAAAACATAATACTATGTATCATGTACTCAAATTCTACTTAGATTTGAAAAGCCTTTGACGAAAAATGCCAAAAATCTATATTTTCTTCCACTCCCCAGTGGGCCCTTCTTTTTTTGGGATGGATTTTACTAACTCATAAACTTACTCTTCCAAGGAATTTAACAACTAATCATCCCCTGAAGTTTTATCACATATGGAAAAACGGGACAGGCATTGGCCGGATATACCCACAAACAATATCCTCCCAAAGATAAATTTGAACCCCTTCTCAGATGGGACCCAGGGGATTTTTAAATTTAATATTGGAATTCCGATTGTGTGATTTATCACTTGAGGTCTTTTTAGAGCAAAAATAATGACACTACTAAACGTTTCACTACATGCTTGTATCCAAAATTGCGAGCGATTGTAGCTATTGATTGAATATTCTGAGCCAGCCGCCAATTTGATACGAAAATCACAGAAACAGTTTATGAATGCCATTTTTCATGTTTCAAAGATAACTTCAAATTGAAAATCTTTCTTCTATCTTCATTTGAAGTGAATGCTGTATTTTATTGCTTAATGTTTTGTGATGTGAGGAAATTTTAGAAGTGAAAGATACACTAGATGAGCTGTCTCTGGATCTGTCAGAACAGGAATTGGGAGTCTAATAAGAAAAATTGCTTATTGTGCCAGTGCTAGGAGGTTTTTGAAACATGTCTCATGGCAAAATTCATTTTTATACCTCGTTATGAGAAAAGATGGAGTTCTGAAGTAAAAACACTCGCAAAAACTAGAAATAAAATAAGACGAGTCACTTGGAACAATACTTTGATATATTGAAAGCGATATTCATCATGAATGAACTGTAGTTTTAACATTGACTCCATTCTCTATGTCATTCATACCGTACTGAAACTAGAAGCACAATATAGCATTGTATCACAGTAGACATTGGGTACTCTGGGCACGTATTTATCTCAATTATTATACTTTTGGCGAATCAAATAAGAGCCCCTCCAAAGCATTAATTATGTCACGTTTGAGCTCTGTAGTTTGCTAGGGTCCGAGACCATAACAAACAGAACTGTAAAAACAGGTGAAGCAAACAAATAACTGTCAAATGGGGTAAGTATACATGCAATATTAGAATAGCTGTCACATGGTCTTTCATGGAGAAAACTATTCAGATATTCAGCTTACATCGCAATCTGCCTGTTGGTGAACAGGTTTCATTAAAACCACAAGGTGCACATTGAGAAGAGATCAATTCACTGCGCGTTCCAAATCCAATTATTTCCAAATGCACCTGATTTTAATAGCCTTACCCAACAGCTTGTACCAGTAATTATTCCTATACAGCAGCTTCAACTGTGTGGCGCAATTGTGGCTCAACTGCAGTTCAGACTTAGCCTGCTCCTACATTGGAAGCGGAATTTCTTCAGACTTGAAGGTCTGGTCGGGTCTGCCCGAGTATTCCATTAGCAGAGTAATAGTCATTCTCGGATCCAATTGTAAATCTTATCACCTACAGTACACATAAAATTGCTGTTACACAAGATTGATTTTCACTGTTAGACTACTTCATAATTGAGAATATTCTTCTCAGCAGGTACATCCATATTAAGGGAAGAGCATGAAGTCGTCCAAAGAATGAACCTTATTAATAAAATATGGATTTAAATGAATGAATGTTATTAATAAAATATTAATTTTATGAATATAATTTTCGAAAAAAACAGACGGCTAAATTACCCAAAAAAGGCTACTGATTTACTTAATAGCCTACTACATTCATAATCAAGATTTTTTGATTCGCAAAATTTTACAATGTTTCCAAAGTAATTATATTATGAACTAAGCTTATGGGTATATTGCTACATGTGGTATGGAGCTCTTAATAGGAACCCAGGACCCCGTTCAGATTGAATATTTCCACATGAACTGAATAATTATCTTCATCATCTTTAGCCAAAGAAGTTGAGCGGAGCAAAGGATCAGTTGCAGCTTACTCCGCCCTTCTAGGTAACTGGTGAAGGCAGCTCTATTCAATACAATTCACGGTTTCAATCCATAATTTTTCAACAGTTGCAAAACGTACAAGAGGGAAATAATTCAACCTGATTGGTCTGCTACAGAATGAAAAACAATTAGCACCAATGAACTGCATCCAGACTGAAATCTGTTTGGTGGTCGAATAGATTTAGATCGACGCATTCCACAAAATGCTGTTGCTGTTAATTGAATAATTACTGTGTCGCATTGATAAATTCGAATGATTTCAAATTTGTTTGTCAACACGGCAAGTCTTCTGTTCTTCAAATTTCATGGAAAATGCTCGTTGGCTTGCATCATGCTGAACTTAGATAAACGTTTGTTATTTTGATCGATCGATTATGTGAATGAAGGCTTTTGTAGGTTTCCGTCCTTCTTATTTACTGTACAATATACCGGGAGACTACAGAAGAATGTCTCAATTTTGAAGTGTTTCAATTACAAAACTCGGATACTTACAAGACTGTTTGACCATTCATATCATGAAAGAGCACTTTGAAAAATCAAATAGTTGATGGAGATTATTATTAGGCTGGAAAGATCAATTCCCATTTGAAGAGATTTGATATATTGGGTGATTGTGAAGTAATACCACAATTTTAAAAAGCATTAGTCACAATACGAATATACTGTTACGGGTTCTAATAGCTAAAATAAGGCTGGCAACACTAAAGTTCACACTTGCACTTTATTTACAAAAATTAGTCTATTTACACAATTTACACAAATTAATTGTAAGTTCAATTAATAGAATGAAAAAAAACAGATCATCAAATGACAAGCTAATAGCTATTTTCAGTAATTATTTACAAGAATTAATGACTAAGTAATTACAGGCTGATCAAATATAAAAGAAACTAGAATCCAATAGACTGTACAAATGAATAATTAATTAGGCTGATCAATAATTAAAGAAACAAGAGTCCAATAAACTGTACAATAATGCAGAAAGAAATTATAAAAAGAGCAACTAATCACTTACAAAAAACACAGTCCAATTCGTTATTTGACAGTCCCAAATAATATCACTTAACACCACGTCTTCAAACTATTAGTAAGCTGCATAAACAGTAAACACTTGTCTTTGCACTTGACACTGTCTAAAGACTGAATAAAGCACTGTTTACTCCACTGGCACTGGATTGTCTCTCTCCCGAGATCCGTAATACAATCTGTCACACGCAGGTTTGAGAATGTAACTGTCATGCAAGCTTTTGTAGAAAAACTGATCCACTGGTTCACATGGACTTCCTTTATATAGCTTGTTGTAGTTGTAATTCCAAGAATTAGAGCTCACCAGACACATCGAGAATCTTCAAGAGACATGATCTTGATCATTCCAGAAATCTGGAGAAATCAATAGATTTCTCGAGAAATCAATTGACTGAGAGAGTTGCAGACTTGAATAATAAGAGTGACAAAGATATGTGAAAAGAGAACACATGATAGCAAGAGAATGCATTTTGTGCTTTAAGTCAAGTACGATCATGAATGGTATGATCTTTGTAGAATAAGGTAGTTCTATGTGCGTAAATAACTGCTTTGCTTGCTTTCGTAACACTACCCCCACCTTAAGAAATTGTTCTGTACCAGAACAATGGCACCTTAGATGGCTGATGTCTTAGGCCTCTTATGAATCACATTTAATAATGCTACAGAATCCAATATAATTTGACAAAATTTGGAAAGGACAAAACATTTGATATAGCCTTGTTTCCTGTGTCAAACGTTGGATATTGTGAACAGACTCGACAAATTTTAGCAATGAAAAATCAGTTCATTTATTTAGAAAAGTTCAATAATTACAATGATTGCAGTGATTAAGACTGGAATTAATCTATAGTCTCCAAAACATAAAATTATTCATATGAGGATCATGATATGGGAATTATGTCTGAATATGGTATAATCTCTGCATGAACCAATATTGGAGGGAGCAAACAAAAGATAGTTTCTGTTACGATTATTTATAGTGAGATCATCGGGCTATTATATCATATGTGATTATGATTATTTTATTGAATCTGATCTTGTTTTTATTCTGATCTGTTCATCTTTTATTCTTGCGATGAAAGTGCTATATCAAGGGAAATAATTCAATAGAGAATAGACCAAGGTTATATGGACTGATTGATTCGAGCGGAATCAATCAGAACTTATTTTTCTCTTTGAATAGCTATTGGAAGACTTCCATCTTCTCTACTGCCAGGTCAATTGTGCAGGAAATATTATGTCCCTTCATCTATCTTTCTTGCGAGAAATAGTGGCGAACTTTGCTCTCCGTGCTCTCTTCCCTTGTGAATAGACTGCTCACTGCATCCCTTTTTCTTGGACTATCATACCACAAGACAACATTGAACCAGGTCTCTTTTGGATGGTAACTAGCAATTTATATGAAAATGCTCATGGAGATGGAGGACATCAAGTCTCAAGCTGAATTTATGAGAAATTTTTAATTGAGTCCTCGATTGAAATATGTAATATGAGTAATTGAAAAATGAATACGCTACGAATGAATATTTAGTAAGCTGTTTTGTTGATAATGATGATTTCTATTGACTCAGTTAAATATACCTTGTGCTCGAATATAGTATTCAGACATAAACTAGTGAAGAAAATGGATAATCTTATAGAAGGTGGGAAAATAAGACTAGACAGGCCATGCCGTCATTTTCATCAACTGTTGGCAGTACCTACAGAATGAATAACAAACATTGATTCATGAATTGAATTTCCTTTCAAAAAAAAAAAATACAAAACATTTGAACAGAAGCTTGGTAATTAAACCAACCATTCTTACCAGTACGTGTAGCCGGTGTACAACAAAAAAGTTACTATCACATCAAAAGCATCTAGTCTACAGCCATTCAACATGTATTGCCTGCAGTGTTACAAAAATTAAATTAAGTTTATTAATACTTAATTAATATATATATTATTCCAGTTTCTTCTTTATTCTATACGAATAGCACAATGATAAAAGTAAGAGTAAGACCATAGACCAACCATCTTGAATGGTTGGTCAATGGTACGACATAGTATTCTTATGAAATGCCAGAAAGAAGTGACAATATTTCTCTTTTCTTTGCACGCTGTCAATAATGGCTTCCGGAAGCGATAATGAGCTTATTTTGTTAACTCCCCCTGCTCTTCCCTCGCCATGAAAATCATCCAGAGAGCTCTTTCTGTGTACATTGGAATTTCATAGAATTATCTCGAAGAGTCAATTAGTTCTCGTTCTTTCTGGAATGCTGTAGAAACTTTTATAAAGCAGATACTCATGTAACACCAGTTTCATTCATTGCTTGAATTTCGTTGACATAACAAGTGGCAGTTCTGCTCATATACGAGCATTTAGTGTGTTAAAGTGATAACCACAGTATAGTGTGACTGTATTAGTGAGACGTCCTTTACAGTTTTCGCAAGTGTACAAATACTCATTGCTTTTATTGTAATACATTGACAGACCTGTGCTACGCAAACGTTTTAATTGTTATTTTTAGACGATACTTCTTGAATAACAGTTATCAATTAATACTTGATCCGCCTATTAACAATAATTAATGATTGGTTTTTGTACAATAATATAGTAAATTCTTTATTAGGTGAACATTATTGATTAATTTGTTTCTGATTGATTTCTTTTGTGTGATGTAACTGATTAGTTCGTGTTGTGGATAATTTGTGTAAGTGAAGTGCGAGTGTTAATTTGAAGTGTTGTGTTACCAGCATTATTTCAAAGAAACAACCCATAATAGTATGTATAAAGAGTCTTTTGAATTTCTTTTGTAATTCAACAAAATTATAACATTTTTAAAGTATTAGTATTATCATAATCTATCGCAATATATTTCTGATAAGACAAGTGTTATTACAAACAACCATTTCGTTATTCTATTACAAAAAAAATTCAGGAAGCAGATCTCCTGATCTCTATTATAATTCTATTGAATAATTGAATATATAAAAGGGATCGCTCTTTCAGTAGGTAGGTGGCTATCGCCAGTGATGAGGAGATCATGGTTGAGATATTACATTATTTATCGATAGGGAATGCTCTGATTTCATGAATTTTCATTGATTTACAATCATTAAGAAAATGGAAGTTCAAGTTCAAGACCAGTGCATCATCATTGTGACGTATTGCAATTAGAGCTTCGCGGGAAATGAAAGATTCAATGTCGGGAATAGACGACCGTTCTTCTATTTTCAGCGTGTTAGTGGCTGAGGCTCCCTCAACTCGTATATCTAATAAATTATCGATTGATATATTTTGCTTTATGCTCGTTTCCCATGACAATAATAAATTATGATTCATCTCCGTCTGCGCCTGCTTCATCAACGCTAACTCATTTCTCTTGACATGCTCTGACAACACTTTTTACGATGAGTTGAATGAGTTTGTTAAAAAATAGTATTATTGATACTAAATCTTGAATTCAATTCTAAAGGTTCGTTGATATGATTGATTATTTTAGTCTGATGATGAGTGTAAGAATTGTTCATCAGTAATGAGGTGAGTGCTATCTGAAATAACGCAATAATTGATCGCGACACCACGACTGCCATCTTCTTCCCAGAAGATTTTTCTCATCTTATTCCTACAAATTAATTATACTTGAAAAAAAACGTGGATGTAGAAATGAACAGTTTTCTACCACATCAAACCCACCATTCCCATGTGTTTACTCCCACGTCAAAATTATTTTTCGTATTACATTGCTTCTACCTCTTGTTATAACGGAAAACCGAGTTATTTGCGAAGAAGTGTTTACAGGAATCACGCAATATCTGCACTTGAAACACAACCTAAAGCACTTAGACTCACCTGAGAATTCGATTCCTTTGGTCTTCTTCGAAGCCGAACTCTATGTCATGAGCACTGAAATCTAAATAGCTTTCTGTAGTGGTTGTCCCTAATAATAAGTCTGTAGTGTAAAAGTTTTCCGGCGTTTCTTTGAGGATGCTGAGTGGATCGGCCTTTATCCAAGGAGCATAGCTTGAGAGAAAGCGAGGAGGATTGGTTCGAGCTGAGAGTAGAGCTTCCAGTGACAAATGTTTCAGGCAGGCGAACAGCTGCTGTTGATTTGTCAGCGGACAGCCTAGTTGCAGCGCTATGGTTCTCTTCAGCTGATCTGGTTGTTGAGCTAGCGCCCAAGGACTTAGCACTGTGCCCGACAGTAGTATTGCTCGATTGAATAGATCTGCGAAAAAGACAGGAAATTTGAATAGCCTATTACACTTTCTACTCATGATTATAAAGATTGCAGAAATTCATTTCTTGCAAAATTTTAAGAAATGATATATTTTCCCACTATTTTTTTCGTGGTATATTTGGGCTGAGTTGGTGACAAACATTGAGTCCACACTGAATAGGTGATCGCTCAATGGCTGCGGTACTTTTCTGATTCTATCCTGGTGTTTCTTATTTGTTGAGAAGCATCACTTATTCAAGATCTTATCGAAGTAGAGAAGGTTGTAAAAAATAATGTTTGCTATAATAATTGTTATAGTCTTAAGGCGTGGTTATGATGCCAGTTTTACTGTTAAACAATTAGGCTACTTGTACAGTGTGCTCTTGAGGAAAATATTTAAAAAAAAAAGAGCTTATAGAACCTATTTAGCACCAAAATTATGAAATTAAGTTAGTATCCCTATGAAACTGAGGATTGTATTGTTTTAGTGAATCTATGAGTAGTAAACTAACTAGTTGAAGTGTTTTGTTGAGAAAAACCAGAAATGTTTGCGTTATACCGAAACTGTTTTGGTAAATATACTATGGAACATAAAGCCGCATGCTCCATTAAATCAGACATGCACGTTCCACGGAACAACTTTGTTAATCTTGTAATTTGTCATCAGATAACGCCGTTATTGATTTGATCAACTTTTTTGTATTCATTATATAGTCTCTTCTTATCCTCTTCAATGTCAATATCATTCATTACACACACACACACACACATACATGAACAAAGTATAAAACGGGGAGGTAAGAAGTTAACATACAAAACGGGGAGGCTGTTTTCCACTTAACATGGAGAATTGATAGTTTTGGTAATGAAATATTGACATGTTCTGAACATAGTTTCATCAATTTTTCATTGTTTACTTAAAAAAAAAAATACACATTAAACTTACAAAACGGAGAGGTTTTGTGTGTACACTTTCAACCCACTGACCGAGGAGGTTTTGTGTGTACACTTTTCACTCACTAACCGGGGAGGGAAATGTGTGTACACTTTCAGTTCACTATCTGGGTCTGGGGAGTTATTCACTGAATTGTCTTTCAACTCATGATTGTTGTAGAAATTGTCAGGACGCATTTTTAAAGACTAGCACTAACAATATTATTATTAGAAATACCGTATCATAAAAATTTCAATAAACAAATGCATCACATTTTTTTTAATAATATTTAATTGGCAAATACGGCAGATAAAATTCTCAATGTTCTGAAGTACTGTTAACCTGAAATAATTGGCTTAGTTCAGCCAAACATTAAAATTATTATCAAATGTTATTAATAAGATAAGCAAGCTATCGGCAAATTTTCAATAGGAATAATTAATGTGAAGGGTTTAATCAAATCTGCAAATGAATTAAAATTAGAATCATTAACGACTCGACTAGGGCCTTCTTGTGATCGTACTTGTGTCCGTCCGACCTTCATTAAAGACAGGTTGTAAGATCTTACTAAACTTGGCCCATGACACTCATAAACGTAGAGGGTTCACTACAAATACAAAAATAAAATTTTAATCTATGAAAATAAAAAGATAAAATTTCTAGGATATCGGTTTCAAGTTTTGAAGATCCTATATTTCCTTACTGGTAGCAAAAGAGAAATTATTAAATGAGACTTTAAGATCACTCTCGCTTGCTGGTATAATAATTATAGAAAAATTTCTGTTATTTGAAATTAAGTGCAGAATCTAGCCAGACTATTTTTATCACCTGTAACTGACAATCTTCAATAACTTGGTTGGAATATTTTTTTCTTCAACTCACAAAACTAGAGGAGTTAGGTGTTCTGTTACTACAAGAATGAATAGATCAGAAATAAATATAAATTATCAATTTATTTCTCACAATTACAAAGAATAAACGAGATGTACAAATCACTGTAATTCATCTTTCAAAAACATTAGAATATAATAGTCATTGAACTATATGAAGAATTGTACAAGATAAGATGAATTGTTAGTATAGATGAATTTTTGTTCCAATACAGCTGGTGATTATGAGTGTGATGATTAAATGAATTTTTGATCTATTTTTCCCCAACACATAAAGAAGGTGAAACTTCTGAAAATGAAGCCAACCTTATATTGAATTTATGGTCGGGAGCTCAAAAAATTATAAAAGTTTCTTTTGATGATGCAGAAAGAATAGAGCAAAAACAAAGGGAGAAAATAATGGTGATAAAAGTAAGATATGGAAGGATGGTGGCAAAGAAGAAGAAGAGAAATAGAAGAATAAGCATGAAATCAAGAGTAGAAAGGTTTCATGTAAATTTGACTGAATTCAATTAGACAGAATTTTTAAATCCTCACCAGTTATTAACAAGGATACAGCAAGAGGTTGTGTGATTAAGGAGAGAAACCATAAATATGCACCTGTTCCTCTATTGTACATAACGCTAAATTACACTTGATTGATCTGATGCTTACAAAAAATAACCGAATCAAGTGGATATGATGATATTCGACAAGTTTATTTCTGTTCATTTTCTTTTTCCAGAGAAAACCAAATTTCGAATGATCGTTTTAGAGAAGTTGTATGGAGATTCGTAAAAAAGTAGACACTCAACAACAAGAGCAGTTGAGTTCAAATTTTCGGCTGATAGCAAAGCCTATTTACAGTTTATCCCAAAATATTCTCAAACGACAAATTTGATGATTGCCACATTGTAATGAACGGGGTTTCAGTAATAGTTTAAAATTAAAGTATTCCAAAAATTTCAAGTTCAAATTTGTATCCAAATTGATTTCAATTTCAATTAGCCCTTTAAAAGACTTAAATTAATAGACTGTAAATACTTTTAACAAAATGTTGTCTGTAATCCACATTGTAATCTCATTGTGCACACTAATTTACTGATATTGTCGGATTATATTCCATCAAGACGGAGGTTGAGGTCATACCCAGTGTTCAGAGTAATTTATCGAGTCCCATGGAAGCGGTGAGGTATATTGAGTTAGAGCAGGCAATTGCATTTGCGGAACTAGTTTGGTACGAGTATTGACGCTTTGGTACATTGTACATTTCTCAAGAGCAGGAAAACCTGGAGCGATAGAATCTCCGTGATTGCACTTGTTGTTTTCTAGACATTTCTCTCTGAATCATTGAAAGGTTTTTTGAACAGTTGTTTGTTTAATATTTGATCGGCCTATCAACAGTAAGTGATATTTTTTTGTACAGTAATATAGCAAATTAATTATTAGCTGGACATTATTGATTTCTTTTGTGTGACGTAACTGATTAGTGCGTGTTGTAAGTAATTTGTGTAAAGTGCGAGTGTCTATTTAAAGTGTTGTCAGCATTATTTTAGAGATAGAAGCTCTAATAGTACGATAGCTGCTACTTTGTTTCAGGTAGTTTTTTTCGACACTCATATTATCAAACATGATTTATTATCGATTTTTATTTTTAAAAGGATGAACTTCAGTCTAGATGTTTTGAATCAATTTTGACATATATTTCGATTCATGCTGTAAATATCTTTCTAAAACTTTTTATAAATCCAGAATAATCGGAGAAAGTTTTAAATTATCTCAAAAATCTATTTCATGATGAATATGATGTATTCTTCATGTTATAGAGAGTATTAGGCTCACTGCAGAGTTTTGTGAGAACTAAGATCCAGCTCTAAAAACGTAGAACTGTTTTAAGAATTGATGATCATGACTATGATAAGCCATACTTCTCATCTCTGTCGAGATCTGGAAACTGATCCATCAAGCTCATTTAGTTCTATAAATCAAATATAATCGAATGTTTCTAAGTTGAGTTGATTCCAAAAACAAATTAGCTCTGATATCGGAGAACAGCATTCTGAACCATATCCAAGTAAAGTATTGATTTTAGTGTTAGTAATTAATTCCATTAAATATCGTTACAATATAGCCGCGAGCAGTAGCAGGTATCTGTTCTAGCAGATAGAGATAAGCTGCGTTCTCGTAGGACCTGTTTATAACGGTGACCGACTAGATTGGCCAGCAAAAAAAGTCACTGTTTTCTGCTGTAAAATCACTTCCCGGTGACTCGGAACCCACCTAAAACTGTAGGTCGGACTCATCAATCACCATCATCCAACTCATTACCCACGCACAGGTCTAAGACCTATGTGGGCTTCATCCTAAAAAAAAAATATCTTCTACATTCAACGGCTAACAATATTTTACAAATAAATGAATGACAAAAATAAATTCGATGATGATGATCTAGATTTCATTTTCAAACTATCATATTTCTCAATATCAGAGACCAACTGCTTGAACAGTATGGATTTCTTCGAGAGATCACTTCAAACTACCTTGTAGAGGTGTGGCTGGTGAGTGGTGAGTATAGTCTTTCAAATATAATATTAAGGAGCGGCACAGAATTTTCTCAGAGAATTGCCGGGGAATGGGTAGATGAATGTGTGCCTGCATGTTTGTGTGAGCCAGTGTAATAAATATTTATCGCAGTGGTATCTAGTGGTTTTCTTTTTGGCCTGTCTCCAAATCATTTTTAACAATCTCTGGCAGCTTGCCACATTACAAGTCTACTTTTTTAATCTCACTTACTCGTTCCAAAAAATCAGTTTAAAAATTTCTCGTTATGATTTTTTTGAGAAAGGACTGTAACATTCATGAAATCTTTGTACTTTTTTAATCTCACTTACAACTTCCCGAAAATCAGTTTCAAAATCGCTCATTATGAATTTTTCGAGAGGACTGTAAAATCTTGGAGCAGTAGGCCTAATAGTTATTTTGAATGACACATTGACTTTTCTCTTATCAATCAACAACCCTTCTCATCACCATTTTATCCTATCTTCATTGTTACATTGACTTGGATGTTGTAAAAACTGTATTTTCTAAATCACAATACGGTACATTCTTTTTCACCAATTATTATCTACAAAAAACATTCTACTCCATGATTAAAATATTGACTTTCTTTTTCTGATGAATACATTCTTTCAGACTTTTTGAAGAAGGAATATTCCAACAATCAAGAAGACACTTCCAATTTGACAAAATTTGGAAAATACTCAATTTTGTATCTTTCTTGGAATTTTTCTAAAGTTCCACTCAGTAAGTGTGTATAAGGGCTAAAGCAGCAAGTGAGTAGAAGAATTTGAATTTTGCGGTCACGTGATTCTCAAGAAACAGTGATGAATGAGTCAATGGCACTTCGCTTTTTAAAATCATAATTCATTAGCATTCTTAATCGATTAGACCGCTCTCCTGGTGACAGAAATCCTTATACTGAAAAATGAACGATGAAAGTTGTTGTTGTTCAACATAGCAACAAGATAATATTTTTCGGCTCAAAGTTTTTTATAAAAATTCAATATTATTAATTATTTTTAACTGTTTTTAGTGTTTCGTTTTAAGTTAACTTTTAAAATAATAGTGGTTCAGTGAGAAGATTCATTTTGTTATTTTTCGAGTGAAGGTTTTCAGCAAATCTTAAATTTTTAGTCTTTGTTAACTTCAATGATTTGGACATTGTAACACATTCAAAATTTGTGAAGGGAGTAGTTTTGGACTTGAGTCCGTTGCACCTTCACATTCGTTGTAAATTTGTCACAATAAATAAATAAATAAGTGTTTAAACTTTATAAGTGGCATGTAACACAATTATGTGCATGCACGCTGTGTAACTCAATCAAAATCTAATGTACAAGTCTGACTTTTTTCGTGCTGATGATGTGCACATGAGTCCGAGACTTGTGTGTGACTAATGCGTAGATGATAAAGATATTATAGATAGTGGATCTACAGAAAATTTGGGTAAATCCCAAACTATCTGGTCAATAACAGATAACGTTACGTTTTCCATGGTTATCCTGTCAAACACAATCCTAGCGCTCGTGACTAAACATTATTACGATCGTCCTGAAACCGCGCTCAGAATGTCACCAATCTTTAGTTCTAACTATACCCAGACAGATCAATAATATACATAATTTTTAATAAACTCTACAATGCTCATACAAGATTAATCTATTTAAATGTATTATGGACGTTGTTCTTAAGTCCAAGTGTCCAAGTAGTTTGCTTCACATTAAACAATACATAAATTATTCTGAGCATGAAATATTAAATATTCCCTAATGTAAAACAAGTCTATAGAAAATCTATTATTTTATATTATTTTTTCATATATTATATAATATCTTTAAATATTCCTTTTATCTCCGAATAATAAAAAGTTATTTTCGAATAAAATCAATGCCTTGATGCGAATTTATTGAGATAAAACCCGGAGACTGAGCAAAATAGAAGAAGCATTGAGCCGGGATGAAGTGGGATTCGCATGATGCAGTTTCAAGCACAGAAATGAGAATAAAAATGGATTAGGTTACCTTTGGATGAGGCAGATAGAAGAAGGAGATTTGCTAGTACGGCGCCCGGGCCGTGACCCATCACTGTGATGCGTGTCGGGTCGCCACCGAACCGCGCCATGTTGTGCTTGATCCAGCGCAGTGCCGCCTCCACGTCGCTCTGAGCTAGGCTCCGATCCTCTTGCTCTTTCTGTAGATAACCTGCAATCGACCGTAATTATTGAACTACAGCTACTCCTCTGTATCACTTATTGTGACTCACTTTATACTGTTATTAATAGCTCAGTGGGAGGAAATATCAAATTTACAACAGAAGTACGTTGGTTCTGTGACACAATATAATAAAAATCTGTGACGAATGTATTTTGTATTTCATTTTCATGAAATGATTCTTCAATTTCAACAATATTTCGATATAGTTTTTATATTGTGTATGGAAAAATCTATTGGTAGGAAAAGATGTCAAAGTTTTTCAAATCCAAACTATAGTTCTATTATATAGTTTAATTACACTTATTAGATAATCAAAACTTACTTGCTGTGTTGGAAATTTTTCACCGTAATGCATCTCCAGACACATTTAAATTAGGGCTTACTAAATTAGGTTGAAAATGAGGTTAGGGTTGTGTAGTTAGGGCTGTGAGGTTAGGTTGAATCATACCTTATATAGAAAACAATGTGTAGAGCTAATTACAGTAGTTGGGAATAGTATAGTAAATAATAAATCTGATAAATATTGGAGGTTCAAGCTAAAGTGTCTCAAGGTTCATTGCTTTTATGTTTATAACTCAACCGTTTACCTGAAGAATTATTCAGTGGTAGTCCCCTCTTATTTGCAGACGATGAATCACTCATTTTCAGCAATTAAGTTCAAGATAATATAGGAAGAAATGCCCATGTAAGTATTGTCCATTGTCCAATTCTTAAATAAGTTGAAATTAACTATGAATAGTAAAAAATGCCAATATTTTCAACTCAAAAGCAAGCATAATTCAATGAATATGAGGCTATAAACGTGTTTGTAAACGATAATCAATTGAACCAGGAAAAAACATTGCATTTCTAGGAATTATGTTAGACTATTGACCTCTCAATACATTGAGAAAATATGTTATAAAATTTCATTTGGGGTATTTTGTCTTGGGACAGCTTGCTAGATTGAATGACGAAGAGCTATTTTTTACAGCTCAACATGGCCTTTCACTGTCACATGTTAGGTATGCTGTCTTAGTATGGGGTAATTCATTAGAACCAAACTTTGATAGGGTGTTTAAGATCCAAAAGAAAGCTGTTAGGTGTATGGAAAGAGTAAATAGATCAGATTCATGAAGGCCGTGTTCAAGAGACTCCGTCTCCTAACTGTACCCTGCTTATAAATGTGTATGAAGCTACTTCATATGTCAATAAAACATATTTTAAAACAAAAAAAGAAACCGACTTCAGTGAAATGATAAAATACTCACGTACTAAAAAGTTTAAAATAAAGTATTTACTTTAAACTGAGAAAATTTTAAATTTCATACAAGTAATCTTTTGAAGTCGGCGCCAAATATTTTATAAAGATGATAAGAAATTCTATCTAATATCAAAACTAACACTGTATTTTTTGGAGGATGAAGCCCACATAGGTCTGAGAGTTTTGCGTGGGTAATGAATTGGATGATGGAGATTGATGAGTTGAACCTACAGTTCTAGGTGGGTTCCGAACCACCAGGAAGTGATTGATAAGAAATTCTATCTAGGCTAATATCAAAACTAACACTGTATTTCAATTAAATGTGATTTACACTCACTTTTACTGAAATACAGTGTCAGTTTTGATATTAGATTGTTCAATTATTTCGTCATGGAAAACATCACAGAGTAATTCTGTTATATTTTAGAAGTTTATGGGAAATTTGGCGCCGACTTCAAAAGATTACTTGTATGAAATTTAAAATTTTCTCAGTTTAAAGTAAATACTTTATTTTAAACTTTTTAGTACGTGAGTATTTTATCATTTCACTGAAGTCGGTTTCTTTTTTTGTTTTAAAATATGTTTTATTTTAAGCTTTTTAGTTGAATTTTCAAACTATGAAAACATGAGAAATTTCTTAAAGCCCACATTATGAAATATTTATCAAATTAGCAAGCCAATAATTAATATTTATAACATCGATAGTTAAGTAACTAAAAATCCACTTATAAAAAAAGATAAACTAAGGAAAATTCCACAACGTTTTATTTAATGTGGAATATTGTATTTAGGAGAATTATAATAGCGAAAGGCTTCTTAAAAGTGAAATGGCTTTTGATTAATGTTGATGCGGTCCCTTTCAGAATATACCTACACTGAAATAGTAGGCCTATAATATTACGTTAGAAGTGTGGAAAATTTTGTTTACTGAAAATATGATAAGTTAACGCAGGAGATGAAGTTGAGTGCGGTATTATCATAGGAGTATGGTAAACATCTTCCCGGACGAGTATTTATGTACGATATTTTTTGTGTTATGATTGCAACTAAATAACCTTATTCCTATGACTCAATAACATCAACTAAATTATTTACAACTAGCTATTGTGCCCGTCCTTCGTACGGATTATGTTTAGAAATAAGACTAAATATGTTTCGGCTTTTTTGATAGCAACGATCATGAAGTTGTTAGCAGCTTAGGCCCCGTTCAGACGATACAGTTTTTTTGCGGTACGGTTTTTTACTGTATGGCGTCAACTGTACTGTGATGTTCACACGGTCCGGCTTTGCTGCTTATTGCTGTGCTATCCTCCTTCTTCCATTGCGCTTCCTTCTTCTTCTTCTTCAGTGGCCCTACAACCCAGGTCGGGTCTTGGCCTGCACTAGTAATTGTCGCCAACGTTCCCTATCCAACGATCGTTTAAATGTCTGTTCCTTCACTAAATTCCTTGTGGGCCGTCCGTTCCTATCATTTTGTGCTTCCATAACAAATGTTTTTTTTATGGAGTGGGGGAGTTAGCCCCACATCCAACCCCCAACCTGGAGGACCAGGGAATTTTTTTCAGGTTTCCTTCCTTAGCCTTTAACAAACCAATGCTGAACTTCAAGGCAGCAGTCAATTTTCTATTGGGGTTTTCTTCCCCTAGCTTTTGGATTTCCATTGACCTCCATCTGCAAGGCAGCAGTTTCTATGCTGGTTTTGGTCCACCCCGGGTATTTCATTTCCCCAGTACCACCTATATCTAGGAGGCATCCCCCAATCAACCACCTGGGGAGGCGCCCGATAGGAGACCAGCAACTCCCACCATTGCGCTTCCAGTTCAGTTTTATTTATTCCAGTCCAGGATTTTTTTTTTATTTGTAAGATTTTTTTAAATAAGTTTCTTACTGAAGGTTTCTCTTAAATTTTGATCAAAGTACGCAAATTCTGGTTTCAATATTCTACACATTTTTCTCTCATTATTTTTATATTAATCTTAAGTCTTGTCCCACAAGGCGGGTCTCTCATATATTAGAGAAATTAACACAATTAATATCATCCACTTCTGGACACTGGAATTCACTAATAAGAAGATCAATGCTGAAGAATATCAATGAAGAAGATCAATGCTGACGATCTGAAGACTGCTTCCAGCGTAATAAGCGTATCGTTTGAACATATCCATTACCGGTACAATACATGTGCCACCAAATACGGATAGTTATTTTGCGGTACAGCTGATTTTAGTGATACAGTTTTCGAAGACAAAACCGAATGTAGAAATCGGCTAGAACAGCTTTTTTACTGGATCCAGTCGAAACAGTATTGTGTGAACATACAATATGAAATGTACATGCAAACGAAAGCACTGCAAAATAACTGATACAGCAAATTTACTGTACCGCACAAAAACTGTATCGTGTGAACGGGCCCTTAGTAAACAACTTAAGCAGGAAACCCATTGGCCCGGCACCGGCGGCGCCCGGCGGCGACCGGCGGCGACCGATGCTTACCGGCAACATTGCTTTGCGTTGTTTTCATTGAACAGCAACCCACTATATCTGTCCGTCACCGGCGGCGGCCGGCGGCGACAGAAGCATTCAGGCACCGGCGGCGGCCGGCGGCGACAGAAGCTCTTGGGGGCATTCTTGCCGGGCAGCCTGTCCGGCATTTCTCTAGTCGATGCCAGTATCGCAAGTGTTCTGCGTGAACGGTACAATGAGTTCTTTATGTGTTGCAGTATGTCGCAGTGTGTGTTGAAGAAGAAAAGAGTCAGAAACGAAGGAAGCAGTTAATAAAAATAAAAATAAAATAATAAAATAAAATTAAAATAAAATTAAATTAAAAATAAGATTAAGATAAAATAAAAATAAAATAGAATAGAATAAAAATAAGATAAAAAATAAAAAAAAAATAAAAATAAAATAAAAATGGAATAAAAGTAAAATAAAATAAAAATGAAATAAAAATAAATAAAAATAAAATGAAATAAAATAAAATAAAAATATAATAAAAATAAAAAAAATGAAATAAAAATTAGTTAAAAATAAATAAAATTAATTATTAATTAATAAAAATAATTTCATGTTACTTTTTCAATTTAATTTGAGCCAATAACAAAAATTTTCCATGAGATCGAAAATCTTTTGCTGGATCGCCTTTTGTGACTTCATGTCACCTTTTAATCGCCAGTTATCTCATCCAGAACTCAATAAATTTTATCACATCACAAAATCATGTTTTATTTGTTATTGGTTCAGTTAAGTATTGATTAGTAAGTAAAATAGTGACGATTAAATTATTAAATAGCTGTTTTGAAAATACTGCAGATAAATAAGTCACATTGATCTCAAATCTTACTAATCAATACTTACCTGAACCAATAACAAATTAAAACATGATTTTGTGATGTACCGTAATAAAAGTTATTGAGTTCTGGACGAGATAGCAGGCATGACAGGTGACATGAAGTCACAAATGGCGATCCAGTGACAGAATTTCGATGTCATGGATTATTTTTGTTATTGGTTCAAATTAAATTGAAATAGTAACATGACATTATTTTTATTAATCAATAATTAATTAAATAAATTTTATTTTTAATTAATTAATTTTTATTTTAATTTAATTTATTTTTATTTTTAACTTAGTTAATTTTTATTTCAATTTTTAATTATAAAAATAAATTTTTATTTTTAATTTATTTCAATTTTATTTTTCATTTTTATCTTAATTCAATTTTGTTTTTAATTAATTATTATTTTTATTAATTGCTTTCTCAGTTTCTGTCTCTTTTCTTCTTCAGCACACACCGTGACTATCACAAATAACTCCTCATCTGACGAACTCTCCATTGCAACTGCTGCATTTCTTCTGTCAGCTCCGGTTTCTGCCGGAGCTATGCCGGGCTAGTGGGTTATTGTTGTAAATTGCCGGCCGTCGCCGGTTATCGCCGGTCGCCGCCGGGTGCCGCCGGTGCCGGGCTAGTGGGTTTCCTGCTTTAGAACATCAGCAATTCAGTGACAGGTATCGGAGAGAATATTTTTTGAGAACAGCTGATTAATATATCATGATGAATTACGTGATTTGTTCTTATGTGGTAATAATAGTGCTACCTGGCGAATTCCCAAGAGCCTAGCACAAACCACACCTTCCTAAAATGTTAATTTTTGTTTTGATAAATTTACATAAGATGAGCTTTGATTCACCAGACATATGTTTCCTAAAAGACTGCAATGCTCCGACTACACAAGTCTGCAGACAGCGTAAATAACGCCGCGAAGGGCCCACCATTTGTATTTGAGAACAGCTGATTGATATATCATGATAAATTACGTGATTTGTTCTTATTCTTATGATTGTGGTAATAAAACTTGGAAGAAATGTATCCAAAATCGCACAATACTTGGTTTTTAAACGTTTATTATTCTGTTAATAAAAAAGTTAATTTAGTTTTTTATAGCTAAAGACATTGTCAAAAAGGTTTTCAATACTGATAAATAACTTAAATCCCGATCGATGCTCTCGTTTTTCAGGAGAAGGCCGCGTAAAATGTATCCAAAATCGCAAAACACTTGGTTTTTAAACGTTTATTACTCTGTTAAAAAAAACGTTAATTTAGTTTTTTATAGCTAAAGACATTGTCAATAAACTGTTCAATAATGTTCAATAACTAAAATCCCGATCGATGCTCTCGTTTTTGAGGAGAAGGCCGCGTAAAATGCCTTTGGGGCCGTGACAGACAGACAGACAGACAGACAGACAGACAGACAGACAGACAGACAGACAGACAGAAAGTGAGATTAGACTATTTTCGGCTTATTTGATGTATAAAACGTAAAAATAACCAAAAAATATATCATTCTGATAAATGTACAGACAAAACTCTAATTTTATTTATATAGATTTTCATATGAGCATATGGACAGAAATATTATATTCTTCTTATTCTCGATTCAAATTAAGTTCATGTGATTGGTCAAAAGAAGTCATTAAAGACTTCTTTCACACTGAACCAGCTTTGGGTAACCGATGTCGTTTACCCGGCATAATTGCATTGCATCATATGATTTCGGAAACCGTCTAGATGTAAAGCGCTCCATATGATACAATGATCAGCCTGGTAAACGACACCGGTTATCCGATTGGCGGTTATGTGTGGAACTATCCTATTCAAACTTGATTGAAATGAAGACATCGAAGAATGCTCCTTTTTGTTTAATATTGGGCTAAGTATTGGGCCAATCCTTGCGAAACTTGTATGGGACCACCGCTGAGCGATGCTCTTTCATGTAAAAAAAATTCATCGAAATCGGTTCAATATTGTTCGAATGATTGATGTACAAACATAAAAAAAAAAAAAAAACAGGTCGAATATAGTAACCTTGTTGTTTTTGGAAGTCGGTTAAAAAATAGTGACATCAACCAAAATCTTGACGTACACGATCATAATTCAAGAAGCCGAGGAGACTAACACTGTCTTGCTATAAGCTCACAATTGAAGCTTATTGAAACATAAACCTAGTTATATTGGTAGGAAACTCTACAAGCAACCGCAGTTTATGAAGAGTTCCTTTCATATCAAAGTTAAGCCTCACATCCACTTATTGATATAGTAATTTATTGTTTCTAGTGTATAAGGTTGTAAAATAATTGTTGATATGACTTGTCTTATACTTCTTACCTGGAGCCTCCAAGACATTATCTACATGTAAAAAAGAATGAAGGGAAGATTTGGTTCCGGGATTATGAAGTCCAACATGGTGTGTGAGGTAAACTGAAGTTGATCAAAGAATAAAGGCTGTAGTCTAGAGTGTTGGCAAATCTCGTATTGTTCTAGTACAGTCACACACACAAGAAGTAAGTATTGATATTGACCATTGAAGTAGTACAATATCAAATTGAAGTTTAAACCATGTTTTATTTCATTAAAAATTATAGAGTACAGTTAAACCATGACACAGTCTCATGCAGCTTGAGACAAGTCGTGGTTTACTTCTCACCCTCCAAAACAATTTTACCCAGTTGATAATTCCCTAGAAAAGATTTTTTGGATTTGCTACTGTTTTCAATTTATGCCTGATTTGGGACCGAACTTGAAAGCCGCATACAAAAACATCACTTCCTCATTCCGTCTCCTTGACAATCTTTTTTTCTCGTTGTAGATAGAAATAATTTTTATATGCGATCAGCATGGATTACTGTATACTCTAATAAAATTGATCTGAATAAAACGCTATTTATAAAATTAATTTTACCCCTACATTTTCCATGAATAGGGTTTGGACAGCGACATTGATACCCCATGGAAATTTTTCTTTTTACATTATGTAATTCGTAATAGGTGTTTTCAGTGTAAATCCGAATGAAATGGATCTTCATGCATGAATAGCGTAAGCATGTCGCTATCTCTAATGAAGTACCTACTCTTCTCATGGGAAGAATGTTAATTATCATCAAGACAGGTTGAACAATGCTAGATGATGGAGAAATGCTGTAACAAGTTGAAGTAGTTGGCGTATTAAAAGAGTTGTTTGTACGGGACGAGTTGTCAGTACTATTCTTCCACTGCAAGCTCAGTTCTTACTCTTGCTACTCGAGTTTCTCTTCCACGAAGGGGATTTGAATAATGTTGATATGACTGTTCAACAGATTGAAAGATTGAGACTTTTTGATATTGATTCCCATTTATCTTCATCACATTCAAACCTGCAAGATCAGGAGTATAGATAGTTCACCACCTAGATGCACACTGCCTAACTTAATGCTAAATGAGCTGGCAAATACAGTGAAACGATCAGTCAAACTACTTCTTGTCTTATAAGTCTCTATTTAACAAATTAAAGAACTAATTAAAACGGCAGTTGAGATTTCAGCATTTATCGATAATATTGAAACTATATTTTTGAGAATAACTGTTTCCGGCGATTTAATAAAGACACAAAACACCAAATACATTTTACAGGATAGCACGATACCTGTATTGTGAAAAACGATTCTATGAATTATCTTCTTTGATAAAATTATACTGGGCTGCGAGTCACCAAATGACATAAAGTTAATAACGGCGTAGGCTTTATTAGAAAAATTCTCTGGCAGTATATCACCTCAAACCGCAACACCCAACTGTGCAGAAGTATTTAATTTCCCACCACAGCAAACTCCTTACTGGGAAAGTTCAGTTGCTGAATAAAGGTAGATGTCACATGAAGGATCATTATTTTTTATTATCTTGGGAATATTTCATTTTGAGTAGATGTGATTCGCGGAACACTTGTAAATGTATTTCAGGAAAAGTGGACTCATTATCGTGAGAGAATACATAGAGATATACATATAATAAAGAGAATAAATGAAGGATAACCTAATTTGTGAAATAACTTAGATGCTCCATGAAAGAATTTATTAGCAGACTCCTAAAATCATAATAAAACAAATCAGAATTCTTCATCTCTCATACTGCACACGGCTTCAAACAGAAATATTTTGAGATAAATAATATCTACTCGCTCGACGTAGATTCCAAACTAAGATATTCATATTCGGTAGAAATTTGAGAGACTCTGCCTTATTAAGATCTACGTTGATATTCATTCCAAAATCCACAATCGCTGCACCACGAACATCAACTTGATATTGTTCGCATATCTCCTCCATTGCTATACTAGGAAGGTGAATCCATCAGTAAAAGCTTGTACTTAGGTTGATTAACATAATTTTTAAAGCTTATTTTTTTCCTGGATTTCTTGTTCCATGACGAACTGCGTTGTTAATATTAACTTTTTATGTGAAATTTAACGACTTGCAGTCAAATATTTGTTAAGAATAAGTATAATAACTCACTTAATCTGGCCGAGTACTTTCGAATCTATGAGATCCATCTTCTGAAGATGGATCTATGGGCCTCTGAAGATGGATCTCATAGATTCGAAAGTACTCGGCCAGATTAAGTTAGTTATTATACTTATTCTTAACAAATATTTGACTGCAAGTCGTTAAATTTCACATGAAAAGCTTATTTTTTCTTTGTTTGAGAAACCCTTCTTGGTAGTCTTATTCATTCTTTCATCCCACAATATTTTCAGTTGGAACCACCATTAAATAAGTGGGTACCGTCATGTCAAAGATTCTGGATTCCCCAGCCATTCACGATTCTCCAGATTCCATTGAAGGCTTCGTTAGAGCATCTAAAAAGCCATATATTCGACTACCACAAGACCTTCTTAAAACGCTGTCATAAATATAATGGAGAATATCATTCCACTCATCGGTTATAGTGTATTATTGAGGCTTCATGGATTAACCTAGTCTTGATATTTGCTGCATTATTTTGTTATTTAAAGTTTAAGTATTGTTACAGAAATTTGTAGTCTATGAATTGTTTTGTTTTTTATTGATATATTATTGTTGTTGTCTGGTTCTCTGTGTATCGATGAAATTATTATAATTCGCATTTATCGTGTTGAAAGTAAAACATAGTTCAGGAATTTCCCTACAATCCGACTGTTCATTACATTGTATTATTTCATATCATGAGCTTTATTGTGAGTTGATGCAGGTCACAGGGCTTGGAGAGATTCGGTGGTCTTACATGGAGCGAAATTGAATTGCAGCTTCCAAGAGAAACTTTTCAGGAAGCATTTTATTTTCTCTGAGGATTTCAGCTTGAGAGATAGAAGAGTTCCTGGTCTGCAGTCTCACACATAACAGTGTGTAGGCCTACACCCACATCTACGATGCTCAAGCCAACCTCTCCCTACGCTGCTGCAGTCAGCATTTGCTCGATATCCCATTTAAAAATTATCGTATTTGGTTCATTCCAAACAGAGAAATTAAGAATTCCTAACATCCATTGCTTCTTTCGTAGTTCAGGGCAAAATATTAAAGTTTTAATCACCATTAGATTGAGCCAATACAATTCAATTCACACTCATTATACACACGAATGCAAATCCTCATTTGTGTGGAGTATGTGACTTAATAGGTATCGTGTTATGATGAAATTCATTAGCCAATTCATATTGAAAATCGATAGAAAGCCAATTTGTAACATTGATTTGGTGCTATTGTGTGACTATCAAATGTCGTGTTATTCTAGCTGAAGAGATGATTAGTTATCCAGACAACAGTGCTTTGGACTATGGATTAGGTATCCAAGAGCCTTCGTGAGATTCTGAATTAATAGAAAGCCAATTATCAAGTCTGTGTAACATGATCCTCAGCATCTATCTATATGAGCCACCCAAATTTCAGTTGGCCTTCATTCCAATATCAAATTGGAAATTTGATACCTCACGTCAATACGATAACAGTACTGTGAATAGCTTACCACTTATATAGTAACTTACTGCTATATAGCTATAATATAGATATACTGCAAATAATAATATTTCAATAACTGCTCTTTTCATGAATGACTTTTCGAATACCTTTGAAGAGAATAAGAACGTTCAATCCTTTCACCTACCATCAACCCTGCAATTTCATTAAATAACAAGAATTCCAGTTTCTCCCTACTTGGTAATACTGAGTCTAGAGTTTTAAAACATATTCTAAGAATCTGCTGACTTGAAAAAATACTCAACCTTTATTTTACTGACTTTCAAAAAGGAGTTCCTTAAATCAAGCTGTTTTTAAGTTTGTACATTAATTGTCCGAGCACTATTGAACCGATTGTAATATATATTGTGAAGATTCACTTTCAATCTGCCTTGAAACTGGCCAATTTTTATAGAAATGTAAGAAAATCCAAGCAAGATATTTTAAACAACCTGCCTAGCCTACAGTCAAGACTGCGACTGACTACTATTTGAACCAAAGTTGACCAACTGAAATTCATTTTTAAATAAACATTATAAATTGCCTAACAAAATCTGACCTACTTTGCCATGGTAAACCTATAACTTGGAACTGTTACGAACCGGTCTAGAATTTTATGAATCAGGGGATTCTTCTAACGACAGTCAGTTGTAGAAGAGTGTCCTGATATAATTATGGAGTCCCACATATGAACATCAATCAATCAATCAATCAATTTATTTACAGTATCATTACAACAAAGGTCCTCCTAAACCAGTAGGTTTTTCAGGAGGTGCCATCCATTGATTTAATACAAGTAAATAATATTCTTGAACAGGCTGAAAAGTCAGAATTTCCAAATAACATAACCTTCAATCCACATGACACAGTAAGCTACAACACTTGGTACATTACACAAACGATTTCACTTTAAAAAAGATTATTTGATTATAAAAACTACAAATTATGAATTTAGCACTGTTGGGAATGACCGAAAAATAGCGAAAATATTAAATTTAGTTTAAAAAATTGGAGATCAAGAATGTTCATGTATGCTGAACTACAGCTGTTGTTTGATTTTGTTTAATTTAAGAAAAGGTGGAAAGGGGGCCAACAAAATCAACTTTCTCACGGTACATCTGGTCTCAAGCTGATAAAAGTTGTCCAAATCCATACATCAAACACTCATTTCTATTCAAATAAAAAAAAAATTATTAAAATAACAAACATAATACCTAAATTCCCGTTGCAAAGCATGGGAAACCTCCAGTTGATGCTTCAATTCGAAGGAATTACTTTATACATTTTCGATCATGAGTTGGAGTAGAAAACGTTTTTAATACCGTTGATTTGAGAACAATAATTTAAAATTTTTGAAAGTTAGAATTTTTCAGAGAAGCCTTAGTTCAATCTGAAAAGGACCTAATTAGAATCGAAGCCATCTCACTTGAAAATGATGAATCAACGCCATCTCACTTTTATGAAGCTCTTTGCTATTATAATTTTCCTAAATACAATATTCTATGTTCAATAAAGACCTGTAAAATTTACTTAGCTAATAATTAATCTTCCTTATAGTTGGATTCCTATTTACTTCAATTCATATTGCTATGAGTTCTATTGCTAACACTTGAAATATTAACACTCGCATTTTATTTACACAAATTACTTACAACACGCACTAATCAGTCATGTCACGCGAAAAAACTCAATAAGAAACAAATAGATCAATAACATTCAGTTAATAATGAATTTGCTATATGACTATACAAATTCTAATTACCACGTTTTAGTAGGCCGATCGATAATTTAATAAATTAATATCTAATAAACTATTCGATGTTGTAAAAATAAATGTCCATGTTTAACAGTTACGGAGCGCAGTCTATCACTACATAATCACCATTCAAAGAAACAACACTATGCATGATGTGTACACTGTAAAGGAGTTCTGAATAATATACTGCCACTTTATCACTTCAAACGTTCGAATCACACTGAACTGCTGTTTACAAGAACATCCATCAGCTTTCATAAGTTTTTGTAACATCCCAGGAACTCTTGAAAACTCTATAGGTTTCTAGATCTCTCTATTTACACATATAATGTTGAATGGTACATTCCAGATGACCATTTCAGAGAAAGGCAAAGGGAAGAGCAAGGAAATAAACAAAAAGTGCCTATTATCAATTTAAAGGGAAGTACTATTGACAGCACGGAAATTTTTTTTTCCTACAGTGACCCGAAAAAGTGCCTATTTATGCACTAACTGTAGCACGCAAAAATTTTCGAGTATTTAATAGTCTATTCCTGCACCGGTGCGGGAAAGTAGATCCCAGTGCGCGAAAGTACTTTTCCTCACTCTAGATTTGCAACCTAACAACACAAAAATAGTGAGCATGTAATACGCAGGTTCCCTATTCTGCATTAAAAAATAGGTTGGCTACTCTGCTTAAGCTGCGAAATAGTCGTTGTAGTTGTTGTTGTTGTTGAAATCGATTTGATTCGAAGATAGGTTATGTGAGGAATTGCCAGGTTATGTTTGTCCTGTTTAAATTACGTTATACATTACTGTAGGAAAAATTTAATGTGTAATACGAGCGCAAAGTATTGTTTCTGCACTCGAGAAACTTTTTTCACTCGCATTTGGGTCATGAAAAAAACTGTTTCTCTCGATGCACAAAACGGCTATTTTGCACTCTAGTTACACAAATAGCTATTCTCTTCTTCCTTGCGTTCCATAACACTATGTAGTATTGATAAAAAACATTTTTGATAAAAGGGATGGAAAAACTAACAATGGAGGTGCTCGATTCTGATAGTAATTGATACAGAACAGGAAACAAATTCATGACATTTTATTACACATTGAATAAGACTGACTATTATACTGCAAAAAAATGATTTGTTTCTGATTACATTTCTATATACTACAAATAATATATTTGATTCATTCTGTTACATGATAATAGTATGTCATATATGATAGTACTTTTCCTCACTCTAGATTTGCAACCTAACAACACAAAAATAGTGAGCATGTGATACACAGGTTCCCTATTCTGCATTAAAAAATAGGTTGGCTACTCTGCTTCAGCTGCGAAATAGTCGTTGTAGTTGTTGTTGTTGTTGAAATCGATTTGATTCGAAGATAGGTTATGTGAGGAATTGCCAGGTTATGTTTGTCCTGTTTAAATTACGTTATACATTACTGTAGGAAAAATTTAATGTGTAATACGAGCGCAAAGTATTGTTTCTGCACTCGAGAAACTTTTTTCACTCGCATTTGGGTCATGAAAAAAACTGTTTCTCTCGATGCACAAAACGGCTATTTTGCACTCTAGTTACACAAATAGCTATTCTCTTCTTCCTTGCGTTCCATAACACTATGTAGTATTGATAAAAAACATTTTTGATAAAAGGGATGGAAAAACTAACAATGGAGGTGCTCGATTCTGATAGTAATTGATACAGAACAGGAAACAAATTCATGACATTTTATTACACATTGAATAAGACTGACTATTATACTGCAAAAAAATGATTTGTTTCTGATTACATTTCTATATACTACAAATAATATATTTGATTCATTCTGTTACATGATAATAGTATGTCATATATGATATGATTCATCTGATTTGATAATATTGTTTCTAATGCAGCATATTTGGTCATCAAATTCCATTTGGTATCTGTGTTTTCATCTCAGGTCATTTTCAGTTGCCTGACCGACGTTCCTGTCTCAGTCATTCCTCATTCCTCTTTTCCAAGCTGTTGAAGGAAGTGGAAAATAAACTCTCTGTTGTGAGATAATTGAGTGAGTCTCTCAGTTTAATGTTTCTCAGAAGTAATGGAACTTATTCACTGCATTCAAGTCAAAGAAGCTCTTTTCAAAAGAAATGGGCCCAGGTTCACTGCTTTCACAGCAGCATTACGTAGGCGAAGGTCGTTCGAGATTGCAAAACGTGAATGAGATACGAATAGGATGGTGGAGCTCCGAATTCCAAAGCACCGACTTCAAGTCAAAGCGTAATTCCACGTCAATATTCTTCAATCAGTGTGCCAAAGCACTTTCAAGTTGCTCTGCCATGACGTGTGAGTGGTAACCAGCCAGGAAGTGTTTTGAAAGCTCCTACTAGTTACTACGGGGAGGTTATGGATTGAACATATAGACTAAGTTTCAAATTGAGATAGATTGAACAGCGATTCCGCAACAGAGTTTTTCTCGTTCACAAGCTGTCAAGATATGAATTATATACTCTAGCTGAGACGCCGTTTTGGTGGAAAATAAGTGAGATAAGTAAGATAAGTGAGAGAAATGTTTTTTTTTTTAAATAAAATAAATCCGACTGTGAAGAAAAGTGTATGAACAGTATTAACGGTCATGTTAAATACACGTTGATAATACAGAGTTTTTATAAAAACATGGTGGAATAGTGGTGCAGACCAGACACCTTCCAACTTTCTCTTGTGAAGGGATTCTAAAAGCATACTTCACAGTCCAAGAAATAGTCAAAAATGGGTGACCAAATAGTTCATGATGTTAACATATTTGGTTTGGAAACTACTCAAAATCTCTGAACTTATTATTCATTCATTTAACAAAACGAGAGAATTGGATTTTTTGTGGTTCACAAGACTTCCCAAAACTATTCAACTCCACCTGTACAGCTTGTAACGCCACGAGCAGAAATTAACAGAAACACAGAGGTAGTTTAAAATTTATTCAACCAAATGAGAGAAACGTTCAGGTAGACTTTGGTTCAGTACAAATTAGAATTCGAAGGAAAGGATATGTCAAAAATAGAAATAGCATTTCAAGAATTAATATACAAGGAAGAAACCAGAGTTTATTTTCGAACAAAGCCAGACTGCTAACCGTGGGAATTATGAAATTAGATCGACCTACGATACAATATAGGAAGTGGCAGGCTACAAATAGATAATTCTCGAACAGGGAGGCAGACAAGAAAGTCGAGCTAAATCATACAACTGAAATAAGTTGGACTTTGGAAACGTTCGCACCATATAAGAAAGTGAAGGGTAAGAGAGGCAACCAGCGTTTTCGAAATATGACAGTTGGCAACAACTGAGTTGTGATTGGATCTAAGATTTGTGGGAGGCGATTTTGACAAACTGACTGAGTAGGGGATGAGTATAAATAGGAGTGATACAAATTGAAAGGAAGCTTTTTGATATCTGCAAGTGAGATAAAGATGGCCGGCTAAGGAGCTTAAAGTTGTCCCTACGAACGTGATCACCGCGAGATGTGATGTTCGCATCTTCAGCAAATTCACCTGTATATATAGTTAATTTATAATCAGCATCAAAGTTCTCAACAGTGAATTATCAGCATATAAGTCAACCAGTGAAAGTATCATCGGAGAAAGTCAGGTGTCATAAAGTGTGTGAAATAAGTATCGTTTCAAAGGCAGCAAAGTTCAGTACTATGTTACTAGGTGAGAATCAACATTATTAGTGCAAATAATATTAGCTTAGGCCCAAGAAGATTTTAGTTAGTTTGGCAATATCGGACATTAGGGTGACCGACACAAAAAAAGGGAGAAGATTTCCGTGTAAATAGGAGACCCAGTGGGTATACTTGGCAGTGAGGAGGTCGCGAAATCAAGGGGCTGTGTTTGGAAGACATGGGCTACTGAAAGTGCGGACGCGGTCGCGGATCGAGTTACAGTCGCGGATTCACAGAGATCGATGCAGGAGTAACATGACGTCCAGAGAGATGACCAACGTCGATAGGAAACAGCCAAGAGGAAGCAGAGACGTGAGGATAAGCCGGGATTGTGATGGGACTCCGTGAAAACTACTACCAACAACCAAAAAAGAGGATGTCAATGAACATTTTACAATGACAGTCAAGGTACAGAGGCATCACTGAATTAATTAATTAGAGCTTTTTCTCTCACTCATTCCATTACCAGTTCAAATTTTAGGATATATGTATGTATTTTTTAAATATGATAAGGTTATAATTGAGAGTTGATTGGAGACAGAAAAATTACGAGTAGCATGATATCACTTTATTTATTTTCGTTAATTGATTTCTTAGACCCTGAGATTAAGAGGTTTCATCAAAATAATTTAACTGAGCTAGTCGTGTGCTTCACAGATGAAAGTGAGCATAAAACATTATAATATTTTATCTGATTTCAATAGCAAAAGTAATACTTGTTATTTAATTGAATTTCTAGACCCTGAGATAAAGAATTTCTATAGAGCTAGTCGTAGATTTGACAGGCAAAAACGATCATATAAACTGTTATGATATTTTACACAATTGATGAATCAATAGTAGGCTAATATTTTATCTGAGTTATGAATCGAATAACCAAAATAACAGGTGTATTAACTAACAGTAGAAGGGGATTGCCCGCCGACAAATGATAGGTAATTGAAGTAATAAGTAATAAAATGACACAATAGTTACAGATAGCAGATCAGTGGCTAATATATTTAATAAATACTTTGTTGAGTTACCAGAGACCCTCTCTCAGTCCTGTCCACCTATTTCAGACACACTGGCTCAACAGTACTCCAGTGAGTTTAAAAAAAATCATAATACCAAGAGCATTTTCATTTACCCTGTGAGTGAAGATGAGCTATCAAAAATTATCAGAAGGCTCTCTGTGGATGTTAGTTCTGGGAATGACATAATTTCAGCAAGAATCCTCAAATATAATATTCAATATCTCTCCAAAGTTATTATCCATCTTTTCAATCTTTCTATTGTCTCTGGCCAGTTCCCAGATATTCTAAAATTAGCAACTGTTATACCAATTTTCAAGAAAGTTGACAGATTCTCAAAGAGTAACTATCGGCCAATCTCATTACTACCCACATTATCTAAACTGTTTGAAAAACTGATTAAAGTAAGAATATTGGATTTTTTGGATGCCCATAATTTCTTTTCCAAAAGTCAATTTGGGTTTAAGAAAGACTTAAATACCGAGATTGCCCTCCATCATTTCTTACAGAATATCTATGCTGGCTTGAACAATGGACATGGTGGCAGAGCAGCAGGATTGTTCATTGATGTCAGTAAGGCATTTGACACTGTCAACCATAGTCTCCTATTACACAAGTTGTGGTGAGCAGGCATCAGAGGTACACCTCTTGAGTGGTTTAAGACATTCTTACAGGGTAGAAAACAGGTGGTTAAAATAAAAAGTGAAACTAGTGACTTGTTGAACATTCATCATGGAGTCCCTCAGGGATCGGTATTGGGACCTATTTTGTTTTTAATCTATTCCAATGACTTGTTGGGGGGTGATTTCAAGGGGCATATAACAGCTTTTGCTGATGATACTGCACTGTCTTATTCTAATAATCTGAACCAGCTTAGCATAGATATTCAACATGATCTTGATAAATTATCTCTTTGGTTCACTTGCAATAGACTGACTATGAATATACAAAAGACAAGCTATACAATATTCAGCCTAACTGGTAGCCAGACTCTTGTTGCCCCTGTTCATCTGCATTCCTGCAACTGCAACCGTGTCAGCTGTGATTGTCCTATTGTTAAAAATGATTCAATTATAAAATATTTGGGTGTATTACTTGACCAAAACTTGACCTGGAAAAACCATATATCAAACCTCAAAAAAACTTTACATTTTTATCTACATGTCATGTATCAATTGAAGGGTATCTGCAATCTTAGAAATTTGAAAGATATTTATAATTCATTTGTTCAGTCAAAAATAAGTTATGGTTTAAGCTGCTGGGGTAGTACATATTATACAACCATTAGTCCCATTATAAAACTGCAGAAATCGTGCATAAGGATTGTAGCTGGGGTGGGCTATTGGGAGAGCACACTGCCCCTGTTTTGTGGATTTGGAATTCTTCCACTGAGATACCTATATGTTCACAGGGTACTGTCAATCTTCTATCAGATGAGTGGCAATGATGGTGTCATGATCGACTATTGTGACATGGTTGATGGCCCTCATTGCACAAGACAGACCAACAACCACCACCTTCGTGGTATAAGGCCAAACTGCACACTGTTTAAAAAAACATTTATATTCTTAGCTCCAAAGTTTTTCAACATATTGCCTCTACACTTAAAGCTGCATTTAAAATGTCATAATAAGAAAAATAAAATTAAATTCCTTCTTAAGAGATGGTTACTTTCAAAGAATGTTGATGAGGTTGAGGGCATGTTTAATGTTGTGCTTTGAACTATGGTGATACTGACCTTGCTGCAATATTCAACTAGTGATCATTCCATGACAACATCATCAAATCATGTTAAGTTCTTTTAAAATTTCTACCAGCTATTAATTCGCTTCCAATGCTTCAAGTTATCAATTCTATTGAATCAATGGTATATTTTTAGTCCTTATTGTTTCTACTCCTACATTTCCATACTATTATTATTCTATGTTTCCTCCAAGTGTTTTAATTCTATTATTCATTATTTTTTTTATTACATCAATTCATGGCATCTTTGTTGGATCCTATGATGCTCCTGTATGCGGACATAATTTCACAATGAAATTATTTGCATACAGTATTATTTCTGCAGATATTTTTTATGTTTTGTAACATTTTATTTCTTGTACATGATAGTTAAGTTGATCTAAGTATTTTTTTCTTTGTAACTTCTTGGTTTCTCTCCTAATAATTGATTGTTTTATAATTATTATTATTTTCTATCATGTATAATTTTTTTTCCTGTGCATTTTTTTTTCTTTTGCTTGTTTGTATTTGCGGAAATAAAGATTATTATTATTATTAACTCAGGAAATTGATAACTTTAAAGATATAGAATAAGATGAGCTCACCCTGAATTGTATATATATTATTTGATATTATTATTACCAGTAGAGTCAAAATGTTGATTGACAAGTATAAACACTAATGTATAGTATCGTTCAAGAATATAAGGAAGTATGTAAAACCATGTCTTGTCACTCTTAGAGAATAACACCTTCAAACTCTATATATATTGATAATGTGTACACCGGTGAAGGAACTTCTCAAGCTAGAGTAGAGATTGCTTGAGACTGCAAGAGCTCTTTAGCGCGATAAGTGTCTTTATTTCAACAAATGTTCAGACTTTGTTCATTACTTTCCTCACTGTGGAACATAATGTCATAGAAATTCAATATGAGCTTGCATGTTTGCAGACAATGATTTTCTACTGATCAAACTGTTGCAACATGATTATTCGTGATTATTGCACTCCATGACCTGGTATGGAGGCAAGCATGTTGAGAGACTATGGTCTCTCATACACTCTCATGACTGGAAATCTGGGTGTATTCAGCCCATTCGGTAATGATTCAAGATAATTAAGCTGTAGAATATTGTCTAATCGCATGACCGCACATGCTGGAGGCCTAAAGTTCTAGCAATCCTCAAGATATTCGTAATATTATATACCAAATCGATATTAATTATTGACTGTGATTTAGCGTTTAGCTGTCAAAATACCATACACTTGAGCTCGTGCATTTGAAATCGAGAAGAGATATTCTCAGACTGTGTGATATTGAGTTTCTCATAACTAATAGGATGAGCTATTTGATTTGTTTCTCAATCACATTCCGATAAACCTGCACTTATAATGGTTTCTTCAATGATTCTGGTTTTTGGTAAACAATATTAATTAGGCTTTGTCTACCTTTCAATTTGAAGCTCTTTAACCTGTTTTTTTCTCAATTATCAGTCAACAATTATTTGGTTTGAAACATTTCCCAATTCAAGTGCTATCCTGCCATGAAAAATTGTTTCCCTGTTATGAACTTTTGCCCTTTGATTGATTCTCGAAAACAATTATTAAATAAAATTCAATCGTCAAAAAACCAATTATAACTGCAGGTCATCGGAATATCTATTGAAAGATTTGGCAGTCTGCCACTGAATTTCTACCATTTTTCGCAACAGTTGATGTTCCAATGTTGCTTCATCAATGACAAAAGAGCCTTATTCAGCTATTACACCTTCTGAGTTCAAAATTGAATCATCAGATAAAGTAAGTGGAGTTTGGAGAGAGATCAGATGGAATTCTTCCAGCTTAGTTCCTAAATTTTTTTATCGATATTAGATGAATTTTTTGTCATTCTCACGACAGTGTTCAAACTAGAATAACTGAATAGTTTCCATTTCAATTCTTTCCCTATTTCTATATGAAAATATTTCGATATTGATGTTCTTGTTCTCTATATATTTTTTCCTTGTTTCCAGGTTTACTCTTTTACTTCTTGACCTGAAAACCTCCTGAATATTATGTTCTATCTTCTTTTGAAAAGAGTTCACTGGTTTCGAGAATTAATTCATATATTAATTTATTGAGACTCAATAATAATAGAATGAGAAGATACACAGAATTTAAATCATTGTAGGTAAAACAATAGGGGAAATTTAGTCTCAATGGAAAATTTCTTGAATATTCAAGTTTGTTCTAAATATTATTCTGTTCCTTGTATTAAGTTGGCCGTAGAAAGTGCTTTTACATTTATGTGGCAGGAAAAGCGCTCTCGATGTTATCTGTGACTCAAATAACAAATTGGTTTATTTCTTCACAGCTCTGAGAACTCTCATTTTAATTTTCTCTGTTTCTGTGGAACATATTTTGTGATAGTACAAGATTGGTTCGATCGAAGATTAACTAAATTGATCATT
Organism: Conomelus anceps; assembly: GCA_948455865.1. Lineage (NCBI taxonomy): Eukaryota > Metazoa > Arthropoda > Insecta > Hemiptera > Delphacidae > Conomelus > Conomelus anceps. Next base: position 58,571,682 of record OX418218.1, read on the forward strand.
GAATATTTTTATAATAGTCATAATCTTTGGGAAGGCCTATCACTCACCTAAAATTCCAAGTCGATAATTGACAGTAGCTACAATGATGTGTCCGTAACTGGCAAGAACGCTGCCATCGTACGGATTGCCGGAGTTCCATTCGAATGACTCTCCATGCAGAAACATGAGAATTGCGTATGGAGCTTCCGCTCCACGGCTTCCTGTCAACAAAAGAGAATCCAAATTAGAAATCCAAAAATATAAATTTTAAGACCAATCTTGCAACTTTATTCCCAGTAGTTCCTTCTTACAGCTATTTCAATATTGAAAAATGAACAAAATCCAAGTTTCCTAATTTTCAATAAAAATTTAATTCATGACAAGCATCGATATGAGAGATTTTGTTATTTACTAAAGGTAAATGATGGATAGATACAGATAAAACAGAGAAATAGTAGATTGTAATACATAGATATTGTAACATAGAACATAGAACCATCTCTCCACATGGTGAAAGAGGAGATAAGATGAGGGTGATGAATATATTGTGTATACTACAATCCTCTGAGACATACTGGAGAGAGAATGTGAAAAAGGTATTGTAATAATCACGTCATAAAAACATCACTTTATAAATACAATTAATTCATCTTTATCAGCTCTCAATTGAATACATTTGGATATAGGCTAGCCTCTACTTTGTAGAGTCAATTTACCATCAATCTGATTCATTCACTATCAATATCAAACTTGAACCATAACATATTCTATCAATAAAACATACTAATTATATAAAACCATAAAACATAGGCAACTACTGATATTATTGAATTGAATCGAATATTTTTGCCAAAATGAATAGTACATACAAGCAGAAATATCTGCAACCTAGAATTAAAACATAAAAATAAATACAAGAATGTGTTTATAAATCATTAATTATAACTCATAATCATAAATCATTGTATAAATCAATCAAGAAAATTATAACCAAGAGTAATTTGGCAGACACTAGCATAAGATAAACTTGTTCGCTAGTGCCAGTTGCATCAAGACAAAATAACTAATCAATAACTATGAAAAAGAAAGCAAGATAGTGCTGGCCCATCTTCAACTGAACAGCATACAAAATAAAAAATACCAAACTCAACAAAAAGCCATATCGTATTCAACAAAATCTAAATTAACTCCAATTTAAAAAATAAATTATTTCACTAATATTCACGTAAGCGATACGAGCGATACGAGCCAAGCCCCACTTTCATTTATTGCCATAAATGAATAAATCATTGTATTTCTCAAGAATTTGCTAATCAGTAATGATTATCTAACGTTTTATTTTAATGTTTTAGTGATATGGTGGTGTTTGAAGCGTTGGGAATAAATAAAAGATACTGCGGAGAAATACGAGTCGATAAATGCGATGATAAATGTTGAGATCTCATTGAATTTCTCAATGTACAATTGAAATCACTTAACCTACTCTTAAGTCTCCAAATAAGTCAGCAAGATTCAAATGATTCTGAGTATTCCAAATTCATCTCATTATCTCACAATTCCTTTGCTGTCAGCAGAAAAAACTTTCAATTTTCTGCAATGGCATTGCAAAGCACCGTTGCTAGGCCATGCCAGTTGAATGCCTCAAGCAAAGACCCGAATATTCTCAAGATGGTGTTCAATTTAGCGGAAAAATCTTCATCCGAATCGTTACTGCTCCATGCTTCCCGGGCTATTTTCCGCTTGGATATCTCCACCGTTCAACCGTTCTCAGACATACTTTCAAACTTATGTGCGTCATCATGAATATGTTGCTCCACCTTTTTTCCTGCTGGTACAAGGACTCGAATTCCCATTAAATTGTTCCATACAGTCACAGTTGTCGACTTTCCATTTTTATGGCAATATTTGAGCTATGTTGTTTGAAGAGTATCTCTTATCATACGCTTTATCATCGCCTTTTTCGAATCATAAGCTAACTTTGGTTTACTCTGTATGTACTCAATCTTGCATAATGTGCAGAATGCAATTCTCATAGTTGGATATTTTTCTTTTTGTAAGGATATTTGTCTTCATATTGTTATCATTTTCCATCTTCAAAAACTTGTAGGAACAACTCAGATTATAATTCATCAAGCAGGGCTCATAATTATTTTTCTTCGTAACCTCTTCACCAACCTCATATCGACTATTATGTCATAATACTTCATCAGTACAGTTCATTTTCTCATTAAAAACCAATTACTTGAAATTGATGAAGTACTCATTTTTTAAATTTTCTTTTAATCTCTCAAGGTTGAATGTTCCAACAGTGGTTGAACTTTGTCAAACTTCGCCTTTGTGAGTAAATTTCTTATATTCTCATTCTTGAATAATTTATGATATCTCTACTATATAGAGGCTATATTACGTGGAATCCCTCCTTCCACAATCTGTGTATTGTTGATCATGAATATGGATTCAATCACTCGTGTAAAAAATTTGTAAATTCACATAAATAAAGTGATCGAATCTCTTCTTTTACTTTTCTTTTATGGCAATCCTTGAATGTATAACTCCTACTATACATTTCACATAGACTGCTAGGGCACTGCTGTAATACTCCAATATCGGATTGAATAATTGTTTTTTTTTTGTCATATCCCAATCCCATTACACTTTTCATTCCTTACGAGACAAAGCAGTCTTCCTTATGTGACATTGATTTTATTTTGTATGAGTAGAGCTCATACATGATTGCATAACAAGCTTCACACTGCCCGCTGTGGAAGAATCTCTTTGTAAAGAAATTACAAAGGTGGAAAAACATGCGGGTGTTTGTAAGCAACAAGGCCCTGACACGAGAGTGAGAATTACCCAAGAAAATATTTTTCATTTTCTGTTGTACCAGCATCCCTGTGCCCTACTCTAGAACTATCTGCGAGATTTAGGTAAAACGAAGATTTCTTCCTGAGAGCTGCTCGTACTACTTCACTTTTATTGGATACTGACATACTATATCAAAGCCATAGAATCTTATATAGACTTACAATAAGTTCGAAATCAAATAATTAAATAATAACTATATTCAATGACTAATATTTCATGATTCTATTTTCAGAGACTACACATTTCCAGTCGCTTAAACGTTCATAACTTACTTCTAAGTCTACAGCATACCCAAATATTGTTAGTAGCCTACTTGTCTCACAAGTTTGTGAGTTTACAAAGTCGCACTTCAGATTATTACAACATGCATTTGATAAAGTTTATCGATCTCAACAATGAACCACAATAATATTATTACCACCAAACGCATCAAAATTTTATCAGATAAGACAAGCATGGCCGCGATCCACCTTTTTTTATGAAGGTACTGTCAATCACAAGCTGTTCATATTAAATATGAGCAGTATTTAATGATGATGATGATGATGCATGTTCTATGTATAATGAATTTCGTACAGAGTCTATTATTTCTTTCCTAATCTCTATTTTCTTAGATTGTTCAGCGCCGGTAGTTGGTGATATAAAAACTGAAATTTCAAAGTGATTACATGTGATTTCTTTATTTGAGCGGAAAACTAATTCTGTGAATAAAATCTATACATTTCATGAGAAGAAATATAACTAGGTTATTGACTAGAACAATTGTTGAGCAGCTTATCATTCATCGCAGCGAATTTCTCTCCACATAATTTTTTCTATATTATGTAACGCAAGAAATGGAATATTAATGACATTATATTCATCAGTAACGAGATCTTCGTACAATAATAGTGCTTGCTGTAACAGCTCCATTATAATGGAACATGATTTGATTTTGTAGCGTTTAATCGAGTAGAATACACTTTCAGCTCTCACCCTTTGAGCTGTATTATAAGAACTCATCGGATCTCGTCAGTTAGGCCTATTTTCCAAGAACGAAGATTCTATCATGGATGATATTATTCAAAACTGTCAGTAAAATATGTATCAGAGTTAGGTACTTTTAGTATTGTGCTAATTCCCTCTTAGATAAAAGTTGGCAAAAGTAGAGATAATACTTAATAATAATTTTTCTTCGTCACGGTAGGCCTACTTCAGAAAAAGGGAGTTCATTAAAGCAAGAGAATAGAGATGAAGATTTAAGATCAACGATTCAAGTATCTTTGAATAAGCTAAAAGATTTTCAACCACTGAAACCACCTGATCTTTCTTCGCGCAGGAAGCCATTATTTGGTTTTGTAGTATTTTTGGGACATAGTGGGAGTTCAATAATGAATAATATAAAACACACTTTTCAGAAATAATAAACGACGGATGAACAATAATTTCTTTAAAACATTCTGTATAAGATTTGACTGGAGGAGTAAAGCTCTTTATTATTTCAGTCCAAAAATTAATTCGAACAACAAACTTAGAAAAGCCTCAATTAAATAATGCAGCAATAGCTTTGAATTCAGCTGCATCCTCGAAAATAGTATAGTAGTCTAATAGTAAAAATAATCTTCAGAACAAACACATTTTTAGATGTAATTCGTGAATATGAATTATTAGCCGATTCGCAATTACCATGAGATCCAAAATTCAAAGCTGGGAAAAAAGTTTCCATAGATTTAGTTAATTTTGATCAAGTCAAACTCTCTCAAAATATCAATAGCTGTCATCCTTTCGAGCTAAGATTTTTGCGTTCCTATAACAAACATATGTGTATTCATGTTCGACTACTTGTTGCTCCACCATTTAACTATCTTGAAATAAGCTGAATGATATTCAACCACTGAAACAACCTGATCTTTCTTCGCGCTGGAGGGTAGTAGTTGGATGCACGACAAAAGCTACCAGCAACAAAGCTCCCATGCTAAAGTTTGCGACATGAGCTACCAAATACTCACACCATTGCCTTCAGCTACCCGCGGTCAACACCCTCGCTGGAATCAAGACGTGGGATCCCCGAAACGTGGCTGTTACAAGAGACGTCACCGGACTACAAAGTCAAAAGAAGGATGGAAACATAAACTTAACAGCTCGTTTCAGAAGCCATATCCTATAATAAAAAAATTTATCCTGAGTTTGAAAATGGAGGCCGGAAACTCTGCTGTGATGTACATGATACTTCAGCTGAATCTGGAAGGAAATCTGAGGAAACTGAAATATATAAGAAAGAGGACAAAAGCATTGGAAAAACAATAAAACTATATGAAGAAACTGGCAATATAAAGGAATGTCTTTACACGCTCTGTTACCTTCAAAAACTTGATTGAAATTCTGTAAAAATAAGTGAAAAAACAAAACTACAAATATTGTAGAAATTGACAACGTTTCTTCAAGCTAAAAAAACACCAAAAAATTTGAAAATTGATGAAGCTCTCTTTGAGCTGATTATAAATCCCCCTAAGTAAATGAATGTGAAAAACTCCGAAGCTTTTTTCAAGCTGATTTTAAACATACCTGATTGAAAGAAATCATATGTACTACGGTTTCTCTTATTCAGCCATCCAAGGCCTGGATAAAGTGTGATAAAAATTAGTGCACATTAAAATCCTGAATGTTGATCATTTTCTTCACACCCGTTCACATGCAACCCTTCACTAATCCTCACCCCCCTTAACTCCTTAAAGATCACACACTTCATTGATAAAAGTGATTCATCATTTAAAAAAGGTTCATATACCACATGCTTTTAATTCCAAATCTGGCCGCTGTCAATTCACTCTTGAAATGTGCGGTAAGTGACAACCTTGTAGGAAAAACTACTACTAAATATTTATATTCATGAACAATATCGATTACTTGTTACCCAGGATATGATACCAGAATATAATCCCTCAAACCAGATAAGGAAACCTCCAAGAGGAAAGCCAAAAGTGGTTTATTTAAATTGTTTGACTCCATTTCATGGTGGTAACAGGGCTGGTGAACGACAAGCAGCTCGGATTCAGTGCACTACATGCCCAGAGGAGTCTGCTGATGGTTATAGTCCAGCACCAGGTAAGAAAATGGTGGTCTCTAGACCAGTGAAAGGTATCTGTTCACCCTGCCCTAAGATTATGCACAGGCGCACTGTGTCACCAGCAACGGAATCCCAAGGCATTTTTATAGTCTGAAGGAAGAAGTTTGGTGGTTTCAGAGACCTGGAACAACAAGCAGGAGGAAATGTTCTTCAACCAAGGGCGGATTAAAGGGGGGGGCGGAGGGGGCGACCGCCCCCCCCCCCCCCCGAGGGCTTGCACATTTAAAAAAATTAAAAATGGTTACACTTGTGACATGCACACGGTTCAAATTTTAATTGTCCCGCCACAGACGGAATACCTCCAACTTGTCTTACCACTCCGCCTCCGCCGGCCGGGAATTAATGTTGTAATACTTATTTTATCTACGACCATGTCATAATGTATACATTACAGTTTCACAATTGATGCCAAAACAGCTGTCTTTTCGAAATGCTTTTTGAAACCTGTTGTATAAAGAGCTCATTATAGTACAGGTTCTACATTATAACACGGGTTCTGGACCAATCAGAAGCATTTTTGATGGAATCAATATCGTAATTCAATATTGTGAAACTATCAGCTGATTTGATCAAATTGCTAACTAAGCTGCTAACCTAACAATCTACTATAACTTTTCGTATTTGAGATGAGAGGTTATAGGTATCTCTGACAGTCACAGGTAAAATGAAATTGTTTTAATTAAATGTATACTAGTGGTCGTAGATAAAATAGTGTATGCAACGATTTTATTTGGCCATTAAAGCACTCGTGAGATATTTATAACACTCGCATTCGTCGTGTTATAACTTACATCTCGTGCTTTAATAAGGGTCGAAATAAAATCGTTGCATAAACTACTATTGTCTTATTTTCTATATTACCTTTACTTTATCTTCAACTGTTGACATAATTTTAATTCAATGACGAATTAACAAATGACAGAGAATGAAGGAAATCTTATATCAAGTGAAATTAGTTTGAATAAGATTAATCTTTTATAGAATAGGTAGGGGCATATACATCTCTGTTTGTTTTTGACCTAATACGTATTTATTGTAGTACTGGTATTATGAAACATGAAAGAATGTTGAGATTAATTTAAATATATATATAGGTCTAAAAATCATCACGATCACGAATAAATTGCTTAGACTCTGTTCATTTCTCTGTAAATTTTGATAAAAATTAAGCTAGCAAAGCAATTTTTGTTCAAGACATATTGTATTGTATATAAGATTTGTATTCCTAATTCCACATGAATATATACAGAAATAAACTACCCCAGCTAGGGGAAATTTGATTGTTCTTAAACACGAAAAAAATTATATTTCTACTACATTTTAAGTGCTAGAATGGTGTAAAATGCGGTTAAAGGCTATTTCCAAAAAATTTTATTCCATAACCCCCCCCCCTCGACCAACGGGTATTTTTGGGGTATGTCACCCCCTCCCATAAAAATTCATTAATCCGCCACTGTCTTCAAATACAGCAGCATGATCAGCATCTCTTCTACTTGGTGACTAATAAGGGGTAGCCTGAGATGAAATCATCTTATGAAATATTGTGGACTTTCTTGGATCACATGAGGGACAAGATACTGTAATGAATTTAATTTCCATTATCCTCGCTGCTGGTTTTTCTTGCCCGGCCCGGAGCTATTGAGTTTGAACTGTGCGCGCTACTACTCGAGGTGCTATGATGGGGGAGTTTATTCTTTGAATAAGTAAGGAGGGGGTCATCTCATTAATGGAATCAAACTTAAGTCATTGATAAATTTACTTGATGCATGCGTAATAAGGGCAAGCTAGCAAGGACAAGGTTCGTTGACTGACCAACCAGTTCAGATATGAACAGTGGAAGAAAGACACAGATATCAAGAACACAATAAGCTTTCTCCCTTCATTAGTTTATCTCAAGAATACAATCGCAAAATGAAACTTACCTATATATCTGTAATATATAGTTACACAGAACAATACAAAATCGCTTGAAGACAGCAAAAACATTCCGAAATAACCAATCTTCTTCTAAATTAGGACCTGGTCCTAAGTAAAATAATAAAACCAACCTCATAACTTCATATTACTACATCTCCAACCATTATAAAAGATAATCACGGAAAGTCTGAGATAAAACAGCAGTAGGCTACAAATAAAACATTTAAATTAAAATAATACAAAAAATTGAACAGATTTGGGACTTGAATTGACCATTATTATGGTCTAAAACATTTGAAGAGGTCTTCTTCTCTTGGTAACCTGCTTGTGATAGTTTTACTAGCTTTACCAGGTGTACGAGTAAAAAACATCAAGAATTGTACTTGTAGTGCAAAAGATAACGTCTACCCCAATTAAATTGACTGTGACTCAGGGCTCGAGTCTATATTTATTTTGGTGGTGTATCTCTACAAACGTTAGTGAGTGTTGAAAATTAATTTTATTTTTGAAAAATAAGTTGAAAGTTTGTAAAGTTTATAGATTGTAGAAAGATTGGTATAGTACGTTTTCTCAGTAATATCGCTAGTTGTAGTTAGTCGTAACTTGTTTGTTGTCTTGGTTTGATGTTTAGATCTCTTGCTAGGTTTGAGTGAAGTAATCTCAAGTTCGTCCTCAACGATGAAACTTTCTTTTTCTTTATGGACTGTATCAATTCCTGAATACACGAAGGTTTCTGTTTATTTATTTATTTTTTCGTTTCTTGGAGAATATTGTTCCTTGTTTCGTTTGTCGATGCATCTTAGTAACTGTGAGACATAAAGTTTGTAGTTTTATCATTATTTTCATGGTTGTAACTACTTGGTATTTTTGTACAAAATCCCAATAAGACCATTTAGACGTACATTGTGTTTTTAGTTGAAGAATTTTTTTTTTTTTTGGTTCTTGTCAGAAGCTCCTTTGGTATCATGTTTTAAACTTCTTGAATCTACACCAAATAACGGTTCATGTTAGTACTCCGTGGCTGTTTCTCTATTTTCCTTGTCTAACTTATTTCTGTTTGGTCTTGCGCTTTCTACTTATCTCAACAACTAAAGTCCCTTGTTGACTGGTGAAATGTAACTGATCACTATAAATTCGCTCGTGCAACTTTCGGTACTTGTTGTCTTCTTCTACTTCGTGGTCTCTTTGGTTGCATCATGCTTTTTTCTGAGACAGATCATTTGTGAAGTGCGCGCCTTCTCATTTGTTTGCTTGTCTCATCTGCCTACTACTTTTTTCACCTTCTCTTTTTTTAGTTTTTTCCTTTTTCTTGAACATTATTTTGTAGGTGTGGCCCACAACTGAAAGAAGGGGGAGTTTGTAATGAATTTAATTTCCAATATCTTTGCTGCTGTTTTTTCTTGCCCGGAGCTATTAAGTTTGAACTACGCGCGCTACTACTTGAACTATTTAGGTTACTGTCAGTCCTGTACTTGCTGTGCTCTTCTTTTCTAGTACGATATTCGAATCGTTAAAAGTTGTTCACTTTCTGGTATCTCTTTTAATTTTGTTTTTAGTTTCATTTTTAATTTATTAGTCTGATTTAGTTTATGATTTTTAATCGAAAGTTCGAATTATGTGGTCGTCTTCAGCTACTTATTTGTTAAATTGGTACAATGCGGCAACTGATAGTGAGGGAACTCGGTTTACGAAGGCATAGAAGTAGTTATGATGGCTTGGACTGGGCGATTGTGAAGCCAATGCTGGAAGAAGTGTTTCAATTCACTTGTATCCAGATCATTTGCATCACAACCCTTTGAGGATCACGGAAGAGTTGGCTAATGGTTGAAGACATCAACAATTAAACATGCAATTGTTCTGGGACAGAACAATTTCTTAAGGTGGGGGTAGTGTTATGAGTTATATTGTTAATTCATGTAAAAAAGGAAAAAAATAAAAAAGGTTTTCAAATGATTGATTAATTTCATCAAATATGTAGAAAAAAAGGCGAGCTGATATTCACTTATCTAAATGACATAATTTTTTAAGCTTACCAGATTTCCTTCAAAATCTGGGTACAGTCTTCCATTATTTTTGGAATTAAGTTCATTACAAGTTTTTCCGTGAATGTTGTAGAATATTATATGCTAGAGATCGATACTTTTATTGAATGACTGCTCAAACAGATCACACACCTCTTAGGGTACTGTGAGTCACTGGCATGTGTTAGAAATTTTGCATGAGTGCAACATTACTTGAAAAAATACCCCTTCCAACTTGAGGAGGTGAACTTATAGACTCCATTCATAGACCTAGTTTTCAATTAATTTATTTGTAAATAATGTGAATAATGAAGTTGTGTCAGCATCAAGACATTGTTGATATAGACTGTATATAGACTTTGTTGTTGGAATAATTATTTGTACTAATTTGTATGAATATTCACCCCAACATCTTCCATCACCAATAAAAATTAGGTAAATACAAATTAATTGATAAACTTATAATTCTAGGGGTGCCAATAAAATTCAGCTTCCCATAACTATCTGATTGATTGGAATGATAACATAAAAATGTTAATTCTTGCACAGTATCAATGATATATTGGACAGTTACGCTCTACCCCACATAACAGCGATTGCGATACATAGGAGTAAACAAAATTAAACACTTGTGAAGAGAATGGAATAACTAGGAATAACTATGTTATCTCTTGTCATGTGAATGCTCCAAGAAAATATGTGAGAGGAAGGTTTGGTGTGAGTGGAAGAGGAAAAGATAAATTAGTATAATTCTCGTAGTAATTACTACGTGGGTTGAAGATTCCGGGTGAACAGGAATAAGGGGGATTTGAGGCAGAATGTGTATACTCTACGGAAAGTGCACATGGCCCACCAAGATTGTGGATAATACACTGCATTAATAACCGAAGCTCCCTACAAGGATGATGGGGCGGGGGGGGGGGGGGGGAAGGAGTATTGCGTAAGTTGTGCAAGTGACTCAACATTCTAGGGGGAATTGAAGAAAAATTTCCAGTTGACAGAATCACAAAATGTTTACTATTTTGCAGTAACATTGATAATCAGATATGAAATAAGCTCGTGTGTCCACCTACAGTAAATATATGGTGAGCTAATAGTGATTCTCGTCTCGTGATCGTATATTCTGTTCAAACCTATAGGTCTGCATGTAGACTGTTAATAAAGACTGAATGTAAATGAAAGTGATTGCTCTAAGATTACTACTCTTGTACGAGTAGAACCCCAAGATCTATTGAAGTATATGGGTAGTGAACTTTTGCAAAATAATTTATTTTATCACATTTCTCGCAGAATAGACTACCATAGAACTATGTAGGCTACATTATGAAGGCTTCATCTAGAAGAAAAGCTTTGCAAATAATTCAGCAGATGAGCGAGTAAATTATTTCCTCTTCAAACAATAATCAAGATCAAATTTCTACATATTCCCATCGCGATATTGACTATAAGATTCAATGAGAGCTTGAAAGCAAGTAAGCCAATGACTAGAAGGTATATTATTCCATTGTGTGGCAGATCCACGATTTAAAAAGTAGTTCATAGGCCGTTATGATTGGCAATACCACATTGGAAAGTTGAAGACTGATGAGAGTGTAATAAAATGGCTGGGCATGATAGAATAAGAACTGGTATAGTTTCAGGATAACTTACAATACTTATTCTCCTCCAATCTTATTCTTTTCTCAGCTGTATTCTAGACTGAATCAGTTCAGTGAACAGGTGCAATCCTCAAGCTTCGATAAGCCATATTTTCCAGAGTCTGGATGAAATTCCATAATCATATTATATCTGAAATAATTAATTGAATATTATTTCGGCTATTGCATTTCTAATAAATTGGAGATGAAATTTTCAACATCTTTCTCATCTTTATTTTTAAAGTGAGCAGATAAAGTAATACAAAGTCTTTTATGAGCCATTTTCATTTTCTTTTCTCCTGACTAGAGTGTATTTCACTTTTCTCAGGTGTGCTCTTTGAAGCGCACTTTGTGAATCAAGATTAATGTATAAAATTGAATTAGAAGATGAATGTGCCAGATGAATATTTTTGTGACTCAGTATTTCCTTGACAAGAGCCAATTAATATTCATACCGGCAGACATCACACTAACAACCTGTTTATCTCTCCAAGCTGCAAAATTTGCTCTGCGCCTTTTCATTCCGCTCATTTATTCTTAATATCTTTCTTTGAAAGAGGATCGACTTTGTTGAAAATGTGGGTGAGAGAGGAGTGATAAGCACAAGAGTAGATGCAGCCATTTGTTTTTGCCGCCTCAAAGAAGGTAGAATGGAATGAGTGGAGAGAGATTAAGTTTGGGAGAGACGGCTCTTCTCTGACTCTGGCTCTGGCTCTAGACTATCGACCCGTTGTCGTCATTGGAGCTTCGCTGGAGGAGTTGCGGCCGTGTCAGAGGTGATGTCTCTTAAAAGCTTAGATAAGAGTTCCCAGAAGGGAACGGTCCGTTCCAGCCCGGTACATAAGACTATCATATGTCTCTCTCTTACGCCACGTGACTACAAGAAAGTACCCCCCCCCTTTTTCCTTTCACTGACACCCAGCGGCCCAACGCCCACCTCGACGGAGGCAATCTGCTTCACAAGCTTAAATATACAGCTTCATCGGCCATGAATAATTCACATGGTGTCCCTTTAAAATGCTACCACTTAAATCATGACCCCTCCAAGTGTCACCTGATTTATAAACACGACCCATCTACTGCAATGAGAGCTCCAATTTCGAAAGTGGAAGACCCACTTATTTGCTAGGGACTACATAATACTAGACCAAAAACTTTATTGTGCATTTATACCTATGTTTAGGCCTACCAAATGTTTTTTATTTAGGCTTAGCAATTTATCTCAAAATAATTTGAAATATTGTAAGACCAAGCCAAATTAGTAAGAAAATTCCTTACTCCAATCTCTTTATCATGATAACATCGATTTCATAATTCAAAAAATAAATGGGCCAAAATGAACATTGAAGATGCAAATTAGTGTATTAGAAGCTCGACTAATATTATCAAAGAGCAGCCCCTTGAATCAACAACTCACTTCGCAAATTTCCCCAAATCAGAGAAGTAGCTGAAAACCTAATTTTTTATCATTTGATATAATATTTTCTAATAACTGTTTCCACATGGAACGTGGCTGGAAGCTTCATTCAGTGAATTGATATAATAATATTTGTTCATACTGGATATTATGGAAGCAGAGCATTATTCTTTGATAGTTCATTTTTTTGCGCTGGTGATACCCACATCGTCGGGACTTGTCAGCGAACACGTAAGACCAATGGAAGGGGCTTCTTGTCGCCGAGGTGAAGCCACTTGTTACGCGCTCGTCCACTACAAAGATGGCGGCGCAGGGATGACTCACCCAAGTGGCGAGCGCTTGAGAAGCCGGTTTTTGCTATTTATTCCAAATTTACAGATATATTCTCATAATTTAAATAAAATAAATGTTAGCACTGAAATCCAAGTACGCTAATCAAAGCGTATCATCAACTATCAGTTTCATATTATTCTATTTCGATTTGATTGTCCAAATAGCCTATATTGGAATAAATTATTCTAAGATACTAGGCCTATCCTATGTTTCTTTTTTAAAGTAGACTACTATGTTTTTATATAATTTTAGAGTCTTATCATCATTAAACTATAATCAAGATGCAACTTTAATATCAAATTTCATTGAATTGGGGCTATAACTCTTTGATTCAATACTAGAGATATGTGGATGATAATGATGCATGTAGGTGGGCTCTGAATATGACTGAACGAACTCCCTGATACTGCACTTGTTGGTCGGCTCATCATCATGTTTGTGGGCAAGTTGTAGGTTGGCTCCGAACCTCTTGGTGAGTGATAAAGCATGTACCGTTCGGTCTTTTTGCCGGCTTACCTGTCCCGACAGCACTCGTGACCGAAGACTTTCAGGTGTAATAAACTGTTCCATCACTTTTCAACTCTTTTCATTGCGAAATGAATGAATATCATCAATCCAAATATTCTTCATTTATCAAGTGGATTTCTCTTTTAATTTATCGAGCGTTATTCCTCATAGCTTATTAAAAGTTCTGCTGCTACTAAATATTCGATAATCTTTATTTTCTCTTGAGATATCTGATTACACAAATGTGAGAATCAATGTTACAATAATCAGAATCTTTGAAGAGAGAGAAATGGATATGGCAGCCTATTGAGTTTCAAATTCATATTTCAAACTCTACCTGGTGGGAGTTGCACAAAAACGGTATTTTGTGAAGGTGAAAATATTTCGGTCAAACAATAAAACAGTGAAAAAAAATTCTAAACAAATGAACACAGCAACTCTGTTCATGTGATATTAATATCATCATGCACAGTTCCAAAATTCAAAATATTCATTTGTTTTGTACCACTGAACCCTCAGGGCAAAGACACGCATCGCGTGTATCCTTCCAGCTGGCTGTTTCTAACTATATCATTCATTGTAACAATGCAATAGCTTATTCAAATGCTATTTTATAAGTTATGACTATTTAGTGTTCAATGTAATCGTTTGAATACGTGAATAGCATACTTGGCATACTTTATTTGTCATTTAGAGATCTAGGACTACCAATGAATATTGATTCAATTCCCTACAACTTTATTTTGAATAGTCTGAGTGGAACATTGAAGTGATACCTTTGGAGAATCTGAAGAATTGCAAGAATAGAATTCGTGATTCACTGTTATTCTGCTCCCCCTTGGCTCATTCCCTCTCATCAATTTACCGTACTTCAATTATTGCCTCCTTCCTCTTTCTTCATCAACTTTTTGTTCACTCCTCCATCTCCTCTTCTGTCTATTCCAATTTGAATTTTTTTCACAATATGTAATCACAAGTAGCCTATATCTCTATTCAATAGTGTTCAATGTAATTTAATTCTTATAATTACTATGCTTCAATAATAATTTAGACCAGCGATATTTTGAGACGGACTTCTTCACCTTTTGCTTCCATGTTATATAAGCTGAAAGAGTTATTCTATTTTTTTAAATCACGATGCTTCAGTTCAAATTAGCAAATATTTTTGAATAGATTTCGTCTGTACCATGTGATGTGAATTACAAAATTCATTCATGCTTAAGTAGTTACTACTTGATTCTTATCCGAGACTGTACTCATGATTGAAGTATATATTCTTCACGACTTCGTAAAAATATTGAGGAAATGATGATTTTATTCCAGACAAAGATGTTTTTTCTTGTCTACACCTTCTGATTTAATAGAGTTTATTATTCAAATACAGGAGAGAACTTGACGCTAAGAGATTGAAAGCTAGAGAATATGAAGTGAAAGGATCAAAGGCAGAGAATGAAACGAGAAAGTTAATGGAACCTGGATGAGTTGACGGTCTGCTTTTGTAAAACAACGATGGCAGTGACAGAGATCGCAGTGTCATCAGAAATTGGTGTCTTTCATCCTTTTTCTAGGAAAAACAATTTGCTGCAGATTTCAATTGCGTAACTCATTCTCTGAAAACTAATCTACTCATCATTGACAATATTTATAAGAATGATGTAAACTGTTTTTTCAATTGAATGTCGCTTAAAACGATCACAAATTCCATGTATTTTTACGAACAGAGAGTCTAATAATTATCAATTTGAAATCCATTTCCAATTTTAGGACAATTTTGTGGAGTGACAAAATTTCATGTAACAAGGATCTCCCAATCTTACCAAGGGTCCAGTTGATTGGTAAGGATCATCAAACGTAGTGAGGTCAATTACAGGCTTGAACTCTGATAACATTATAAGCTCTAATAAACGTGGGCTATTTGACTGATTTCACTTTTTCAGGAGTGATTTATTTTCAATTGTTCACCACGCGCACTTATATATTATGTGATTGAGTGGTGATAAGAGTTTCGTATGATTTGAGCGCATGTACATGTGTTTTGTGCGCTGGTCGAGTATGAATGGGTGAATTTTTTCCATTAATCTAAATATCACTGATAGCTAAAAATATTATACTTTTGTTCATATTTTATTTCGTGGTATCAAAGGACATACATGATATAGAAAATGATTCAATTATTTCATCGATAACATATCAGACGGATGTTCAGTTAAGTTTATTAGTATTGTTTATAATGAGATTCTCATTACTAGCATTTTTTAGGTGTATTCACTAAAAGATAGCTTCACTTTACTATAAGATAACTTGAATATTTAATTAAGATTGACTTTATCTAGGTGGGGTTTGATCGTTTTGAATGATGAGTGTAATATTGAGGAATAATAATTATCTAGAACAAAGCGAATAGAGCAGGAACAGAAGTTTAACGAAATAGTTCATTGTACTTGATGGTGTTTGGATTCTCTTTTAAATATTATAAGTCGACTAATACGTTCTATATGCAAGAAGAATAATCTGGCAAGAGACCGTATAATCTGTTATCGCACTAGTTGTTCTTATATCTCTGAATTGATTGAAGCTGGATCAGAATAGCTACACACAATGAACCTTTAGACATCAGAAACAGTGGCTTTGATATAGACTGGAGTAGATAATAGATAGAACTAATTGAAGATAATACTTTTACTCTCGAAGGAAACTATGGTTTATCATTTTGTTAGAATAAAGTATTCCTTCTTTCTTTAATTAATCGATAACTTGATTATCCTCCTGTATCCATGAAACTGGGTTTTGTCAAATGCTGAATATAATAATGAGTAGGTCAAGGGCACTCAAATTATTTGGGGTAGTAGTTTGTCAATCTTATTGAATTTGTCTCAATCAGCCTAATTCAATGAGCATTGGACATTAGATCAACTTACAAGTATAATAGCTGACTACAATTATGTTTCAATAATTTTATTTCAGTTGTTTTATATTTGAGAGTGTTTATGAGTGCGAGAAAGAGAGTGAGAATGAGTGCGTGAGAGTAGAGGACGTGAGAGTGTGAGAGTGCACGAAGTATTTTTTCCTGTTTCACAACTTATCAAGCTTGAATTCTTTTATTTTGATGGAGTGATTCGTTATAAGTCAGTCTTGAGGTATGGTGTTGAGTTTCATATCACAGTAATAAATTGAATAGTCGAAGATTCACAAGATTTCTCTTCTATTTATTACCGTATATTCTAAGAACTATTCTATTTTTTTTAACTGCTCTTTCACTTTTTTCATTATTATCATCATTTTCGCTCCATTTATCATTCATTACAGGCAAAATTAGTTTTTCCCCACAGTGACCCGGAAAAATGCCTTTTTTGCACTAACTGTAGCACGCAAAATAGTATATTCCTGCACCAGTGCGCGAAGATACTTTTTGATAGAATGTAGCTACTTTCCATAGATTTGTCACGTATGGGAAATGCCTCTTTTTTGTACTAGATTGCTGGTGACGATAAACGTTAGTTTTGATATAATATAGAACACCGCCGCCGCATTAGAGCGACCAAACTAAATATAAATACCATAATCTATTACAGCATTTTCATTCAATTATTGTAGTTTATTTCTTTATTTAGTATTATCTTTCATTTTATAGCATATTCTTTTACTTTTAATTTTAACTTTCAATTTATAGTAGGCCATTATCTTTATTCTTTTTTTTCTCTCCCCTTAACCTTTTCCTTTTCAACATTTTTCAACCCCAATTACTCCCCTTCCAATTACCTTAAAGTTCATTCTGAAACTTATAAAAAGTTTTCTTTCCGTTCTTTTCATTGTTTAATCCATTGTAAGCATTCATTTTATTATTGTGTTTTATTTTATTATAGGCACCATTTTGTAATGTCTTTTCATGTAATAAAAATTGCTTGATTGATTGAAAAAAAAAAGATCGGAAAAATCAGTTGACAAATAGGGCCTTAAAGCCGTACAAGATAGAAAAAAACATGTGGAGTGCGGCAAAGATTTTTCCGTTGACTCACATATATATATTATATGTATAGATATAGTCAACTCATTACACTATCTATGACTCTGTATTAAATATTAACCAGCTGATTGCACTAGGCTCAGTCATTATTTTGGTTTATATCTGGGAATTCGCCCATCAAATTCTGAATCTAAATAAAGCAGCTGATTCACTTGTCTTGAATGCTTTTGAATGTCTCGCATATTATCCAGCTGATTGGAGCATGCCTCTCTATGAAGTGGAACAAAAAATATCGTACATTAAATATCATACACGGCTGTAAACTTTTGCCGGTTCTCGCATATTCTCGTTTCTGTAAATAACTATCATTTATGCTCGACCGGCAAAACGTTATTTTCCAGCCTAGTAATGTAATATACTATTCCGTTGACTCACATATGTATATATATATATATATATATATTATATGTATAGATATAGTAAACTCATTACATTCCTCAATACCTGCCTTGAATATCATCCAGCTGATTGCACTAGGGACTAGGCTATCATATTTTGGTTTATATGAATATGGGAATTCGCCCATAAAATTCTAAATCTAAATAAAGCAGCTAATTCGATAATTGTCTTGAATACTTTTGAATGTCTCGCATAATTTTTATCCAGCTGATTGGAGCATGCCTTTCTATCAAGTGTTACAAAAAACATCGTACATTACACGGCTGTAATGTACATTACTCGTACATTACTCGGCTGAGCCTCGTGCATAAACTATCATATGCTCGACCGGCAAAACGTTCCTTTCCAGCCTAGTAACGTAATATACTATTTCCGCACTCCAGATTTGCAACCTAACAACACAAAATAGTGAGCATGTAATGCGCAGGTTTCCTATTCTGCATTCAAAAATAGGTTGGCTACTGTGCTTCAGCTATGCAAAAACAGTCAGCTGTAGTTGTGTTGGATTCGATTTGATTCGAAGATAGGCTATGTGAGGAATTGACAGGTTATGTATTATCATGTTTGATCTGTTTAAATCACTTTATACATTAATGTAGGAAAAATTTAATGTGTTATTCGAGCGCAAAGTATTGTTTCTGCACTCGAGAAACCGGGCACAGTTCGATATCCCATCCAGTGAAATAATCGCACGAGTTTCGATACCAGATGGAAGTATCGATACTTTTTTGCTTATCAACACATCTGTTCTGTATCATCCGAATGATACAAAACAGCTGATAACGTGTTATGTTGCGTTTTAACTACACATTTACACTTCGAGGACGATTTGCAGTCGTCAATTGACTGCAAGTTGTTAAATTTACAACAAAAAGATAATATTAACAACGCAGATCGTCATGGAACAAGAAATCCAAAAATTTTAAACAGTTTTTCTTTCAAAAATTGTCTGCAGACATCAGGCAAAGCCCACCAAGCCTAACAAATATAATATGGTTAGCAATATGCTTGTGTATTTTGCAGGAGGACACCATTTGTACGACTGTAGTTTTGTCTGAGGTGGTTCAGTCACGACCATATAAATCAACACATGTGTGACATTTCGCGCATGCGCAGAAGCGTAGTCTGAGTGAATGGAACGAAGTGGAATGGAACTGCATAACCAAACCTTTCCTAACCTGGCTAGATGTGACTGTAGCACCTCTGTAAATTTGTCATTGAAATGCAACGTACCATTTTATTGGGAGGACACTATTTGTACGATTGTCGTTTTGACCGACCTAGTAAACAGAGGTGGTTCAGTCACATCCAGCCAGGTTAGGAAAGGTTTGGTTATGCAGTTCCATTCCAGTTTCCATTCACGCAGACTACGCTTCTGCGCATGCGTGAAATGTTCGCACATGTGTAGATTTAAAAGGTCGTGTTCAGTCACATCTAGCCAGGTTAGGTTAGGTTAACTAGCAGTATGTCAATCAAACTGTTAGGTCGTCCTACAGGATACCACCCATATTTTGCATATTCAACCCAACCTCACCTAACCCAAAATAGCCTAACCAAACCAAAGCCTAACCTCATAAACCTAATCAGCCAAAGCCAACCTAACTTACCCATAACTAACCAAAGCCAACCTAACCTAGCTTGAACTTTACAATACCTCTAACTAACCAAAGCCAATCTAACCTAGCCTAACCCAGCCTAGCTGGGTTAGGATGCCTTTGGTTAAGCTAGGTTGTGTTGGTTGAGTTTGGTAATTCAACCTTACTCCACCTACTTTAACTCAACCTTAACAAACTTGTTCTGTTTCATGAAATGTAATTTCATTTCATTAACATCAAATTATCACTTCAATTTTCATACGTTATTAGGCGTTTATGCTCAAAATGATTATGATGTTTGTGGTGAGCATGGAAAATACTTTAAAATGATACTATAGAAATTGAAACATTGGTAAGCTCTTATTTGGCACTTTTATCATTATTTTGTTATAAGGATTAATGATGATGGGCTAGGATATGTTTAAATTTAAAAACAAAACTTGATTTTATTACTAATTATATAAAATGCATTAATTTTCTATAATAAACTCATGCTACTGAACGATAGTTTCGTAATAGGATAGAAACAGACGAAAGCTGAGAAAGGTACAGAATGATACGGAAGAAAGCAAGAGAACGATACGGAGCAGTTCTGTCAATAGGTATTGGCACTAAAACATATACGATTCAAAATTTGAATATCATCTTCAATGCCACAAAAATGTTATACCCATGTTAAATATATACCTTAGTTAAATATATACATATATGTATTACTTTGTATGAATAGAATGAAATTATAACTTAACCTAAACCTACAGTACTACCGATCCAGTTGCAAATGAACATATCACATTTCAGCCTACATGAGTAAATATTTATTTATTCTCTATTAAAATTTAATTAAATGTTTTATTTTTGTATTTATAATATTGTAAAGTAAACAATAATAAACTACATTTTGTTTACAATACGATTCCAGACATCAATTCATGCGTTAAAATGCAGTTTTATAGACACTTTGATACGCAAAACATTTCTGTAACACAATTCCAATCGATAGTAAGAAGTATCGATATCGACACTTCCATCAGGTATCGAAACTCATGCGATTATTTTACTGGATGGGATATCGAACTGTGCCCGAGAAACCTTTTTCACAAAAAACTGTTTCTCTTAGTGCAGAAATACCCCACTTCTTGCTCTAGTGAAACAAATAGCTATTCATTATAATTATAAATTTCACTGTAATATGTAATCATCTGAGTTTTAATTCATAGCAGCGACTGAAACCTGGCTCAATAGTGGTATACTTGGTAATGAAATGCCTGATAATTACTATTTTTCCCCCAAAATGATCGTTCGTGTAATGGTGCTGCTTGCGTTGACAACCGCCTATGTTCTGTAATGTGTGAGATGATGTTTCCAGGAATCCAGGCCTTGTGGGTTAGAATCACAATTGACAAGTGCAATATTTATTTGAGTGTAATACATTCCACCAGCCAGTGGATTGTAGGTTTATACTGACCGCTTTGATCTTGTCGAAAAGATTCAAGACAGATTGAAGTATGATCCGTTTGTAGTGTGGAACTTCAACCTTTCAGAAGTCACATCTGACCAATTTGGGAGGTTCTTGGGCAAAAGCGCTTGCAAACTTTATGAATTTTCACGTCTTGTCTTCCTGTAATGGCGTAACAGATGAAAAATAATAGTAAAGCACTCGATCTTGTTTTGAGTAGTTTACAGTTGCAGGTTATTGAAGAGACTGAGAAGTTATTGTGTAGGGTTCTACATTATCTAATACTGTCCTTTACGTTTCCGGCTCCTGAGCTTATGGCGGTAGCTCTATGATGCCAGTGGAAACACTAAATGTTTGATGTTTGTAGATGATGTAAAACTAATTTGTGAAATTCAATACCCACGTTACTGCTGCTACAGAGTAGAGTCAACAATTGCAGGCCTGGTGCTTGAAAAATGTGCTAGCTTTAAATCGATAATGCAAGGTAGTTTCATACACTAGGCAGAGAGCTGTTTCTGGGGAAAATATAAAGTGAATCAAAACATTCTTGATGAATCACATAACAAAAGATTTAAGGGTTACATTAATTTGATGTTTACTTCATGTTTTCAATTCATGTGGATGATCCAATAAGTAAGTTACATCTACTCATGGGGTCACAATTCAATTATTGCAATACCCTCATTCTTCTATACAAAATATTGATACAAAGTCTACTGGAATATGCTGCAGTCGTTTGAAATCCTTATGTAAGTGTTTTAAGTCATCGGCTATAATCTATACAGAAAAATTACTTCGATTCCTCTTGTTTAAAAAGTTTAAGAGGTGGTTCCCATATGAGTGGAGAGTTAAGGCAAGTTGTTGAGGTTCAATCTTTCAAAAGTAGAAAAGATTTTATTTCTCTACTTACAGTGTTCTCATTTGTGAATGGTGGGGTAAATTGTATGGGTTCGGTAAATCTCATATTCCATAGACTCATCCTAGGAGACATTGCCTATTTGGTGTAAGTAGAATCCTTACTTTGATAGGGTTCTACTCCCCGATTAATAAAGCTACTAGACTCTAAGATGTACATTGTGGCAATCTAGATATTTTTCATGAGAGTCGGTACAGTTTCAGACTCAAATAGGTTAGCTTTCTTGTTGAGGTGGCTTGGACTGGGCGATTGTGCAGCCAATGCTGGAGGAAGTTTTTCAATCCACTAGTATTCAAAATACCATTTGCATTCACAGCCATTGAAGGATCAAGAAGGAGTCGGTTAGTGGTCAAGGAAGACAAAGCATCCAACATGTCACTGTTCTGGTACAGAACAATTTCTTAAGGTTAGGGTAGTATTGTGAATGCATGAAAACCAATAATCACCACTAATCCGTAACATCTTCCATTCATTGAGAGCACATACTTCAAAGAGGTTGTGAATTGACTCTGGTTTCTCTCTTTCTCTCTGAATGTCCTTCTTGCTCCTATTTTCAATATGAGTCTCTGGCACTTCCATGTATGATAGAGAATCTACTGGATCATGTTTCCTGTGTGGATCAAGACGTTGAGAAATTCCTGGTAATTACTGGTATAAGTGATTATTAAGGAAGTGATCACTGCGAGGAGTAGCAGGTATCTGTTCAATCAGATAGAGATAAGCTGCGTTCTCATAGGTCCTGTTTGTAACATTGACCGATTAGATTGGCCAGCAAAAAAGACACTGTTCTCTACTGTAAAATCACTTCCCGGTGGTTCGGAACCCACCTAAAACTGTAGGTCCAACTCATCAATCACCATCATCCAACTCATTACCCACGCAAAGGTCCCAGACCTATGTGAGCTTCATCCTCAGAAAAAAAAATGAAAACAGTATAAAACAGCTCTCCTTGTCTTCGTTTAGTCAGTTGTCATTTTTGCTCTCGACAACGTTCATATCCAGTGCCATTTTAGTGACAGTTTATTGAGACATTGTGCTTGTCAAGTGCTTGTGATCAGTTAATGTGGTAAATTCTTCGACAATACTTAATTGGGATTATCAAATACAGTAACAGAATGTGCTTTTTAAGTGTCCAATTTATTTACTGAGTGTTTAACTGTTTTTAGACATTTCTTTTTAATTCTTTGAACAGTTCATTAAATAGTTGTTTATTACATTATTGATTGGCCTATTCGTAGTTAGTAATTAATTATTGTACGGTGATACCGAAAATTCATTATTAGCTGAACGTTATTGATTTTTTCTATTCTTATTAGTTTTTCTTGTAATTAGTGCGTGTTGTAAGTGTTCTGTATAAATAAAGTGAGTGTTAATTTCAAGTGCTGCCAGCATTATTTCAATGGTACAACTCATATTATTACTAATAAAGAAGGGCAACACATTCCAACAAACGAATAAAGGATAATCACTGCTTTGGGTTGTAATATACAGCAAGCTTCCTTGCTACATTACTTAAAGAAAAAGTAAGTGAAAGATGAAACTCATCATTTTATGACAAAAAATATATAAAATATGAATAAAATAAAAAGAATAATACAAATAAATATTATGACAAGAAGTATAAAAGTAGATGGAAGATTAAATTCGTCACATATTATAATGTATCTCATCTTCCTTTTATACTTCTTATTCATACAATCTAAGCTATACAAGCTTACAGGTGCAGGTTCGCTCATCTTGATTCTTGTGTGGTTTTCTCTGAAATTCCACTTATTAGGACCATTTCAGGAGTATACGTATTATACATTGACTTTCACCATCACATCAGGATAAAAACTTAAAATCCAATAGCTTCTAAAAGAAATGTGAGAACATTTCTGGGCGAAGTACACTTTCTTTCAAGGGTTTGAACAATTACATGAGAGATTTACTGAATGATGATGGAATGTGATGATCAAGATATTTGCAGCCAAATAGATCAAAACAGATATATTGTTGGAGATATACCATTCTGTAAAACTGTCCACATTCTGTGGACTTAGTAATTTATAATTAAAAACTCAAGAAGTTGTCGAATTCCACTTTATTTGTTACACAAATTACAGTACCATGGTTTCGGGGTACCTACCCCATCCTCAGCAAGACTGATTTGAAACTAACTCTACTCTAATTTGAAACTTCACTCTACTAATTATATTAGTAATTTATGTTTTAATGCAGGCTGCAACTAGGTATCTCTCACCAAGGTAGGTTATATTGTGATCCTAGAAGACAAAATTAAGTGGCTGCACTTAGAGATTTACTGAATAATGATGGAATGTGATGATCAAGATATTTGCAGCCAAATATATTAGAAATCCAAACAGATATATTGTAAAATTTTCAAAATATATATCATAGGAATATAAAATGACAATATTAGGTTAGTGTAAATTATTACTGTTGGTGATTATTACATCACAGACGGAATCCACTTAATATTCAGGAATGCAATTAGTTACACGATCTGAAATTATAATTAGATGTCCAGATTTCGTCACTATTATTCAGTTTTCATAGTGATATAAATACAAGTGTGATTTAATCGTAATCGTTCCTAATAAAGCCAAGCTGTTACCAAAATAATAAATTCCATCGGATTGTGAATCGCGAAATAGTGAATCTAATCAGTGGATTGCCTTTTTCCTTCAGGGCTTTACTCAATTTTCGCATTGAAATATTATTTCTAAATTTCTTTTCGCCAAAATTATTGAAGTCTTTACAATGAGTCAAGAACAAGGACTGAACAAGAAACAATATTTGCTATACTGGGTAATAGGATTATTAAACTCACGATATAACAGTGAAGGGGCCATGATGCAGCTGGCTCAATATCAACTGGATAACTGTACTGTACTTCTAAAATCTCAAAAAATAATTTATTTCAGTTTCTCACAATAAATTTATACCATACAACACCTGACGTCTCATGGTTTCGTATGAATGAAACTGCATATATTATTTGGCTGGCTCATAACCACTTAATTCTATCTGCAACTTTGTAACAAGTAGCTCAAAAGTACCAAGAACTGACCGTGGAACTTTTCAGGAATGAGAAAAAGCTTGTTTTCCAATCTTCTAGGCTATCAACAATAACAAACAAGAAAAAAATAGTGGGGGATTTTTTTCAAGCTATCATTTTCATCTGTTATAGTAGTCATGACGTCATAATATGAATTGAGTGTGAATACTTTTGCATCGTTTTGGAATAGCTGCAATTTGGTATGTGTTGATGAGAAAGTTTCAACAGGTTCAGTAACGCTTTCAAAAGAGCCTGAGCTAAAAGCTGTAAGCTATGATTGCGTAATTTCTTCTGAAATATTCAAGTGCGATAAGTTTATCTTTTCATAGTTGTAAGTTATAATATCATTTTGCTCCGTGTTATTGTGCCATTTCGAAAATGAAACGGGAGATACAAAGAACAAGAGAGAAGAAAAATCCAGAAATTCATCCTTAAACTGCTTGAAGAGAATATAAGGCTGAAATTTCGATGTGGTAAACTGATGAACTACTACTCCTAAATCTACTGCATCTTTAGCCTACTTTTTGTCAACTACTCCTCAGCTCCTACATCTGGAACTTTATAATTCCTTCGTTATAGTTTATTACGAATTACCAAGACTCTTGCAACCGTTCGTTGATAGTATTGACTGATTCTGATAAGTATCATGCAATAGAATTTCATGGCCCTGTTTATAGGAGAATCTTGCTCCCGCGAACCCACATAAGCTACTTGATTATTTATACTTCCATCCCTTATATGGGATATTCACGTTTGTGCCTCACGCCTTTTAACATCTCTTCAATTATTCATCTCCTCGTAACTCTATCTCTGTAAGGATGACAGTGAAATACTCCTCAATAGCCTGTCAAGACTACTCCAATACATAATTCAAGATTACATGCAATAAGAGCGAGTGCTTCACGCCTTGTGCTAAAGGGTAAGCACATAGGCTGGACATATCAATTTATTCCCGTTACCTCAGGTAGTGTCTTTATAAAGATAAATCTTGCTAGAAAAACAATTGACACAAACGGAATATTTTGTGAACTATTTTTTTTAATATTAGGGATGTGTTCTCCACGATAATCCGATGAAGAAGAGTAGCAATATAATTATTATCACAAGTTAGTTCGAAGTTACTGACAATTGAACAAACTGACAAATTTACTTAAACAGAATTTATTAATTTCGAATTCCTTTAATTGCTATCAGTTTATACTGAAGACTTCCGCAATGGCGGATATTAAATACTGTTGTCAATATCCGCCATTGCGGAAGTCTTCAGTATAAACTGATAGCAATTAAAGGAATTCGAAATTAATAAATTCTGTTTAAATAATTATTATCATGATGTTCCATCTATTTTTCTATAAAGTGATATACACTAGAGCTAGTGTTTACACTAATGCAAGATGTCTCGTGCCTGTTGGGTTTGTCGAATCAATATGAATCTGATACAAACTTTAAGCCCAATTTGGCTTGAAATACAAGAAGAGAGATGCACTGCAAACGTTTAACTACCACAGAACTTGAATAGACTACAACAGAAAACTATGATCCGTGAATAGACACTTAAAGTCCGTGAATAGATTGGATACTGTGTGCAATTTGACAGAGGTAATACGAGGCAATGTTGTAATCAAAGAAATGTTTCTGTGGTAATATTGAGGGATTTTCTACTGTATGAGTGAACCTACTGATACAGTAAGCCTACTATATAGACTACATCTGCTATTGATATCTTATAATATCTATAAGATATAAATGTTTCAATCTGTACTTTATAATACTATACCTAAAGTACCGTACTACAAATAATTTTAAAACTTTAAACCATATTGCATTTTCAGTGATAATTCTCAGATACTTGTAGCTAGTTCAGGTCATACAAGTTTGCTATTTAAGCTATTACAACTTTGGAAATTCGGAACTAAGAAGTGATTTGATAAGATTAATCGCGAAATTGTTCAATTGAACTTTGAAATTATAATTACTCAGTCTCGACTGAGGATAATTTATCGCGAATCGGTATTATTATGATATAATATTCTAATTACACATCCATTGGAACATCCGAAATAATATGAAGATGAGCTGTTTGTGGCATGTAATCAATTTATAATCGATTTTAAACAACTCCACTTCTAAGTAACAGTTATAGTCAGATAACATTATTGATCACAGATTTCGGGTTAATGATTTCCAAGAAAGAGAACCTACTGCCAGAACTTAACTTAACTTTGGACTTAACTTATAACAGAGAGAAATACTTTAGAGTCAGTTGAAACAATAACGAATTTAGTTCTTCGATGCTCACCATGTGAAAATGCATGGGGAGGGAAGGAAAGGGAAAGAGAGCCCATCAAAAGTGATAGGACTAGAAAACATTAGGAAAAAATGCATTCCCAATTTTTCTCTTGCTAATGATGCCTACATGAGCCTGACACGTGTGTGTAGGTAATGAGGTGAATGAAATACAATCATGTTATTGATGAAGGATCTACAGTTTTAGGTGGATTCTGAACCACCGCAATCTCCAATTTGAGTAATTGAAAACGAATCCACACAAGAGAGTACAGTGCTTGTTTCAATAGGTTCAATAGCTTGGATCATCATATGAATTTCAAATTGAACGGTAATAAATTTCAAACTCTCATTTTAATTTTATCACTGGAGACTTACGGTTCATGAATATTTACAAAAGTTGAAAATAGACATGCAAATATTTGATGAATGATATAATCAAAAAAATCATGCCACTGCCGGGACTCGAACCCGGGCCCTTCTCTTTTTAAAGAATTCTCTCAACAACTAAGCTACAGAACGATGATCCTCTGAATCGAAAAATTCATTTGATATTAGTGTCAGTTGACTAATACATTTTCACCAGCTACATTGGAAATATTTATTGCCTTTCTACATTGATTCATAATTGTTATATACTTGGATCATTTCCATAATTGATCATCAACATGATTATCTTAATCATTGAATCTAAATTTTCATTTTTGAGTTATTCGATTTGAACGATCTGGCCCGGTCTTCACGTGAGATTTATCAGCAAGGATGAAGCACCACAAGACAGTTGAGGTTTTCAGGGCACGTAAAAAGTTGATTGTAAGATAAGTTGGAAAAGTTTTAAGCCACGATGAAAACGCATATCTTCGTAGCGTGACGTTCATTTTCCCAGAGCTCACAGCTGCAACCAATGCATAATCCTACCCCATAATTATTATGAGTGAAAAATTTACTAAGTTCAGAATGAGTTACAGTTAAAAACCATGATTTTCATCCCTAAATTACTGTTTAAAGCTGACTTATACGGGCCGGGACTATCAGTAAAAAATGCTGGAGTTTGCAAATGAAATAATGTCAGAACAAAAAATTTAAATCTTATGAAAGCTATATAAGTCTGGACTCATTTTTTATAAAGAAACTAGTTATTTTACTTTATTGAGATCGCATTTCAATCGTAATACTGGTATGTCGCTATAACCACCAAGTATAAGCGACGTAGAATGCTGAAACGTATTCACTAAAAAGGTCGCGACTCTGCATTACAAGAAATAGTTCTAATTTTATAGAAAAATTAAATTAGAACTAATAATAATCAATTTTGTTTGGGAAAATATCTATTATGAAACCTATCAATCTTGCAACAGCATGAATTAAAATTAATACTTTTCAATACGTTTCTGATAATTCATACAATTGGTTGTTAAATGAGACATTCAATATAAAAAATGTTCATTATATTTATTGGCTGTTCAATACAACATACATTACTATTAAGTTTCAATCTCACTACAAATTTTTGTAATATTTATAATAAATATATTATCTATCATATTATCTACATAGATCTATCATGAGCATAAAAAGCTAAGTTCTGTTGAGATGAGATTGAACATATTTTTATTATACATTCTATTGTTATTGTGCACTCAATTTTTTGTTGGTAACTTTATGATTATGATATTTGCAAGCAACATTCACAATGAAGAGAATTTTTCGGCCCTTTGGTGTGGTGTTTGATGTAATTATCGTAATACTGTACTGTATGGTGCCTACTCAAACTTTTTGGTTCTGGTTTCGATTACCGGATCAGGCCAAACAACCTGTTTCATTTTTCATCATACTATTCATGTACAAGGAAAAATTGTAAATCAATTAAATTTGTATAAAACTGAAAAATTCTTTCTTCATCCCTCTATATTATCCCCAGTAATAAATTAATTATAATAATACTCTGATCTCAGTGTGGCAAACAATAGCTCTTTATATATCACTAGCAGCTACCCGTCCTTCGTACGGATTATGTTTAGAAATACGACTAAATATGTTTCCGCTTTTTTTATAGCAACGATCATGAAGTTGTTAGCAGCTTAGTTAACAACTTAGGACGTAATCAATTCAGTGACAGTTATCAGAGAGAATATTTGAGAACAGCTGATTGTTGTTGTTCTCATGTGGTAATAATAGTGCTACCTGGCGAATTCCCAAGAGCCTAGCACAAACTGCACCTTCCTAAAATGTTAATTTTTGTTTTGATAAATTGAAATTAGAAAATTTTGTTTTTTTTTCAACAAAGAAATAATTGATAAAACATACGGTCACACGGTCCGGCTTTGCTGCTTATTGCTGTGCTCTCCTCCTTCATCCATTGCGCTTCCAGTTCAGTTTTATTTATTCCAGTCCAGGATTTTTTTTTATTTTTGTAAGATTTTTTTAAATAAGTTTCTTACTGAAGGTTTCTCTTAAATTTTGATCAAAGTACGCAAATTCTGGTTTCAATATTCTACACATTTTTCTCTCATTATTTTTATATTAATCTTAAGTCTTGTCCCACAATTGTCTCTCATATATTAGAGAAATTAAATTTTCACAATTAATATCTTCCACTTCTGGACACTGGAATTCACTAATAAGAAGACCAATGCTGAAGAATATCAATGAAGAAGATCAATGCTGATGATCTGAAGACTGCTTCCAGCGTAATAAGCGTATCGTTTGAACATATCCATTACAATACATGTGCCACCGGATACGGATAGTTATTTTGCGGTACAGCTGATTTTAGTGATACAGTTTTCGAAGACAAAACCGAATGTAGAAATCGGCTAGAACAGCTTTTTTACTGGATCCAGTCGAAACAGTATTGTGTGAACATACAATATGAAATGTACATGCAAACGAAAGCACTGCAAAATAACTGATACAGCAAATTTACTGTACCGCACAAAAACTGTAACGTGTGAACGGGCCCTTAGTAAACAACTTAGAACGTCAGCAATTCAGTGACAGGTATCGGAGAGAATATTTTTTGAGAACAGCTGATTAATATATCATGATAAATTACGTGATTTGTTCTTATGTGGTAATAATAGTGCAACCTGGCGAATTCCCAAGAGCCTAGCACAAACCGCACCTTCCTAAAATGTTAATTTTTGTTTTGATAAATTTAAATTAGAAAATTTTGTTTGTTTTCAACAAAGAAATAATTGATAAAACATAAGATGAGCTTTGATTCACCAAACATATGTTTCCTAAAAGACTGCAGTGCTCCGACTACACAAGTCTGCAGACAGCGTAAATAACGCCGCGAAGGGCCCATCATTTATATTTGAGAACAGCTGATTGATATATCATGATAAATTACGTGATTTGTTCTTATTCTTATGTGGTAATAAAACTTGGAAGAAATGTATCCAAAATCGCACAATACTTGGTTTTTAAACGTTTATTATTCTGTTAAAAAAAAAGTTAATTTAGTTTGTTATAGCTAAAGACATTGTCAAAAAGGTTTTCAATACTGATAAATAACTTAAATCCCGATCAATGCTCTCGTTTTTCAGGAGAAGGCCGCGTAAAATGTATTCAAAATCGCAAGACACTTGGTTTTTAAACGTTTATTACTCTGTTAAAAAAAAAGTTAATTTAGATTTTTATAGCTAAAGACATTGTCAATAAACTGTTCAATACTGTTCAATAACTAAAATCCCGATCAATGCTCTCGTTTTTGAGGAGAAGGCCGCGTAAAATGCCTTTGGGGCCCTGACAGACAGACAGACAGACAGACAGAAAGTGAGATTAGACTATTTTCGGCTTATTTGATGTATAAAACGTAAAAATAACCAAAAAATATATAATTCTGATAAATGTACAGACAAAACTCTAATTTTATTTATATAGATGGATATTATTGCTAAGTCATAGAAAAACGTATTAATCGTGACATGAGCTGAATTTCAGGGACTTACCGTATTGGACTTCATGCCCACTATCAATATAGAAGCCTATCAGAGTGAAGCCAAAAATAATACATACGTGTTGAGAATGTAGAATTAATCCTCCACTATAACTCATTTAAATCCATTCAATGAAGGAACGGATCAATAATGTTTGGTTTGGCTTCCTGGAAACTCACATGTTTATCTTAAAGGCTTGAGCTTTATGAGATCAGCAACCACTGATCCTCACTCTCCGAAACCCATGATATTATAATGGAGCAGAGGATAATGATGATTATGATGATGAAGCGACTATTGTAAATCATTAATGTTGAGCCTATTATTAAATGGTGTAGTGCAAAGCGATTAGTGCTTAATAGGATTTCCTGAGGGACACAGGAAGGCATCTAAATGATTGTCTCCTCTCAATAAATTGAGCCTCAAAGTATCTGAATCAAACATTAGGTTTCGGGACAGAGTTAGTTATTCGGATTCCACTTTGTCATAACGGGGGTAAGGTAGTTGAAGATAATGGAAACAAAGTCGAAATAATCAATTCTGCACAATATAGTTCAATCAATAATTCAATGATATTTCCTGTATGAAATAATCTTTTAGCTAAATTTTGTTTCAAATGAATCATCCAAAAATAATCTATTTGGGAGGAGGGCACAGTGGGCATTAATGAGCATTATTACAACAAATTGAAGATTCCGTTAGGCGTAATGTGTTTGTTTACAAACGTCAAACATTCAGCATTCAGCATTTACATTAGCCTTTACTGCTGTGTTACCAATACGAATTTCACTTTGTCATAATGGGGGTAGGCTAGTTGATGATTTATTATATGGAGTGGAATTCTTCTTAAAATCTATCTTTTCATATTGATTTGGTTGATCTCGATCAAAGAAAGTCTGTTCATCAATGATGATTTTCCATCAATATCACATACCGGTGCATTCTAATGGAATATGATTGATTGATGAACTTCAATAATGAATATTATTAATGAAATCTGATGGCAAAAATCGCGAGAACTATTATTATTACGTACTTAACTTCATTGACTTGATCTTCTCCTCCATGGGATCAAGCTGTGGAAACTGATCAAAATCAGGCAGTGAGATCATTAAGATTTGAAGAAACGTTCTCGATTTATGTTGGTACGTGGGCAGCCGCTCAATGTGTCCCAAACGAAGTACCGAAATCACATACTTTGGTCACGTAGATATTGGTTATGTTATCCAACTGACCTTATCAATATTAACTGACCCACTAACAAGTCAAATAAAAAATGTTTAAATGAATTTTTAAAATGTCTTTAGAAATGATCAATTAATGAAAATTGAACCAATAACGGTATAGTAGTCTAGTAAAGCACTGATTGTCTCT
The DNA here is from genome assembly GCA_948455865.1 of Conomelus anceps. Lineage (NCBI taxonomy): Eukaryota > Metazoa > Arthropoda > Insecta > Hemiptera > Delphacidae > Conomelus > Conomelus anceps. The sequence goes on from OX418218.1 coordinate 58,604,522, forward strand.
AAATCGACTGGCTAGCCGTAGTTGTTGTTCAGTGCAGTATTCCCCAACCGTTTTCCTGTTGTATCACTTCACAAGACAAAAATATTTCGCGTACAACTTAGTCATTTGAACATGAAAAACTCGAACTTAAAGCGTCATCGTGTACCATATCAGTGGCCTCTGCGAACCCCTGGTGGTACAGGTTGGAAACACTCGTCTATAGTGCCTTCCTTATTACCACCACTCCGACTGACCTGGGTTCGATTCCTATTCAACCTGGCATCTTTGTATAATCATTCATATTAGGACTAATCACGTACAAGTCTGAGAGCTTATGTAGGCATAATCACAAGAAAAAAATTCATAGAGGAACCAAATCTTGCTACAGTTTGTAGAAACAAAAGATCGAAACTCACAAATTCAAGAAAAGCTTGTTTTCTCAAGGACTTCTCCCTTGTTAGCTAACTATTCCTCTTCCTCCTTCTTCCTCCTTCTTTTTGTTTATTTTCTATTCCTGTTTTATTTTATATGTGTATAATATTCCACAAGAATTTCAAACTTTTGTTTCAATTAATTGTACTTTTGTACAATGACATACATACGGCCAACAAATGTACAACTACGGCAAACAAATATGTTGTGATTTGGCGATATCACTGGACTTCATGCCAAAGATATCGACGTTTTTTAAATAGATAAATGATTCTCCAACAAACATGAGTGCTCTTTCCCTATACTAAACGATTATTCAAGAGCCCTTATACCAATAGTCTTGATATTCAATTGGAGTTTTGATATTCAATAAAAATTTACGAATTCTAAACATATATTTCTCTCTAGCTACAAAGATAGAAACATAATTCTAGCGATAGAAGAATGGTTAAAATATTAAACAGTCTAAATGATAGTTCAGTCACGGGCGAAATGGCGCTGATGTTTGCCTGTAGAGAATTTGCCACGTCTCCACAGGAACGATCATTCATTTTTTGAGCCCAAAGAAATTCACATAAAGCACAATAAAGAAGCTTGACGTTCCAGTATGTCGTTAGAACATCCTCTCCCCATAAAACAATACTACTTTACAAATTGTTAGTTTTGCTTATTGCAGCACAGAAATTGATCGTTATAGTTCTAGTGCTGCTGTTGCCATTTTAATGTAGGAAAAATACATGTGATTGAACTTTTACTTGGGTTGCTTGAAATTTTGAACTTTCTTCTTTCTATGAATGTAAGAATTATTGTTCTTTTTCTGGTTGTTTGGATAAAATAAATCTTCGAAGTCTTTTAATTTGTTCCTTGTTTTTTAATATCCTGTATTTTGTGTTTCAGAAATAAATGGAAATATCAGAATAAAAAAGAAAACAGATCTAGTGGATCTAGCGCTCACCTGTGGCAGGCATGTAGATATTCATATGAAGGCAGTCTTCGCTGTAATTGGCTAAGAGAGGCACTAGCTGGGAGAGGTGCGCCAAGCGTCCCCGCGGTATTCGCTGCAGCTGGGCGGTGCGGTTGCTGATGTCGGGTGGCCGCTGCGGGCAGACGGGCGGCAGGGTGTCGGCTAGGCGGGTGCCCTTCCATGGCCGCGGTCGGGCCGCCCATGCGAACCGCTGCTCTCCCACTGGTGCAGCCGCGTACGGAACACCAAGAAACGCCTCCACTGGCTCTAGGTAGCGCGAGTTCAGTTCCAGTATCACCTGCACACAATAAAGTAATCCATTCAGATAAGAGTTGCAAGAGTTGCAAATCATTCGCTTAAAATTAAAAGAGAAACTCTTCCACATATGAATAAGATGATAACTTCATTTTTCTGTATAAATAAATGACATGATCATTTCATTTCATTCATCAGATAAACATAAATAATTTTTTTTTTCCAAGAACAGGGGTTCACAAACATCTCTGATCAGTTTTTTTCAGGGGAAAATCACATTTAAAAGAGTTTTAACCTCGATAAAAATGCAAATAAAGTATTTTTTTAGTGTTAGTTGAGAATTTCGGGGACACATCCCCTTTGTATCCCTTTCCACAGTCAAAGTCGATTCGCAGCTATCTCTATGCAATATTATGGTAAGGGGACAGAGATGCTATTATTGACACACCTTTGTGTGTGTTACAGAAACAACAATAATGACAAAATCGAACAATATGCATGACAGAATTGAATAATTAAAGTAGCTTGTCAATTCTACGTTTTTATTGAACCACTCAATCAGTTTCTTAGTTTTCCTTGTTACTTCTTACTAACATCGATGCACCAAAAACATTTTCAATAGGTAAACTGTTTTTCCCATTACATTTGATCGAACGGTGAGATGAATTCGTCATGATCAATATGAAAGCAATAGCTGTGAGCCGTTGCGGGTAGGTCTATATGCTCAGTCAGATAAGTCACGAGCGCTTTGACACTCTTTGTAGAAGTGACCGATTGGGTAGGCTAGCAAAAAAGGACAGTGTTATCTTTTGGAAAATAGCTTCCGGTGGTTCAAAAACCACCTAAAACTGTAGATTCAACACATCAATCATCATTGCCATCATCCAACTCATTTCTCATGCACAGGTCTCAGTCCTTTATGGACTTCATCCTCCGAAGAATATGAAATTCATACACGTTTATTGTTATTAAGAGTAAGCAAATTTGAATTTCAACTAGAATGCGAGTTTGTCAGATTATTAGAGCACTTGTCCTATTTCACGCCCTTCGGCCGGCCATCTGTTGAAAAGCACTAAACCGGTATTGTGGTTTTTTTGCCATATTTTCAACAGTTGAGCCATGAAACCGGTTCAGTTATTCAATAAAAACGAGAAATTGGCAAACTCTCATCCTTATTCAGTATTTTATTCCAGAGTCTCATAAAATCAACTATAATCTAATAACAAGCTTAGCAATATGCGTTATCTGGAGAAGTAATGAGTTCAAAATAGTCGATATAACATTAGAATCAATTACCATTCTTTAGCGTTAGCGATCATAGTATTTGGCGAAAAACATTCAAAATCTAAGCCATTGCAATCGACCTCAAACCCTGGCATTGAAAAAGTAAATTGAAAAACGTGTTCAGCTAGGATAGTCGACTTTTGTTCATCTCATTCAGCCACTATTTGCAGACGAATTCTGTAAACTTCTCGAGCATGATCGTACTCAGAGAAAGCTCAAGCTTCTCTTTGATCCTTTGGCAGGATTGGTATAACGAGAAATTCTCAATCTATGTTTTTGAAGTTCAATGCAGTTTCATGGCTAGTTTCATCTGAATGGAGATTCGACTCCTTTTGAATCTTCCAATCAGACCCTACTGTATATTCAGGCTTGTGAACGTTCTTGACTCCGACATGATTCTCATTCAAATGTAGTCTATTTGCGAGTTAACAAATGTTGTGAGGACACGTGAAGAGGGGTGCGATTTCGCACTATAATCTATATATGGATTTCGCACTATATATGGAGGAAAAGAAAATTGTGTTTTCAATCTTTCTGATTTCTATGAAATAAATCACACTTCTGGCATGATATCCAAATAAATTTACTATGATCAAAAATTCGGTTGATTGAAGGTCACAATTACGTATTTACAAGTGAAAGAAAGTTCAGAATTTTTCCGAGATAGATAACTGAAATGATGCTTCCAGAAAAATTGGGATGCTTATTGATTGGCAGTAATTGATCCATGAAAGCCAATATAACTGATTAATATAACCTGTGGAAGAGGAAATAAGTCTTTCATTTAATCCTTAATAAGTCTTTTATCAGTCTGACATGAATATCATGTTGTCAATTTCAGACCATTTCGAACTTGTTTTCAACATGAGTTAGATGGAAAAGAATGATTTGGGCAAAAACCAGTATGTCAGCAAAGCTTGTAACATATTTTTAATCGCTGTAATATCTCAATAATGATATTAATAATAATGATGATCATAGTGAGAAAATGAGATGATGAGAAAATAGTAAATTCTACTTTCATCAAATGGTAAAATACTGACAATAGTTATAATAGTGTGGGTTTAGTTGTGAGATTGGCCCTTACGGAGCACCTCGCTATTTGAGCCAAGATATTGAGCTACAGAGCCAGGATAATCTTTACTTATCTTACATCATGAACAGACCTAAATCATCATTTTCCTAAGGTCGTCTGAATTACATTATCGGTTTGAGCAGTCAATTGATCGGGTAAATTCCCTTGAAATGATAGAGACGTAGAAGTGGAAGCCCGAACTGTGGTGGTAGAGTACGTCAAGTCTCATTGCAACAAACTTACAGCGGAAGTGTGCCAAGCCAATTAACTCATGGTGAGTTTGCAGTGAACTTTGATTAAGCCATATCTGATAGTACAGAACTAGTTATAACGATTGTCGTTCCCATTGATTATTGACAGAAAAGCTGAATCTCGTTGGATCAAAAGCAAAGCATGTTAACTCGCTTCTGTTGCATAATTATTGAGTCACTATCTAACTCTTCCACGCACTTAGAACAATATTAATCATGACACAAAGCATCATCAATTTGATAGTACCAGATTTATCAACAAGAGTTTTCATCTATGACACTATACTCAGGTCCCGTCATGTATTTCGGGAACAGGAAACAAATTAATCAATATGAATGGCTTTTGTAATCACTTTTGATGATTGAAGTACTTTTGCATGCGCTTGAACAAATTTTCAAAGTGCTTGTTCCACTTCAAGTATCTAACCTCCAAGATGTGCATTCTGAATGCACATTTCAGGATTCGGCTTGTTTTCAAAGATCCATACCGTTGACTGCAGCTGAGTTTTTCGGGTTCACAGGCAGATATCAAAGATTCGTCACCTGTGACAATCTCATAAGCAACACTACTGAATTTTGTGAGCATTTATTTCTACCAGTCGAAACGAGCCTTTTTCCGAGCAATTGTCAAATTATGGGAGTCCAATACGAACAGATCTTGCTGATGCCCAAATGCTCATGCCATATTGAATGTATACTGGTATCACTGATGCCAAACGATGCCTTGATTTTAGAACGTGTTATATGACGGTCTTGCATAGTGAGTTCACACTAAGCATCAATATTTTCTTGAAAATTATCCGATTTTGATCGGCCTTCGCGTAATTCATCACTGAGCAAACCACGACCAGTATTGAACTCTGTATACCATCGCAGTTTTTGATTGTGCTTCATCACCAATTTAATGTTTAATTTAGTTCATCGAACTATTTTTGAGATAATCCACGTTAAAAGTTGTGAAAAATAGTTACGGAAAAATGGTCAAGGCTTGACTCCATTTTTTACTGACAAAAATATTTCAAATCATTAATAAATCATACAACAATGGACTGTACAAGCGAGACAGAGTGCAGTCTATTGACAGGAAGTCAAAACTCCAGATAATGACACTATGTAACAGATTACAGCTCCAGTAAGGCATACTAAAGGCATCCCATGTGTCTAGGTATTGTGAAACCAGACAAGTCTACTGTTAATGCGATATGTGGCGGCTCTGGTAGCGCAGTTTGTTAGAGCACTTGTCTGTGATAAGATAAGGCTCTGGCTAGCTCCGTTTCCCATTCAGCCATGGATGTTTCTCATCATTCACCCATTCACTTTATTACCGACGCACAAGTCTCCTGACTCATGTGGGCATCACACCCAATAAAAAAATCCAATTCTCGTTTTCATGCCCGAATGAATCTGAAACTTGTGCGTGAATAATGATGTGAACGAGTACACAAAACATGTCAGGCTGAACAGGAATTCGACCAAAAACCGCAAGAGTAACGCTCTCACTGATAACTCCACATTGTTACTATAATTATAATACCTATTGTTTTTTCCAACTATATGAAATTCATCACATTGATATTTATGAAACAGTATTCAATAAGAAACAATGAGTATTATGAATACTATCCTCCCAACTCCTCATCTTCGGGAAGATGGTCAGACAGTGATGAGGAATTCATTATGAAACTTATTGATATTGATAGATGATGTTTCAATTCACGCAACAATGAATAGATTAATAGTAAATGAATGTCACATACTCACACTAAATATAGTGAACACTAATAGTGAAAGCAAACTAAAGTGAAAGGGAGGAACAAATCATCATATTTGGCAATATTATTAGTTCTTATAACAAACGCATGGGGCGTGTTTGATATGGTGATAAAACCGAACTAAGCTCTTCTCAGCTCTCGTATTTCAAAGTAACTCTCTTGAATGAGAACTCTCTGATGGTGCGAGATGAGCAACATTCTCCTAACTTGTTTCTATAATTATCCCTCAGTCACAAAGTCCAATAAATTACATTATTAAGGACCCGACAGGGCCGTATCGGAATTGCGCCGTTGTCTGTCCAACCGTCAATCCGTCTGGGCTCTAGTACTTAAAAGGGAGATTCTTTACTCTTGAAACGAGGTATAAAGCTCCCTCAAAAAAAAGTTCAAGTAAGATCACTATTGATTTTTGAGTATCAATGGTGGTCAAATATAAAAGTAATTATGATGTAGAACAGATCTCTGTCATAGGCTCTAGGTGGATATTACCTAGTTAAAATCAAAACATGAGACAGCTGGTTCATTCTGAATACAAAAAAATTAAAGAATGTAACGAAGGCTGCTGCTCTGCCCAATTATCAACTTTATTTCAGCAGTACGCGCGTTGAGGTCTTCATGTTTGATTGTGTTGAAATCTTCTCTTAAATTATTTTAAATAGTCGAATTGAAAAAAAAATCAGAGAGAGATATTGAGGCATGATATATTATTGTTATAGATATATATATTCATAGATATATATTATTATTATTATTATATATATATATTATATTATATTATTATTATTATTATTATCATATTATAAGATCTGTTGAACAAAAAGAAGAGAAAACAAAACTCTTTTTCAAGAACTACCGATGTGCATTTTTGTGAATCGGAAAGCATTTGATGTTTATAGAAATCAAAGAAATTAAATGGTGCACATCTGATAAAAATAACTATGATTTTGTGTAAATTCGTCGGGTCTTTGAATATTCCATTATATTGGTTTATTTCATGCTAATTCTAGCTACTCAAAATTGGAGTTTTTAATAATGAAGGTGAAAATCATGTTTTTCATCATTCAATTTTTTTTTTCAAACTTTTTGGAGAATCATGCCGTAATAATTATTGTGGTGCAGCAATAATTCACTGCTGTAGTAGTGAGAACTCACAAGACGTTTCAGTCATTAATCTCTCATAATTGGTGGAAAAAGTGTATTTTTATCTTGAAAAAATATTTTTTTTGGGAAATCCGCAATATATTATTTTCTACACACATGTGAATATTTTGTTTCTGGACACAATTGTCACAGGGAAAGGATAATTACACCAATCAAAAGAGACATTCAAGGAAATAATTAAAAGCAATGGGAAATTTTTTCATCTGTCCTGTTCCCCTTTTAAGGACGGTGTTACAATTTTCAATAAATTGTCAAATGCTAACAGAATGATTAATTTTCATAGCAATACCCGCAGTAGCGGAGGTCTTAGGCAAGATTTATGGCATCAGAAGGAATTTCGAAATTGATCATCTCTACAATAATTCCTACTGCTTCATAGGTATAAATCATCTTGATTCATGTTTGATTGAAATGAAACATTTTCCAATTTGAATTTGATTTCAAGATAATATTGCTTCAGATATAATCTAAAGAACTTTGCATAAACTGTAGGCTAATGCTTCCATAAATGAACCAGACATTTTTTGATCGGTCTGGTGAATCTGCAGTCTAATTCTATGTATTATTATGGTTGCAATTGCTACCTACTGCGTTTCTTCAGTAAAAGTGGGCTAATTGTTTGATTATCAATGCGAGTGCGCACTCTTTAAAAGGGTTGATATTTCTTCATCTTCAGGCACAACTGTTGACATCAAATAATGGCATAATCAAAGAAGATGTAAGTTGCGAGATTATTTCAAGTTTCTTGAAATAGGTAATAGGTGTTTTGAAAGTGCATACACAGGATACTCGGAGAATACAATCTATGAAGTTAGTTCTGGAAGTAATCCATTTAAGCCTTTAGAGAAAAGTTTGTGATTACATAAAAGCTCCTTTCCAATATTCTGAAGTAAGACGGTTACAGTAGGCTACTGACTAGCACAATACTAACTATGTTTGCTTATATTATAATCATTGAAAACTTATAGATTCACTTTAAAAGCTTCTCGACTCTCCATCTTGACAGACCTCCTCAGGAAATGTCCTAAGGCATCAGGAGATTGCAATCATTGCATCACTAGGATAACAGTGAAGATAAACAGTTGAACACTCTTGTCATAAGTCAATAAGTTTTTTATAAATAGCCTAGTATTGTTCATGCTATTCATATACCAAGCAATCAGCGTATTACAGGTAGAAAGAGGGAGTGTAAAGGTTTTTGATAAACCGCCTTGACATACTTGCCGGTGAGCCTATCGAAGGGAAAAGCTTCTTACACTTCCTTAGCTTTATATTCTTGAGGCATAATTTCATACAAGGAAAAATTTGATCAGTTCAGCTGATATGGAGACACCCTTATGGGGAATTTTTTGCTGAATGGCTGGTCAGCAGGGGCTCTAGGAAGTAATTTTCGCTCGGGTGTTCATTCTGTACTTGGAAAGGTTTCCCTCAATATCGAAATCAAAGATGGCGGCTGCTCAATCAAGAGAACCTCAAATATATTTCTACAATTCTTATTGACGAATAATTTTTTCAATCATTATGTATGTATTTTGAAACGTTCAATCTGGTTACTACATCCCCCACTTTGCTTTACCCCCAAAAATCAAGAAAACTCTCAACTCTCATTATAAAATTTGAGTTGAAATTTTTTAAAAGCTATGAATTGTTGAGACAAAACATACCATACGAACTTGAAGAACTAAGTGTTTTCCACAAAATTATTGCTGATTTGTGAGTTTCCAATAAGCGGCACCGATCATTATTATTATAATTATTTACAAGATGTGGTAAAAATCTAGTTTTCCCTAAACCAAATTGATAAAATTCTTGTTTCATCGATAATATATTCATTTTGAAACGCTAAGAATGAATTTCAAATATTTCATCTTTTAAAAGGGTTGCTTCAAATCCAAAAATCGAATAAGCCCAAAATCTCATTACAAAAATTCAGGCGATTTTCCGTTTTTTTGCAATTGTTCTATCTCAATAACTTTGAACTTTTCGAGACGTAATATACAACAGTACGGTTCTCATTAAAATAAAAAAGTAAAACATTTTCTATGAAGTTGGGTGTCGTTTTAGAATTTCCGAAGGGTGATGCCAGATCTAAAGCTTATTGAATGATGATCACCGCTTATTCATTCATTCATTCATTCATTCATTCATTCATTCATTAGCATCCTTTGACCGCCTTTAAAAGGGGTATATGGATTTGTCAGTAATTTAAGTCATCATATTCATCATAAATGTTTCTTATTAAGTAGAGGCCAATAAAGCATACATACCGCTTGTTATGACATTATATAATTGTCCTGGATCTGTGGGGGTTGCTGTAAGAAAGTTGCGTTTGATGAATTTTTGGCTGAAATTGTTAGTTGGAGTCCTAGAAAGTAATTTTCGCTCAGCGGTTCATTCGGAACCTGGTACGTTTTCCTGCTATGACAGAATGAAATATGGCAGCCGCAAAATCTTTTAAATATTTGTACATTCAATAACTTACTCTTTTCATCTCAATGGTTATGACATATTTCATTTTGAATGTATGTATTTTAGAACGCTGGATCTCAATACCACATGCCCCACCTCGTTGCTCCACACTCAAAAGTGGAAAAAATTCAAAATTTTATGATGAGGAAATTAAAAGTTTCTTAGTTCTTGGCTTTTATCTTGAAAACTGAGAGGTTGTCGAGAACAAAATCATAGTTGACAATATTTCGTATGAAATGAAGGGTCATTCCTAATCAGTGGATCTGGAGATAGAGTGTATCCAAGATGGCGACCGCTCAATCTCAAATTTGCTCATCGTGTTTTCAGAAACTCAGGTTTGCTTTAAAACGCTGTAAACTTCTGGACAAAAATCAGATTCGAATCTGGAAATTTACCAGTTGTTTGATTTGTAATAGCAATTATTATCCAAGGGCAAATGAATTAGGCATTGTATGCGAGTTATTTGAGCAATGATAGTAGATTTCTGTGCCGTGAAAATTAAGAATATTGATGGAAGTATCAGCAATCTGATTTTGTTTGAAAGTGAAATAAGAAATCTAAAAAAAATTAAACATTCCACTTGCTATTATTTCATTTGGAATAGCAATTATTATTCAAGTGCGTATGAATCAGGCATTATATGCGAGATATTCAAGTAATGACACTTGATGAGGCTAGGCTACTCACCCCTCGGATGGCTCCGGATTCGGTCTCCACAATGCGTGAGCTGTACCTTGGTCCGGCTAGCGCTGGTGACGTGATCAGCATGAATAAGAGGCCGAGGAGGCATATCCACATTGTCAGCAGACCCTGCCACACGTTGGAGCATGACTCCGACCCGTCATCACGCCGCTACCCTCACCGCCACCGCCACCATCACGGCGTCAGTGTGTGACGTCAATCTACATTGAAGCACACAACTACACACACGGTGACACTATACACGGAACACGCGCGCGCACTTAGTCTACAAACAGCAGCTATCACTTAACAATGAGCGACCACCGCAACGCACTGCTGCTACACCGGCCCGCCAAACCAACACCACGCACTCTATTATATCAAACTGTAGCCAATTATTCCGCACCACGTACCGATATGAGATAGAGCAGCTATATGAAACTTCACCACCAATCTTTTGTAAATGCTGGCTCACTAGATATGAAAGCACCGGTTGCTATCCACTGACATGCAGCCATACAATGCACACCGCCAGTCTACACTCAATTAGAAAATGAACCAAGTAGGCCTATCATTAGCTGTGCATGTACACATTCATTCGAAATGCATTCCTTTAGCTACTTTGAAATTCCTAGATAGCTATGAAAGTAACTGAATGTCATCAGCTGTCTATGAAATATGTTATTTTAAATGCATTCAAATAATCGGTATAGCAGCGACTAGAGCTAAATGAGGATTGAGGAGCAGACTCGTAGAATCGGAGAGATGGCACACTATAATCTGATATGGTGAGCGCGGAGCTTGCTCTGAGTCTTCCAGTCTGCTATTACATTTACTTTCAGCCCTTGCCGCTACTATGATGCTAATGCTTAAAATTTATCATGAAATGAAACAACGTTTTTAACCAAAGATCATCAGCTGTGAACTATACAGTGTAACTTACTTACGAATCAATAACCCAATTTTGTTTTCACAAAACAAAGAATCTGTAGAATCTATGCTGTTATTATGAGTTGTGTAACCTTCAATCAAATTGAAATTAATATTGAGATTCTGTTATATGGATAGTGAAGTTGACAATGTTTTAGCTCATTTAAGTGAAAAAAACTTTTGACGAAATTTGTCAAACGTTCCTACAAAAATGTTCAATATGACTAGGAACTCAATCAAAATATCTATGGAATATGAGGTAATCTAATTCATGCTACAAGTCTTGTAGCAACATGAACGATTTTATGGTCTCGATTATAAGATTTCTCACTTCAAGTTTGTCAGTGTTGACAGGTAGCTGTGTAAATTTTGCACTGTTTCTCACCTACTCCCAAATAATGAGATGATCAGGGTCTTCATGACCCATACAAATGAACGGTAAATTGTGATAAGCATTGGCATTGAATTTTTTTTGATAGTTTCATAGGTCCCCAGAGCTACAAATGAAGATCTAGAGCATACACTTCACAATTCTCCGTTTACTAGCGCTCTGTGTTTTTATTGCAAAAATTAAGTTTCTCATAAGTTGGATATTTATTCAAATAACTAAGTTCATTTGGATGGATGAAATTGAAGCTAAAACGTTAGTTCCACTCAGAATAACAGAGTTGATTCATTAAAATGAAGATGAATTGGAATGTTCTTGCGTGAAACATTTTCTCAAAAGTGTTTATAACCGGTGTAGAAAATTAACGAAAATAAAATGAAACTTTCATTTTTGTACTGTTTTCCATTGAATAAATCTTCTCTTATGTCTTATTTGAAGTGCATTTTGAATGATGAAAGACGTTTGGGACAATGCGTAGGCTATGGAAAATTATTTCCACTGGTAGGGAATAGATAAGCGATAAATATTGAACTTTGATTGCTATGACTAGGTAGAATCGGGAATTTCACAATTGAGAAGGAAAGAAATTGAAACTATTTAACTAGTGTTTGGAAGCTTTAAAGTGTTGGAATGTGGCTATTCTAGAAGTTCAATAAAAGACGATCTAGTGACATGGAAGGGAATCATAGATACATTGATAGAAAATATTAGAAGCTCATAATGAGTAGTATTTGTGATTTCAGGTTTGCTTTCAAATTGAATGAATTTTAAATGTTTCCGATTTTTTTTTTAAGTTTTCTATGTGAGTTTTGAAAAGATGATCAAATTGCAAATTCACAATGTTCAAGGTGAGGAAAGTAGAAAGAGTTATGACGATTTGTGAGGAAATGTTCATCACCATTGGCTATACCTAATAATAGAGTGGAGCCTTCTCATGAATAATTTGTAAATATTAGTTTTTTGTACAATAACTTTTATAGACCTGCAGTTATTTTTTCTTTTTTGGTTTTGAATAGAATTTTTTACATTATTCCGAAACAATTCATTGATTGTAAAAATAATCATGATTCTGACAATGTTTTTCCCAAATATTCTATTCAAGCTTCATTATCATGTCTCAAGTTGTTTAATACTATTATTATTTAGTTTTAATAACTATTATATTCTTTCAATTTAATGTTTTTCCAATTTTCAAACAATAAAAAATATGTGTTCATTCATTGGATTACAATGTGTTCAGTTACTGGTAGCAAGAGTTCATTCACTAGTGTTCCTCTCTATTTTTTATATTTTCTACTTTTTTTCTGGTTGAATGATCTCAATTACATTTAATTAAGTATTGGAATTGTAGCTTATGATTTTGCGAATACAAAAAATATTTTCATACTGAGATAATTTTCACTGTTGCCAATTTATTGAAAATGATATCTATAGATCACTTTAAATGTTCATTCACTGGTGCCTTCACCCTATAAAATTCTAATTTCAATTTGTGACTATCAAGAATAATGAAGCTTATTTCAATTCCAATCTCAATTTCATGAGAGGAAGAAGCAAATTAGAAAGATTGCTGTCCTGGAAAATTCTGAATAGATAACAGAGTCAAATAGTATTGAGAATTGTACATCATTTTTAAAAAATGCAAGGAATAAAATTGATTAAGAGCAGTGAGGAAATACCTCTGGAAATGATTAACAGATGTAGGAGATATAGCCAAAACGTTTTGTATCATATCATTTATGTCAGTGTTGACATGACAATTTGATTATAAAAGAACTTCCTACATGGAATAAAAACAGAAGATATTCATAATTTTAAATTGCATCATGATATAAAATCATTAAACAGAATATTCTCTCCTAGCAGATGATATAGCCTATAAGATTTGGAGAAGTATAATAGAGTTCGGCATATGCATTTTGTGAAGTGACCAGAGTGAGTACAAATAATCATTTTGTAAACCTACAATATGCTCTCAGAGCATATTATTTGATGCCCAGACAAATTCTTACGGCTGAATGGATGGATAAAATTGAGCAATGTGGGAACTCAGCTTCAATAAGTGAAAAAATATTATTTCACTTAGTAATTACAGCGATATCAGCAATTGATGAAAAAAATATAAATTAGTCTTGAAAATAACGTTCAACCCATAATAAATCATTCAACGAATTCCTTATCATATGGTGGACATGTTGAATTCTGCTTACAGTCTAATTACAACAAGGAATTAGTGACTTTAATATATTGAGATGGCCATGGCTTGAATCAAAGAAAATATAGAGATTTTGTGTCTCAGTGACAATATTCTAGATTGAACTGAACCTCCAATCGAAGACTAAAATGCCACACCAGTTACACATGAAATGTTGCTAGCTCTGATCACTTTCACACGAGAGAGAAGTATCATCGAAATCACATATACTGTACTGTACTTTGAAAATTGGTGAGAGAAAATTATGAAAGCTTAAAAAGAGTACGCCTCTTTCATGTCCCCGAGTCAGGAGTGATAGAATATTTAATCACTTGAAAGTGAGAACGATATTACACTCCATTTGTCACAAGTCGTGTCCCGAGTCGTTGATCCACATCCTGAAACAAACAAAATCAAATTGCTTTTAAAAAATATAGAAATGAGCAAACAATCCTCTACACTCAAACATATATGAAACATGCAAGACATCATTGGATACATTCTGTACAGATTAAAATAATGTGTGTTTATTTGAGGCATTGACTAGATAAAGGACAGATTGAAATAAATTGCTGCCAGATCCTCTGTACAATGAGACTGTAGCCCGTGATGTCACGGTATTTCTTGACGAGTATGTCTTACAGACAATGAATTGTTTTTATGCTCAGCCTATGAATAATGAATCTCTCAAATGGAAGAGTTGGTTCAATTAAGCACTAGGACCGGTTTTGTTGCTTGTTTGAATAGGCTGAAGAAATTTTTTCATTCAATTTTCAAGGCTCTGTGACATCTTTTTTGCTGATGATACACGGCGCTTGCTTATTCTACTGGTAGTATTCATGATGAAATTCAAACAATAATGCATTTTGACTTGGATAGCTTACGACTCTTGTTTGATGGAAATAAAATAGTGCCAAATATATCAATAATAACATTTTTTAGTTTCCTTTTGTCATAAGTTTTTTCCAGTTCTTTGTACGTGGAAAGCCTTGTTATTTTCATGTTCATGTTATTTGACTCCTTGAATAAAGTTGGTATTATTGTTGATGATAGTGTTACGGGCTAACTAAAATAATGCTGGCAACACTTGGAATTAGCATTTAATTAGTTATATCATACAAGAAAAACCAATAAGAAACAAATATATCAATAATGCTAAGCTAATAATGAATTCACTGTACAAGAACGTGTTACTAAGGGCCTTATTAGACGAGGCAGCCAAGTTGCGCGACCAGTCGGGCAGCCAGTCGCTCACCCCGTCACCGGGCATTGGTTCATATGGAGCTTTTTAGACGAAAGCAGCCAGTCGGGCAGCCACGTTCTAGCTGCCAGCTGGCTGCCGAGCCCGGCGACCGCATGGGCGACCACTGGCTGCTCAGTCTGTTCGCCCTCCCGTGTAGCATATGGAGCTTATTACATGCAGGTAGCCAGTCGCCCATCGCCACACAGGAATTCCGTCAGTCACAGGCCATCACTCAGGAAGAATGTATCTGTTTATCGTTGTTTCTAGTGTTTGGCAAAACGTATACAAGTGTTCTAGCCCTAAATATGTCTCAGGATTGTAATACGAGTGAAGTAAGTGATTTTGGGTTAATTATACATATTGTTTAAGTATGTACTGTTGTTTAAATACATACTATATGGTACTATCAGACTCGTATATCATATACATTCCTACCTTGTGATGAAAACTATTATTAGGGAGACAGAATTTATTAATTTAGAATTCCATTGAAGTTCTATCAATTTATACTGAAGACTTCCGCACATTGACAACAGTATTGAATAGCTGATGGAAATTGATGAATGCTACACTGAACAAAAATACACTGATCAATAACCACCGGGAATCGAACCACGGATCTCCAAATTGCCGGTCAGGCGCCTTAGACACTAGAAAATAGTGACCTTTTTGCACAGCAGCATTCATTTTTTAACTTGGCTATATCGGCTCGTATCTCACAACACGTTTTGTACAGTAGAATTCATTGATTTCCATCACCTATTTGATACTGTTGTCAATGTCCGTCATTTCGGAAGTCTTCAATATAAATTAATAGAATTTGAAAGGAATTCGAAATTAATAAATTCTTTTTTGTATATTTGTCAGTTTGTTAAATTTTCAGTCACTTCAAACTAGCTTGTATATTATTGGGGCTTAAATTAATTTCAACTTTCTGGCTGCTCTACAATGGTCGCTCTACTGGTCGCTCTGTTCAACAGCCAGTCGGGCGACTGGCTGCCCGACTGATCGCGCAACTTGGCTGCCTCGTCCAATAAGGGCCTAACTGTCAATAGGCCGATCAATAAGTTGTTGGATAACTGTTTAATGATGTAAAAATAGATGACTCAACAAAACACGAAGCATGATGGTCTTTTACACTTTATCAATCACAATTGGTACTGTGTATTTTGTCACAAAGAAGAATCTCTACTGTTGAAAAATAAATAACCACATAAACTTATCACGAGCACGTGATCTGCATAATGATAATAATAATAATTTATAATAATAGTCCACTTGTATACTGCCACTTGTAGACCTTGTATACTGCCACCACAAACTCGTTACAATATGAACGTAAAGGAAGTTTGAACAATAACTGAACTCCTCTTTACAAGCACTGCTCTTACATACTGTTTTTGTTTATACTTGTAATTTTCAGAGGTTTCTCAATGTCTTCTCACAGAAAGCATGATCTGGAAGATTCTCTATTATGCGCAAATGTGCTAAAGACACACTTGGCAAATAGGAGTGAGAAAAACATTCGAGGATAAAGAGAAACAACAACAGCTAATTTAAGACAATTTTCAGTACATGCTGGCAGTGAAACCGGAAGCGTTGTTTACAAAACAAGTAGCGTAGAACAATGTTTTCCTCTTTCCTTCGTTCCTAACAATCGGCTGATTTAGAAAGATCATATCGATGATGCATTTAGAGCAGATTACTCAATGCAATGACGATTTTCTTCAACAAACTTTCTGTGAAAACATGTTTTTCGTCAGTCATATTCTGCTTTTTCCCAGTCTTAACTGTCTTATGGATTATTATATTGGTACCGGTATTCAATATTAGCTTGTGATTATAATCTTCATGAAATTTTACAATCCGTATTATATGTAGGGTGAAAATAGAAGCTCACTCTTTTCTTCGTTTTAAAAGTCTAAATACCATGTCCTTGAGCACTCTTTTTTTGAAAGGTTGGTTCAGTGGTAATTGTAATGCCGAGTTGGGAGCCAAAGTAAACGCAACACTGGCTTTGGTAAAATGGCAGAATGCCAGGAAACTCTTGAGAACACCTAAGCTTTGTTCCAGTGTAGTATTTCTTTAATTTTGGTTTTGAAGAGTTCAATAATCCAATTAACTCAGGAGTTTTGGAAGGCTGAATTCACTGGTACAGGTTTAAAAGAAATGATTGCTCCGTTCAACATTTGAAGAGCTGGGAAAATTTGATATTTTCTTCATTTTGTGGGGTATTATTAGATAACTTAAATCCAATAAACATCATTCCATTGTATGAGTTTTTTTTAGTTTTTTTTTATTAATTGTATAATTTCATGCTGGTCAATAAATTAAAGGTGCGTTGTTTTGTGGGATGTTTTCCAAGTGCATGTTTATGTCTGTGTGTTAATAATAAATTAATCATTCCTTCTCATTTGAAAAGTCAGCCTAGGGCTGACTATCGACTCCAAGCTGACTTGGAACAATCATTTGAACAATATACTGCACAAAGCAAAATGGGCACTTATGACGTCCAGGAGATTTGCAGGCTCCATGTGGGGGATCAATCCTCACATAGCGCTGTGGCTGTAGAAGGCAGCCATAAGGCCTGAAGTCACAAATGGATCACTAGTCTGGTGGACAAAGGTGAACCAGATTACAGCCACAGCCAAACTCACAAGTTTACAAAGGATGGGCACACTCCTAGTCACTGGAGCTTTCAGGAGCAGCCCATCAGCAACTCTTGAAGTTGCTCTTGGCTTACTGCCCTTGGGTATTTTTATCAAGGCAGAAGCACGAAAATCAGCCTATTGATTGAAAGTCACAGGCCAATGGAGGGAAGGCCTGTCTGGAACAGGCCATTGTACAATCACCAAAGCTGTTACTCACAGCCATGTGCTTGAAATGACTTCAGATGTCATGAGTATGGAGATGGTTTTCACTAAACCTTTTTCTGTTAAATTCTGCTCTAGAGAAGAGTGGAGGTCTGAGGAAGGGCCCTATATCAGGAGAGGCAGCCTTGTCTGGTATACAGACGGCTCTCTCATTGAAGGAAAATCTGGCTATGGGGTGTACAGTGAATCACCCAGAACAGAAATCTGTGCAAGTCTGGGACAATACTGTACTATCTTTCAAGCAGAAATTTGGGGCATCATGGCTTGTGCCAATATATGCATTGCCAGACGCTATTGTGACAAGCATATAGTAATCTTGTCAGATTGTCAGGCAGCCCTCAAGGCTCTTGACTCTAATGAAATCAAGTCAAAATTGGTGTGGGAGTGTCACAAAACACTCAGCGAGCTCGCAACACGCAACTCTGTGCATCTTGGTTGGGTACCTGGCCATGTAGGCATAGGTGGCAATGAGTGTGCAGATGGGCTTGCTAAGCAGGGTTCCAGTATGTCATTCTTTGGTCCAGAGCCAAGCTGTGGCATAAGCAAAACAACTGCCTTTCACACAATAAACAAATGGTCCAGGGACTTACACCACCAGCAATAACAAGGTCACTCAGGTCAAGCACTTAGCAAAAGGCTGCTAGCAAGCACAAGCTCCTACTTCACCAACTGGCTGGTGAGGCTGGGTTGCGGTCAGGTGAAGCAGTTGATTGCTCTGATAACTGGACATGGCCACTTCAGGAAACATCACCACACAATTGGACTCAGAAATGAAAGTCAGATGTGTAGGCTTTGCAATCAGTCTGAAGAGACTGCTAAGCATATCATACTGGATTGCGAGAGACTCGTGGCAAGGAGAAGGGCTCTGTTTGGCTGCAAACAAAAAGGTGATGAATGGGACGTTAGCATAGGGAAAAAACTCCTGGATCTTGTAAAGGGCACAGGTATTGGTTTGCCCAACTAACGTACTAGGGACACACAATAAGCTTCGGTTGACATGTGAGGATCTTTGAATCTTTGGATCTTTGAATCCATCCCTTCATAACATAACATCATTTGAAAAAGTAATTCTCTTTTTGTGAGTAGAATCTGTTCTTTTTTTTGTAGATTACGTCTTGGAGACTCCAGTTAAGGAGTATAAGACAAGTCAGATCAACGATATTATACACTAGATACCATAATTACTTCAATTAGTTGAGGTGAGGCTTAATTTTGATGTGAAAGGAACTCTTGTACACTATAAAAAGCTTCATCAACTAAATATTTCTTCAATTGTTTTTTAAATATTTCTATATTTTCAAGACTCTTCAAAAACTGCGGTAGCTTGTTGTAGAATTTCCTACCAATATAACTAGGTTTTTTGTTTGAATAAGCTACTATTGTGACTCACCAAGTGATAATCTCCTCGGCTTCTTGTATTATAATCATGTACATCAAGATTTTGGTTAATATCATTCGTTTTTACATATAAAGTAGCTTCATACACATATAAGCAGGGTACAGTTAGGAGACCAAGTCTCTTGAACAACGGCCTACATGAATCTAATCGATTTAATCTTTCTATACACCTTACCGCTTTCTTTTGGATCTTAAACACCCTATAAAGATTTTGTTTTGATGAATTACCCCATACTAAGATAGCATACCTAATATGTGACAGTAAGAGCCCATGGTGAGCTGTAAAAAGTAACTTTTTGTCATTCAATCTAGCGAGCTGTCACAGGACAAATACCCCAGATGAAATTTTACTACATATTTTCTCAATGTATGGAGTCCAGGTCAATCGTCTATCCAACGTAACTCCTAGAAATGCAATTTTTTCTTCCTGGTCTAATTGATTATAGTTTACAAACACATTTATAGCCCTATCTTCATTTAAATTATGTTTGTTTTTGAATTGAAGGTATGGCATTTTTTACTATTTATAGTTAATTTCAACTGATTTAAAAATTGGAAAATGGACTGCACACCTATATGGGCACTTATTTCTAAATAATCTAAAATGGAATTTCTGAAAATAAGTGATGTATCATCAGCAAATAAGAGGGCTCTACCACTAATTAATTCTTTAGGTAAACGGTTGACATATAACAAAAAAAGCAATGGACCTAGTATTGACCCCTGAGGCACTCCAGCTTGGACCTCTAATTTATTAGATTTATTCTATACTATACTATTACCAACTACTGTAGTTAGTTCTACACATTGTTTTCTCCCAATAAGATATGATTCAAACCATTTCAGTTCAATCCCATTTACACCTACATTTTGCAGTATTTCCAATAAAGTTCTATGATTAACACAATCAAATGCCTTTGATAGATCTAAGAAGATTGCAGTAGCTTTATCACCTGAATCTATTATATCTATTAGTTTTTCAACTAGAGAAACTATGGCTGTTTTTGTTGATCTCCCTTTCTGGAAGCCATGCTGTTCATCACAGATGAAGTTAGCTTCTTGAAGGTGCAGAAGTAACCTATTTAGAACTACTCTTTCAAAAATTTTACTTATTACATTTAAAATACTAATGGGCTTATAGTTTTCTACCTTTTCTCTATCACCACTTTTGAAGATTGGCAAGACCATCCCCTCTTTTAAGTTATCTGGAAAAACACCTTGTTCTAATGAATGATTGATCAGATGAATCAAAGGGTCTAACAATTGATCTTTACATTCTTTCAGAATTTTACTGGATACCCCATCCATTCCTACAGTTTTTTTATTATTTAAACTATCAATGATATTTGACAACTCGTCTTGGCATACTGGGTGGAATTTTAATTCGTTCTGAATCCCCTCAGTATTCCTCATGTTTGCATCACTAATACCTGTATTAAGAGATTTTTGAAGATCCTTAGCAACCAGTTGATAATATCTGTTAAAGAAATTACAAATGTCTACACTATCATCAATATATTTGTTATTTTCGTTAATTATTCTGGGGACACTAGTATAAGCATCTACATGAGCTACTTGCCTATTTTTGTTTATTACATCCCACACTGCTGTGTTAAAGTACACACTATTATTCAAAATTTCAGCTGTTTCCTTACATTTCGCTCTTTTCACTTCTTTCGTATAATTTTTCTTTAGAGCTTTGTAATTATCTTCACTTAACATATTTCTAGATAGTTTGAATTCATCATATGCATCTTTAACCCTATTTCTTTCTGCAAGGATATCATCAGTTATCCACTCTTCAATCTTGTCTAATTTGTTCTTTACAGAGACTTTTTTAACTGGACAACTCATAGTAATGTGAAACCTTAAAATATTAATGAAACTATCATATTTGTCATTTAAACTATTGCTATTGTAAACTCTACACCAGTTTTCTTGTAGCAGATTCTGCTTCAAACAATCGATATTTCCCTGTTCACATTGTTGAATTTCTTTCATTACTCTACTCTTTTTAATTGATTTATGGCCTTGCAACCCCACCCCTAAGATTTGATAGTCATGATCAGATAGTTCCGAGCCGCCTAATATTGTTTTAGAGTAATCTATATTAGTAAGGATGTTATCAATTATTGTTTGTGATGTTCTTGTGACTCTAGTATATTCATGAACTTTTATTTCCAAGTTTTTCATGCATATAATATCCTTTAAATCTTCTGTCATTTTATTCTGTGTTGCAAAGTCTGTATTGAAATCTCCCGCTACAATAACGTTTGTAAAACGAGTAGTAGTAATCTCTAAAAGCCTATTGAATAGTTCACAAAAATTGTTCCATTCCCCATTTGGTGACCTGTAAATACCTAACACCGCTACTTCGAAATTATTGTCGATTTTTACTCTCAAACCAGTAACTTCTAAATCCATTTCCACAGCAAATTTCTCTACATATTCTAAATTAAATGTTTGCATATTCTTAGCATTTTTAGTGAAGATAGCTACTCCCCCACTTCGATGATATGTCCTGCAATACGACGTTTTCAATGAATAGTTTGGAATATTAAGTTGTGACAATTCATCTTCTTTTAAACCATGCTCTGTGAAAATAGCTATATCAGGAGCCTCTTCTTTAAAAAATACTTCGATTCTATCTATTTTGTTACGAATGTATTGAATATTCTGATGGAACACAGTGAGTACCGGTACTTCCTTATCATCCCTTATTACTTTATCGTTGCTTTTGCATATTGAAGTAGATTTACTTAATCTCTTAGAATCTTGAGAGCCTATCAGATTGCTACAAGAGTTCCTTCAACTAATGCTATCCTGATTTTTTGATCGATTAACGTCTTTTAATACAATTGAAGATATGAATTTATCATCTGAAACTAGTTTCCCTTCCAGGTTTTGAGCCACTTTACTAAAAAAGGTTCGTTAGATGATTGTTTAGGAGAATTATTGACAGTAGATTGCAAACGACTTTCAATCAGCTCTGCCAGCCTATTACAAAATATTACTTTGCCAGATTGATTTAGATGTAGACCATGATTAGTGAAGTTTTGTTTTTTCAGCCTTTCATTTAGAAAACAAATCCCCAACTGCTTAGAATTCTTATTTTTTAGACTGTTGATTGTATTATGAATTGATTTATTTGTTGACTTGATGGCTTCATTTAGCTCTGGCCTATCAAACCTATACGGAATTGTACTTATTATTACATTAGGTTTTTGGCTGAGTGGCACAATCTCTTTAATTTTTTCATTTATTTCAGGAAGATGTTTTAGATTAGGTTCATTTATATTGTTTGACTATTAGAAAATCGTTTTTTCCAAAATCTTTAGTTTGTTCCTGTGCTGACTCTACGATAGCGTTTATAGGGGCACTTGGTTTGAAAAAGCTCTGAGCTTCATACTTATTTCTTAATCTTTTATTTAGTAGGTCACTACAGTCTCGTCCATGACTGGATGTCAAGAGCAGTACTCTACCTTTCCTATCGTTATTTGCCCTTACTTTAGTTTTGGTTGCTGTTTGCAAAACCTGACTATACGTTTTTGTTTGACCATTTCTATTTATTTTTTCCCCATTTGATTTAGGTTCTACTTTTTTGTATTGATCAGAGGTTCGGATCTTACATTAGCCAAGTTTATTTTTGATTTTAATATTTCGATTTCCTCTGACATACATTGACCTACATTGACTCGTGAGATTTAGTATTTCAGTTTTATGGTCTTCCTGCTGCAATTTTACAATAACTTCCAGAGATTTTATGTGATCCACTAACCCTATTCGTTCTTCCTCAGAATTTTTTAGTGATGTTTCTAATTTTTTTTTATATATTTGTTAAGGAGATATTTTTGTTAATAATTGCTGAGATCGCGTAGCTACCTGAGTTTTAGTTAAACAATTAGATTTAGATGCCTTGTTTGGGCTCATTTTCCTAGCTAAAAATTGTTTTCAATTGATTTTAGTTAAATTTTTAATGAAATATTACTTAATTTATTACAATTGTCAACTTGAGACTATTTAATTACAAGAAAATTTATCAATATCGGTACACCTAACCTCGAAAATAGAATTTGACTTTTTATTTAAATACTCTAACTTATATTAGACAAGTTAATGATGTAAATTATTAAGATATTATAAATACTAATAATAATAAACAAAAATACTACTTATCCGTTTGAATTAATATTCTATGCTTCAAAATTCGCAGAGCCTGTTCTGACAACGTATCAGTGTTCAGTAATGCTCAGTGGAAGTCCAAAGATCAAAAACTATCGAAGTTGCACTGATATGAGAGTTGTATTCACCTTCGTTCATATTTATTAAATTAGTAGACTATTATATTATACTGTTTCTTCTGAATTGGAATTATTTTGTATTCTGTGAACGATGTACCGGTAATCTTATATTACGAATTTAAATTGATATTGATTGGCATTCTTATATTATTGGCTATAGTTTCTGCAAAATTTCATGAAACATTTCACTTGTAAATTGCAGTTTATAGATTGTTATACCTTGACTGCTGTTCTGATCGTAATGGTAGCACAAATGGATATCACTTGAACACATTATCGTACACAACACAATCATTTGACACCAGGTTTACCTTTGGAGGTAAATGAGCATTTCGATCGAAAGGTCACATTCTCGAGATCGAATTACAAGCTCAGGAATAATTAATTCTCTAAATTGGATTACAAGTCCACACCACAAGCCCTGCTGATCAGTTCGTACACTAATGTATGCTCATCTCGATTATGGCATAAATAATGAGATCTGATACCAGAGAAGAGTGTGACAGCTTTGGCAAACTAATTAGAATGAATCATCGTGCAGTGGACTAGAGGTGTGCGCGAGCTATCCAACAGCTTTGCTCAAGTTTAAAGTTTAATTCAAACCTCCAATACTGCAATTTATTAGGGTGTGTGAACGAGGAAGAGTTATTTTAATGTTTAAACTATGGGTGATACTGTTTACCTGCATTATATCGATGACATCGATTGGGATGAAAGCGAAAACAATGTTTTGTTCGATATGAATAGGTGCTCATCTATATAAATAGGATGAGTTATTAGCGATTTATTGTGACCCGAGCTGAATGACAAACAGTCGGTTCACCCCTCAGTCAAATTGAATTTTTTGTTGTCATCAAAACGTCACGTTCTTCTTTCAGGACACGTTGACTGATATGATGGAAGCCAAGTAATTTTAAAAAATTGAGGTTTTTTTCTTCTGTGGCCCAATTAAAAAGAAATAAAATAGTTGTTTATGAAACAGGAGTGTGAGATCATTTGAAAGTTATATAATGATATTATTATTCGTTTTTTGAAATAATATATATTTGTTTTGGAAATGCTGGATATTTGAGAAAAAGGAAACGATAACATAGCTCCAAATACAAACACAAAGAGAAATTCATAAGAACGACAAAGAACGTACAATAAAATTGGGGGA
This sequence comes from Conomelus anceps, assembly GCA_948455865.1. NCBI lineage: Eukaryota > Metazoa > Arthropoda > Insecta > Hemiptera > Delphacidae > Conomelus > Conomelus anceps. The sequence goes on from OX418218.1 coordinate 58,629,331, forward strand.
TAATGAGTTACAAATTAACAGACTATAATATCGGCCTATTGGAAGAACTCTAATTGAATGGACTCTAATGAACTCTAATTGAATTGGAGGGAGAACTTGAAGCAGAAATAAAGAGAAGTAGGAAAAACAAAATTGATAGTATGCTTTATGATACAGGTATATCATCTTGAATAAGCTCAGGTTAGCGTTTTAAGAAATCAAGATACTCTTCAAAAATAAAAACTCCCAAAAATTCAATAGAGAAGGGAATAATCAGAAGAAAATAAGCATCAATCATCATAAAATCTAGTCTTTTGGCCTCGGGTTCGATATTAGGTCTGGACCTGCATTTTTATATTATTATTCATCTCAATACCCACTTTAAGCACCAATGAAAAATGAGAAAGATCATTATTGATTGACTAGGACTTTCCCCCTTTCTACGTTTTCCAAAAGGTTTTTTTTTGTATTGCCGTTTCTGAATGAAAATTATCTATTAATTTTTAGCCTACATATTCGTCTCCATACAAATTGGGAGGGAACTACACACTTCTTGACCAGAATTGTCTCTTCAAAAATTTTTTGATTGAAATATTTCACGACATTTCAACTGAATAGGCTATCAAAATCTTTAAATGTTATATTTCACAACATGACTATCTCAAATTCTCTCATATCACTTAGTTATTGCGAATATAGATAATGATCCCAAACTTCTCATATTAGCCTACTCTACTACAAAATAACGGAAGTAAGCAATAAACATTTTTGGAATAATTTTGTTCACAAATGAATCATTTGCGAACATAAGTGATTGAGGCCAATGGGAATTGTAAATTTGTTTAGCACGGTTCAGGGTAAACACAAGCTTTAGATTTCTATGCAATAATTTGCAATCAGCTCATTTACATAATCGACCCGCGCAAGTGCGTTCCACTGATTAATTAAGCTGTCAATTATCATGACAGTAAAGTGAGTTTCACATCATTATTCAACTCTGCCTCTCGAAAATTAGAAAATATCTCCAACAACCATTTTCTCCATGGCATGAATACATTTCAGTTACAGAGAAAATCCTATTTTTCAAGAGGTTTTCAGAACTCTCAAGAATGAGATCATTTTACAATATCTACAGCTGCTCTCGACTGTATTACAGCAGAGACTGAAAGAGCTCAATTACTGTAATGAAAACAAAGTAATGATTGGAAAGAGAATGCAACACCTAATTTGTTGTCAAACTCACGAAACAACTCATAAACAGATTCTGTCCTTTTTGTTCTGAAATAATTGTGATAATTTTTACTATTTCAAAAAATTGAGACCGATTACAATTCCATTCTTGTGTTAAAAAGAAGAAGATCCTAGGCAAAATTTCCATTGTTTTCAGGATTGAAAAACTGTTCATTTAAAACACAATAGTCTCAGAAACCTCCGCAACAACTTCATAATGTAAGTTTTGATAAATTGAGGAGAGAAATAGATAAATAATAATGATTTGAAATTTTTTTTTTGAATGATGATTGATTATTTTTCCAAAGCAACAAATGTAATTGAATATTAATTTTTCGACAATTAGTATGATGTGAAGAAAATGTATAGAGTTTGTTGACTAGTGGAGTAGGCGAGCGACATTCAAGCATTAATGGCATGCTCATTTACACAACTCTGCATTGGTGTACACAGCTATGCGTAAACAACTTGACTCACACTCCCTCTCACTCCCTCTTTCTCTCATGATATCTCACTCTCTCTCTCTCTCACTCTCACTCTCTCTCTAGGATTTCTAGGATTTACCTTCTAGGATTTAGTCAAGAAGCAATCTTGTGGTTTTGTTCATACCTCACTGATAGAGAACAATGCTTTGCAGTTGGGGAAATCAGGTCTGAATCAAGAAATGTTTTACAGGGAGTACCACAAGGTTCCATTCTAGGCCCACTTCTTTTTACTCTCTATGCAAATGACATCCCTTCCTCAATTCAGTCTTGCAAGTACCATGCTTATGCTGATGATCTACAGATCTACCTTAGTTGCCCTGTTACTAAACTGAACGAGACTATAGGAATTATTAATGATGATGTTGCAAGAATAACTGATTGGACAAAGAGGAATGGTATGAAACTCAATCCTAATAAGACTCAAGCAATCATAGTAGGATATTCACGACTCATCAATCAAATTGACTTCAACTCAGTTCCTAAAATACATGTTGATGGACAGTTAGTGCCTTACTATGACTCTGTAAAAAAACATAGGTATAACCATGACAAACACTCTTGACTGGAAAGAACATGTTAGTGGAACTTGTAAAAAGGTATTTGCTGCTATGCATTCTTTGAAAAAGATGCAAGATTCTCTTCCTAGACATATCCGACTTTTGTTGGTGAGATCTCTCATCTTTCCATACTTTTCATATTGCAATGCTGTTATCAATGACATGACTGTTTCTCTAAGTGAAAGATTACAACGCAGCTTAAATTACTGTTTTCGCTTTGTATACTCACTCCAAAGACATGAGCATATAACTCATTATTATATGCAAAGCTCTACCCTCAAACTACCGGAACAAAGACTTATTCGCATATCAAAACTGGTAAATGACATATTGAAATATGGTAATCCGAAATATTTCAAAAATAATTTTAAATTTGTAGCAGATGGAAGAGCCAATAGTGTAACAATCACAAGAGGAGGTGGTAGAACTTTAAAAATTCCAAACCACCGTACAGCAATTTACAACAAATCATTTGTTGTAAGTGGTTGTCGAATATGGAATTCACTCCCAACTGCAATAAGGAATTTGGAGAGCCGGACAGGTTTTGCTTCTTCACTGAGGAAGCATTTTCTTGAGCGAATGTCTATGGTTGTTCAGCCCTAGAGTGATGGCGTGGGAAATTTTGGCAAAACCCTGTTAGTTATAAGTTTTTCTTCCTTTAATAGTTCATTCTATTTCATTTTATTATTATTTTATTTTTTTTTTTTTTTTTTTTAATTATTAAAATTTATTTAATTTCATAATGTGTAAACACTATCATGTAGAATTTATAGGTTAAGTGTAAGAGAGGGACACCGTCCCTAACTTTGCCTTTCCATACAAATGTATCACCAAGCTTTTTTCCTTTTTTTCTATATATCATATTAATATCATTTTCAGTCATAATCTCATGTTTGTATATAGTTAAAAAGTTTATGTAATTAGTAACTGATAATGTTTTATGTAATAATACTTGGTGATGCCTTTGTATTTTATACTAGTAACTGTCCAACTATTATTTGCATGAATAAAGAAATCAATCAATCAATCAATCTCTCTCTCTCTCTTTCTCTCTCTCTCTCTCTCTCACTCTCTCTCTCTCTCTCTCTCTCTCTCTCTCTCTCTCTCTCTCTCTCTCTCTCTCTCTCTCTCTCTCTCTCTCTCTCTCTCTCTCTCTCTCTCTGAAACGTTGAATGCGCGTTTGGGCGGTTCTAAGCTCCTTAGATAAACTCTGAATAAAATTGTTGTATAACAGAACAGTCTTGAAAATCGATGATTCTGGATCTCTCTAATAACGTCTTTCGTGGGTATTTGAAGGTTGTATTTGCCAGTCAGTCAGTGATAAATGATCACTCGGAAAAGCAACAGATTCGTGACAGATTTATGTGTACAAACGCTGTACAGAAAACGCTCTCAGTGGTTTATGATGTACCTGATGTACCTGTGCATTTCGGTAAATTAGAGTGAGAATTTTATGATGAGGTTTTTAATAATAATAGATATTTTTTCGACTATAAAATGCAACGATTTTCATTGAGTTTATTAAACATTCATTGAAACTTTCTGTTTGTGCTATAAATTCTTGTGAGTTATCTGCTTATTAGTGTCAGCTGAATTGAGTTGATAAAGTTCATGTTCAACTTCTAAGTGTTGTCAGCTTTATTTTAGTGATAGAAACCCTAACAATAAGTATCTGTGTTGCAAATATTTGAAAATGATCGAATTTGATAATTGAAACAAATATTCAGCATCAACTAGAGCTAGATGATAATTCTGATCAAACTGTAGACTCGTAAGAGGCTTTTTAAATGAGAATGTTGAACTTATTTGCAGAGCCTGATGGTGAACTTGTTCTGTATAGGTGAACTTACACTAGACTTCAAGAAATAAATTATCAAATTCGAATATTTCAGATTAAGATTCGTAAAAAAAAATATTTATAGTCGTCTAATAACCTAACAATAAATAACATCTCCTAGATTCTTGAAATTTCAACATTAAAAACTCACACAAACCTATACATAACAAAACGAAATGATATAATTATTATTTTTTTCATGATGTTTATTTCCAGACAATATTGAATATTATAATCTTATATTTAAGATTGAGGATCCAGGTTATGCTAAAAGATGGACAATAAAATGCTCTCCGTCTAACGCATTCAACCTAATGATGAAGCCTTCATTGAGACAATAATGATTGATACAAGTTCGGCTCACCCAAATTTAGATAAGCAGGAAATAAAAATGGGGAAGCTATATGAATCAAGGATAATAGAAAACATGATTGAAATCTCAGGTAATATATCATGATTATAAGGATACCCTATTACAAAACGATTTGACCAGCTATTTCCATTATCTAATTAATAGTATTAAGAACTATCACGGCAATTCACCGATCACGATTGACTATCACCGATTCACTATCACGATCACCGATTCACTATCACGGAAATACACCGATATGCATCAATATCTGTTGCATCTTTCCATTCATTGTTGTATAAATGAATAGATCGATTAATATTTACCCAATATTCTCTCCGGAGATGTCACCATCTATGGTTTGGAGCTCCTAGAGAAGCCAGAAGTTCAACTTTTTTCTCATTAAAAACAGTGGCTAGGTAATCTGGTTGAGTTGCCAGGGATTTGCACCGACTGGCTTTACCAGGGCATACGTGCCTCCGATGAGGTGTGGTCTCTTAGGAATAAAGCGAGTAAGTCGAAAAGTTCTCTTTTTCCATTCGATGGAGATCAGCTAGCCCAGCTTCATGAGCTCACACCACGAATGGACGGACAACAGTTTCAAGTCCCAGGTGGTGAAAGTTCGTGATTCGAGAGTTGGTCATACTCATGTATTCCCCTCATTGTTCTATACACTGATTGAAACCTTACATCAAAAACATGATATATGTTTGAATATAACTCGAGCCGCCATTTTTATCACTGGTGTAGAAGTTTGATAACATTATTGATTATTATACCCTTTATTGATGGCGATTCATTATAATTATTGATGATTATTGTTATTGTTATACTCTATTATACTCATGCTGCCAGATCATGTATAGTGGTGGGAATTGACTGTCAAGCATGGAGCTTGAGAATTTGTTTTGTTGGCTTAGCGTACTGATATAACTCTGTTAGCTCAGTGAGGATAGGATCGCAACCGACCTCACTTTGCGTTTGCTTAAATATGTCCTCTGGGACATAACATAACGTTCAGGTTTAAAGAGACTCATACTTGAAATCGGCTAACGAGGCATTCAGATAGATTTTAGAAACATAACAAACATACCCCACAATACTCAACTAAAATACCCGGTAAGATGCCCAATAAATATTGCAATCAGTTCAATAGCCATCAAATTTCAAGAAGTTCTCTCGCATCTTGCCCTTTTGTATTTTTTTAGACCTCATATCCTCTTATATTTTATCAGAATACCAAGAACTCCTTATAACGTAGAAAATAATGAATCCAAAATCATGGAAAACTCATGGCTAATTCAGAATAGATTCAAGCACTATTCCAAGATGATCATTGAACATAGTTTCATCATTTGAATTATATATAAAGATGATACGACCAAGGTGAAGAAACATTGTATGTTGTGAAAATGATATTTTACAATTGCGAAATATGGAGAAGTCTCATTTATGGATCAACTTTTTTGTTATAAACCCATTATGTATCAAATTATGTTTCTTCCGTTTAAATCACTTTATTTCCACAATTAAGTAATTTAGCACCTATGAAGACACTACGCTATGTAAGGTTTTTTTTTGCTAGAAAATATTTTCTAATCTAAGGATACCTGTCCTTAAACGAGGACAATCAAATGGTGATGTTCAATAACATCAAAATTTAATGCTCACACACAAAAACGTATATTACTTCAACAAAAATTTGTACAATATCAAGAAAAACATGATATATTGGGGCTAGTGAGTGATAACGAGATCCATAAATCGAATTAATAATGTAATCTATTTAAGTCATTCCAGTAATGAAATATGTGAGAAACCCCATTTCCTATGAAGAAGGACTGACAAACGGACTTATTTTATTGACAATATGGACTTGAGATCTAGTCCATCAAGGGCGGTTCCAGGGCGGGATCATAATCTCCCCAAAATCATAACTTTGCTGGGGAAAGGGATGTGTTGTTAAGGGCAATATCGCAAATAAGCTAAGTCTTATCTTGTGATTTATCTCCAAATTTCCAAAACGTTTCAGTCAATGTAATGCAATGAAGGGAGACTACTATGATTATATTGTCTTGAGAGCAGCCAATGCAATCAGAATTTCACATTGATCTTGGCCATGTTGGTCCAAATTTTGATGTAAGCTGTCTATATTCTAGGAGAGACAATTGCACTGTCCCTTTGATTTATGATTCTACTGATTTACAGCTAGTTATTTGTTTGATTATGTATATGAATGTCTATGATTACATTTTAGTTCTGACTAGTGGACTGTATGAATTCGAATAGATTCACGTTACAATGAATCCTGTGGAAATATCGAGAGAAATAATAGAAATGAGTAGCTTGCTGTAGTGGTTACTAGTTTCATATACGATCTAAGAGAGGAAAGAGGGAAGGTAGAGGTGGAGGAGGTAGGAAATAAATAAACTCAGAATTTGTAAATATTCAAATACACCTGTTGGTCTATTTCTTTTAAGATGTTCTCACTACAGAACTGTTCGTGTACAAATCAATGTCAATAACTCAAAGTGGAAATACTTATTTGTATAGTATTCACTTTTAATTAAAAAAAAAAAAAATTAATTAAAAAACAAACAAACAATACTAATTGGAAACCCCACATCATCTCAAATTATATTTGACACGATGATAGCCATTACTAATATGGATATTGAATACCAAATTCTTCTTAACAATCAGAAGCAAGCATTATCACATTCAAATTCAGTACTTAAACCAATACGGATCACTTCAATTAACCCTACCGGCGAGCTTGATAATTATAAAGATCACCACCAGAGAGCAGCACCTGTCAGATAGGTACTGCTTCCAGCTGAACTGCTCTGATTGGCTGGCAAGGAAATTTAATTGAATTCCAACACTGGTGCCAACAATGCTCTTGAAAACATTCAAAACAATCAGTCAGTTGGAGGAAATTAGTGTAAAATGTCAAAAACCAGTTCAGGGAAATCTCACTTATTGACCTCACAAACTCTTTGCTGGGACTACTCCATCTATTTGTCGTATAAGGTATATTTCTATAGAAAAAGTCAATAAAATCATGATGTCACATTGCTCTTCGCTATGTAAGTGGGCGTTTTGGATATACAGTATGCTATCTGAATTCTAAGGCCCTGTTCACACGAGCAACTTTTGCGGCGCTACAGCTGCTCCACTAACGCGCGTTAGTGGAGCAGCTGTGGCGTGACGGTAGCGCCACAGCCGCACGTCTGTTGCTCCACTACGCGCGACTAACGCGCTGCAGCTTGCAATCAAAACCATTTTCATGGTAGTTTTATGATTAATAGCCGGCAAGCTCGCCTCGCTCGCCCCATCCGTTTGGACAGGGGGTTGCACCCTCTGGATCGTAAGAGAGAGAGAGAGGGATTTTATTTATCGATTTTTTTTGGCTCATTCCATTTTTAGGTTTAATGCAAGTTTGTTCTACAGCAGGAATAATTGTAAATTACAAACATAGCAAACTCAAATTGAAATTAAAAATAAATCACAAACAACAAATTAAAAATCAAAATACAATACATCAGAAGTACATTGTCACAAAATAAATTGTATCGACATGAGTAGTATTACTTCATTAAGAAAAAAAACAAATAGGCCTATTGTAACATAAATTAATAAAAAAACTATAGTGGTTAAAAAATGTGATAAATCTTGGGTTTTGCTTTCATTGCACTCTTTTACTGATTAATAGCTATTATTTAATAACTATTTTTTCATTTCTGTTTTTTTCCTGTTTTTATTTTGTTCAATTGTTTGTTAAAGCAGTTTTGTATCTCGATAAAGGGAATTTTTCTTGGCTATGGCTAAGATCAGGTCAAAAAGATGGGGGAGTGAGAATAAACGTAAAGTTATATTAGAAAAAAAAAGTATATATATATACTCGGCAGTCGGAAAGACTGATATTTTATCAGTTTATTGTATATCTCTTCTTGAATCATAACTATTTATATGATTATTATTGACTAGTTTGTTGATGTAATTTTATACGACGCAAACATGCCATTATCACCTGATTCAACTCCAGGAATTCTAGAGAACAAGTGTAAATATAGTCCACACACATACATACTCTCTCAAGAAACAATAAAATAACTAGAACTAGGCTAGTCTAGACTAGAATGAAGGTCGCTCGAGAATGGAAGCTACTGTATTATTAATTTTTGAAATTTGTTCATTGTCTGCTACTTTGACTCCATTAATATAAGTTAGTAGAGCTCATTAAAGTTGAAAGGTACCAGACTTACAAAAATAATTCTGTTGGACTGAAAAAAATAAACATTCTCATACATCTCTTCTTTTTAGATAGTAATAACATTTGAATTATGTTAATACTAATAAATATTTGTTTATTCACTCATTATCCATATCATTCACAATTTGTGAAGTTGTTCACATTGTAAACCCACTCAAAACTATAATTTCTTAACTGAATTGCTGTTTTCTTAATGTCTTTAAAGAAGGAAATTTGTATACTTGATAAAAAGGGTAATTTTGCTGATAGAAAGAAAATTCAAAAAGATATGAACAGTGTTGAACATATAGAACACAATGGCAATTTGAAAAATTCAAATATCCGAAATTTCACCAAATTTAAATTTTGGTTGAGATAAGCATCAGTGGCGCGTAGCCGCGCGTCTACGCGCAGCTGTGGCGCGGCTACGCGCGTCCGTTTTGCAGCTGAAAAAGTAGCAAGCGTGTGAACAGCAACCGGCAGCTGCCATTTAGTTCTAATGGCACTGAGCCTTTCGGCATCAGACGCTCCACTTTTTGTGGCAAGTTTCTGCGGCGAAGCCAGCAGCCGATGAGCAGCTAAATTCGTGGCGAAGTGCCGTGTGAACAGAACACGAAAATCCCATATAAGACAATGCTTCGCCACCAGCTGCGCCACAGACGCTCCACAAAAAAACGCCCCGTGTGAACAGGCTCTAAGAGAGACAGTAGTGTTTTGATTGATGATTTTACTGATTTACAGGTAGTGATCTCGATTATCCTGGATGTTTATGATCTTCAATTATCATATTTGAAATACCATGCAAATGATTTTAAATTTTCTAGCAAAATATCATTAAAACATAGCATACAAAAAAAAATCTCCTAGAAGTAAAGTGGTCAGGTCTAAATTAGATAGTGCCGCTCTTACAATTGTTTTCATCTGAAGACACTATGCAGCTTTAAAAATTGGAAACTATGTGCTTCCTTGTTTAATAAGATTCACCATGAAACTACACTAGTACAAAATTGGAAAAATGGAATTTTGGATCAAAATACCTGAAATAAGACAATTAGACAAAAATCATTTCATTCTTATCGTCCTCAAAAATGGGACAATTTTCAATGCTTTTTGAAAAAAGAAAAGTAATATATTCTATTTAAATGAGAGTATACGATTTAAAATATCAGTATTTTTTAATATACAATATCGTTGAATTCAATTGATTTACACAGATTAAGGTAACAGTGTCCCCCCAACTGACCAGGTCAAACGAGAACAGTGTAAATAATGTATTTTTCAAGCAATTTAGCAGAGCAGTGAGATATGGTTGGCATGGTAGGAAACATTACTTCGATCGCAACATTCTGACTTCCTTGAAATCAAACAGAATCTCAGAGAAATAATTGATTACTTGTATGACTTCCTATTTGTCATCAATGTTTCAAAGCGTTTCTAAATTTGAATTCAGCTTAAAAACGGAAATAAAATCTAATATGCTTAAATCATACTAAGTCACTTTAAAGCATACATAAAGAATTCTTGAAAATCATTCACTTCAAACAATTTGATATCTACTTTCAATATTCACTCATATATAAAATAACTAATACCAAAAATTGTTGCTATACTTCTTTTCTTGTGGAAGTAAGAATGAATGAAGACTTTAATCAGCAAAAATGCGGATTCTAGAGATAATTTATGAAGGGTTGCATTGAATAAGACAGAAATCATGAGTTAATAAATATATCATTTTTCAATGTACATTCTAAATTCCATTCCAAATATTATGATCATTGATGATTGAATGTTAGTTACAAGGTATATTTCAAACTTCACTTGTGTGATTTGACAATTTATATTTGATGACAAGGTCTCATGGAAAGAGCCATCTACTGCTAATCATTGTTAAGAAAAATAAATGAAACTGGAACCCAAAACTTTTAACATGGGGCTGCATAGAAAAACATGAGACCTTATAGGAAAATTAATGACCAGCCAGAGGCATGAGTAGTGAAACTCTGGATTGGTGAGAAACTTGCAATTTATAGCACGTGATACATTGAACGAATGTTCAATTACTGTATATCTTCAATAGAAAGGTGAAGAGAGTGCATTTGCTTGGAGCTGTCCTGATATTTTATAAATTGTCGTTGTATCAGAATCGATTGCCCATTTGAGGCGAGAGTATCAGGAAATCCATTTCCCATGGGTTGTTTGGCAACCTCTTGGAGAAGGGCCGTTCGTCACCGACTTCTTATTCAGTATCCTTTCCAAATGCAGCTTGGAAATGGGAAAGCTTCTAGTTTGGACAAACTGCTGAGGAGATTGATTCTCCATTCGGCAGGGACTTTATAGCAGATACTTTGTGGAATGACTTCAAGATTTTTCATTTACGAGAAGCTCAACAAGTATTACAAGAAGGAATACTACTCACAATAAAACCTATTATTCCATGTGACTTTCATCTTGTCAGCCACTTTTCTGATGGCAGATGGAAATTCTGTTTTTACAGCTTTCTTGTTGACTCCACAACTTTCTCCATCTTAATGATCTCAATATCGGTCGTGAAGAGTACAGAATGATTTAGTGGTTCAGATGGTTCATACCTCAATATAGTAATGAATCTCACTAATAGGTGCGATTTGGTTCTTTTGATCCATCTGATAGTGTGGGGGCAAGTGTAGTTCCTTGGGCTCCTTCAGTGTACAGGTGTGAGAATGGTTTCAATCTTCATTATTACTAGTAGAATAAGAATATTGATGATGGCCACTCGTGCTTATTCGCCTTCAAAACAAGATGATGTCAAAAATTTGCAAAGTTCTACTAAATCAACCATAACTGAGTAAATGTTTAAGATATTGAGCTGGATGCTTCAGGGGAATGTTTCTATTAGAATTTTTTACAACTTATGTTGAAAATAATTTTTTCAAACTGAACATTTCATGGGTTTGAAAATTTCAAATCCAAGAAAACTCAATTTTGTGGTCATGATAATTTAGTTTTTTCTTTATAATTTTTCCACTTGAGTGATGCACTAAAATGTTGAATGTAATGGTTTTAAAACTACTTTTAAGCTTCAAAATGAAATTACTTGAAAGTCGTCAGGCTAGGTGGACTCAATTAGGTTGGTTGTGAAAGTCGTTAAGTTATGTTATCCTATTAAGTTGGCTGTAGCAGTACTAGAAGGGCTTGAGGCGTGGCAACAAGCAAAAGGAAAAAATCTGAAAAAGGTTTTTCTAGTGGATCCTTGATGATACAGACATGAAAATGGAAAAGTCTCTCCATTATTACTGGTAAATGAAAATATTGATAGTGTCTAGTTCAACTTGTACTCATTTGACTGAAAAACAAGATGGTGTCTAAGATTTACAGAAATTCACTATTTCAATTGTCATTTGGCAGAATTTGGCTGTAGCAAAATTTGTCAAATTGATTCTTCCACTAAAATGTTCCTTTTGAATTTTTCCAGAACACTTTTCTCCTAAAAAGCATTTTCTATGAGCAGTACAGTTTTAAAAACCAGAAAACCAATTTTTTGACATGAAAATTTTGTTTTTCTCTCATAGATTTTCTTGTTTTATTTGATAAACGCAAATGTTGAATGTACTATATTTAGAACAATTTTTGAACTTTGAAATAATGCCACTTGTTAGACCGTCATTAATGTTGGCTGGAGCAAAACTTGAAGAAGTGCTTGTGGTGATGGGAAGACTTTATTCTATCATCCATAAGCCATAGGCAAAAATTAGAGAATGGTGTTTCTAGTGGCTCCTAGATGATACAGGGCATGACAATGGTATCAATCTCTTCGTTATCACTAGCAGAATAAGAATTTCGATCAACGCCAGTTCAACTTGTGCTCATTCCACTAGAAAATAAGATGACTGCTGAAATATTATAAAAATATCATACTTGTGCTAAATAAGCATAAGTAGTAGATGTGGGGGATAAGATTCATAAGATGCTCATATTTCATTATAGAATCATCATTCAGCTCTGTAGAGACATGGAATCATAATGGCAGCCAAAATTTTGAATTTTCTGTGCACAGACCACAATAACAGCAAATAATTTCATATTTCAAAATTTAGTACTGACTCATTTTACTTTTGTAAACTTTATAGAATTCCACTTCATTTGTCAAGCATTCATTCATTATACTAATAATTTTATTCAATTCATACTTTTTTCAAAATTTCACATTTTTGTATGATGCTGCACAATGTATGAATGTTCCCCATGTGGGGGCGAATTGATATCAGCTGGGGGGCAGAATGAGACAAGTGTAAAAGTTATAGGTCAATAACCTGATAAAAGTAAAAATTATGAGATTTTTATGAGTCTAAACTCAGTCAGAATCGCTGATCACATTGTCAGAGTTACAATGAATACAAATATTTATTTTTTAATCTTTGCCACATCCAATGTGAGCCCATTTTCTGCATGGTGTGCATTAAATCCTTCTTGACCGCTTTGATTAAGGCTCCAAACATATCAGACATAAGACATCATTCTCTTTTTTAGTCAAAAATTCAACCATGATCTTCTATGGAATCAGATCCTTCACCTTTTTCTTTTTTCAGTCAGCTCCAATTGTGCTGTATGATCCTCTTCTGAATTGTTTTTGACTAGGAATTTTTTTCACTTCTTTATCTGCAGCCTCTTTCTCCAGCATTTGTCTTCCAGCTTGTGAGAATAGCAGATTCAATTCATTTTTCTCCTTTTTTTATATTATTTCATTCCCCAGCTTTGGGATAGGGATAAATGTCCTATAGATTCTCCATTGATAGGCAAGAAGAAGAGTCCTTACTTGTAGAAAGAGTATGTTCCATTGTGAATCTTCCACGTTATTGTCCCAGCCTGGGCAGCTTCGACAGCAGTATTGTAAAAAGTCATCTCTCTATTCCTTACCAAGATTGGTAGAACGTCAGCATCCATGAACATATCTCTGTTGCGGGGCACGATTCTTGTTGCTTGAAAACTAAACATAATATTTGGAGGATTTATTGCTTCAAGTAGTGCAAATTTTACAATGCCAGGAATGTCTTAAATTGTTTCTGTTTCAGCTGAGTGGTTCATTATCCAATCATTGAATGCAGCAGCATAGTATTTCTTGAAAGGCTCATAAACTGACCTATCAAGACTTTGCAGGCGTGAGAAGGGAAGTATAACATAGAAATACCATTCTCTTTACAATAATTATAAATCAGGTACATAATTATTGATAAATGTTATTCATGGTTTTCCAAAACATATAAGCAGGGATGATTTTTTGTAGACTTCATATGATCATGAAAATGTTTAATAAACTCAACAAACAATAAACTCTGATGTGGTCCATCCCAATGGATAAGAAGTTCCAATGCATCCTGGTGGTTCGTTATTAATAACATGATCTTTGAGGAACACTCTTGTGAAAAACTAAACATTGGAGGAACTGAATTTCATATTGCACTGATAGTCAATACCATAGTATAAGATAGTGTGCCCCCACTCTGCTGATGTTGCTTCACCTACTTGGCATACCCTTTTTTCTGCAAAGATTTTGTTTAGTTTATGTGATGTTTACACACCAGTTTCATCAAAAATATATCGTTTTCAAATTTTTTTTTGCCCAAAATACATTTCAATTTGTCAAAAAAAATCCAAGGTTAGTTTAATTAAAAGTGGTAGATATCAACTTGCCCCTGTATCAGCTTGTCCCGCTCACCCACAGAACAATGGTAATGTCATATCAGTTAATCTTTTCTAACTGAAACACTTTGGAAGCTGCAACCAATCAATAAGAGTCGATATAGTAATGTGACAGCTTATTCATTCTAGTGTTGTGACTATAAAATCAGACCGATGTGTGCACAGAGGCTTATAGATTTTTGTCAACAGGGCAATCACAACTAGGATGATATTTGAACCGAATATTTTAAAGGAGAAGAAGATGTGTCAAGAAAATGAGTGTTATCTGTGTGTGAATTGATTAAATAGGAAAGGAAATCAATCTTACTGGTTTTCTTGGCTCTTTGAGTCGAATGAAGACAAAATCAATAGGACATAACGTTATTATCATGAAGGATAACCTGATTCGGGTGTAGAGGATATTCTAAGAGAATATTTATTGCCAGCCCGAGGAAGAAATTAATCATACGCTTCTGCGAATAACGGCTCATGCAAAGTTTCACACCCTTTGAGGAAGAATTAAAAGTTGGGTTTCAAGAGTTGGGCGGTGAGTGGGGAAGCAAGCAGCAGTCGAAAACCTACTGGCATGTTGGTGGGGGTGGTGGTGGGGCGCGTTATGAATAGACCGAGAAGAATGTGAAGACTCGCAACCGGAACAAGCCTCACCATAAAGAAGAAATAAAAGGAATTTTATATCGCCGAATACTGCAGAAGCGAAGGAGAAAGCCGTATCTCAATTTTATTTCGGCCAAGAGTAAAATATCCATTCACACCAGAAACTTTGTACATCGACTTTAATTTCGAATGAATGGAGATTGTCAGGATGGAGAATGCAAAATAGCGTTAAATAAGGCTCATTCATATGGAAGACGAAGTTTCCTGTCTGAAACTGTTACACTGATACTGTTCTGTTCCGAGCAAGCCTTCTGCCGACTTGAACAAGAACTAATTTCTTGACACAAAGGAGACATCTGCTGTTCTCGTGTTCTGCAGGCAGGCAAACAGCGGAGACGCGAGTTGTCGTCGGTCGATCGCATTTCCAACGATAACTCCTGCCGAGTAACGAACAGAGCACCGATCCACGATCCACGATTCGCATTTCCAAACTTAGCATCCAATTGTTCCTGGTCTCAACTGATGTACCGCCGTGCTCTACACCACCTCCTCACATTACTTTCAGTCATTAAATATTCATACAATCCATCCAATCGATAATAATTTCTTTTATTTGATGTCTTCCTTGAAGACTCTTCATATCGACTGAGTCGATTCTATAAGGAATAAGGATTACTTATTCTCAATATCATAATATAATTTCCCAAGTCACAATAAAACGAAAATTTAACTTGAAGAGCCTCCTAGGGTTATGTTCAATAATAGAAATAAGAGGAATGTTTTGCTTGTGGAATAAAGATGTTAATTTAGTCGGTCAATATGCACTTCATTAGTCGTGAGAAATAAAGAATTCATCATTCTTTGTGTCATTATAATAATTCTCTGAGTTGAAATATAAACATATTTATAATAACCACCTTTTAGAAAGCTTTTTATTAATTGTTTGAATCGCGATTTATGAAATACTTTTAACTCATTGACCAACTTTATATTACCACAGTGACGTCGATAAGGTCCCCGCAGAACCCCGTGAAAAAACTAATAATTAGTTGAAACTGAGTAAGTCTGTGATATTTCGGATGATTCAAAGAATAAAGCAATATAAGATGTAGTTTCACTCAATTAACTGAAGTGCCAAACGTAGAATTGATGAATAACTTTTAGATATTATAGTAGCTACAGTATAGTAGCTTACTCTAGCTAATATAAAGTAGATATTATAGTAGTTAACTTTCAGTATAGTAGCTACAGGTATGGTTACAGTTTAGTTTTTTTGACTTATGGTTCAGTGGCGGCAATAATGGGTCCGGGATTCAAGAAATCTATCTAGCGGCCCCTGCGATTTGAGGGACTTCTAGGCACCACGGAGGTTTCCAGAGGTTTCCGTGGTCCCAGTTGAGTATTTTTTTCTTTTTTTGTTATGATTAGCAACTTATCAAACAAGCGATTATTGGCCAGTTTTCATCAATGATTTATATGGTAGATCTATTACATACCTAACTGCAATACGAATAATTATTGAGTCATTTAAAAAAAATACTATATTATATTATGGGCAAAGTAGAAAATTATAAACAATGCAGAGGAATCAAAGGCTTGCCGGTAATCATTTTTCATTACACGATGAAAATTGTCACTTTACTCATGTTCCATTGTTTACAGTATTGTAATAGCATATTACTACGCTTTCACATCCAAGTAGAAGGATGTCTGCACATTGGCAAAAAATTCAACGTCAAAAACCAAATGGAAATTCTAGAACTGTCTTAGAAATCAAATCAAACAATTAGGCTTGAATTAAAAAGCTAATAGAATTTGAAAGTCATTTTTGTTATAAAGAACAGGGGAATGTCCGGATAGAACGACTTTATACATTAATTTGGGTTAAAATAGAGATATTTATGTCTAGAAACGCTCAAAATGCAGTTTTAGATAGATTGTTTCTCAATTTCTCCGGGGAAGACTCCCGGCAGAGTCACATTATAATTTATATTTTGCCAAAATTGTTAACTCAGTTATATTTTGAGTTACGGGCCTACTATAAAAGTTGACTACAGAACGCCTATGGCAGGGTCGGCTTGACCTGTCTTTGAGTTATATTAGGGCGTAGGCGTACTGTATTCATGTTGGCTTTATTTCTCTTAAAAAATTTCCATAATATAGATTTACAGTATAATTTATATATAGTGAAAATTAAAAATATCAGATGAATTCGCAGAAAGCAAGTCGTGGAGAAATTTACATTTCAAGGAAATGTTAGTCTATTATTTTAGTAGAAAAATATGAATTATCAAATAACAAATTTTTCATTATTAATTTCCGTTGTAGATTCTGTAGGTGGGGTGGAGGAAATGACTAGGACTACCTGAGGTAGAACATTATCAATGGTTGGTGGTAGGGGGGGATGTTGGTTGCCTGACAGACCCCTATTGAGAAATTTCTGGCCAAGCCTGTGGTAGCTGGACACCAAGACATTCTCGCGGGAGGCCCAAATATTTATGCCGGAAGCCCCTAAATGCTCACTGCTTTATATTCAAATATCTCGCGCGTTTCCTATTGTCTTTTTTTTAAAATGAGTTTTCATTAATTCAAAATTACTTTTTATTTTGAAAATTGTCTTCAAAAGATGAATCACGTGGCTCCATTCGAATGTAGATTGAAATATTAAAAATCACAACCTTACTTTCTATTTTCTTTATTGTCGATGGAGTAGGCTACGCATGAGTTTGAGACTTGTGCATATGTTATAAGGTGAATGATTGTAAAATGATTTTATATTTATACAGATACTATGTCACAGATTTAAAAAAATCAACTAATCATTTTTATAAAAACATGGTAGTTTTTGATTTTTTAATCATTTTGATTTTTATTATAATGGTTCCGTATTCGAAGCATAGGATGGCAGTTATTCTCGTTCGATTTGTAGTAGAGCATTCTGCTATTGTTTCAAACCAAACGCATGAGAAAGTCAAAAACAGGCTTTCATATGAATAATAGTAATTGATAGAAGGACGTTTCAATAAATTATGAACAGGAATTATGCATGCTGAATACCGCACGGACTCGATTCCGCAATAATTATTATGCGTCCCAAGCGTCAAAATTAAGTCCGCTTGATGATTCACTAATAATGATTAATTTCTCATGGCACGAATATGAATGATCGTGTATATAGTGTGACTGCTTGTATAGCTATAGTCTAAATCATATATCTGACAGGAAAGGCTCGCATATAATGTGAAAAGGCCGGCTATCGTCGTCTCCTCGTTTTACCTTCTCATTTTTCTTTGGCGGACAAGCTTGTTACATTAGAGTCATAAATCACAATTCACACTTTGCCAGCTCACACTGTACATTCATTGTACATTCACTGGCTGTGTTAGATTTTATTAATCTAATGGAAAACTTACTCCGTATGGGAAGCCCGACCGCATCGTGTACGTCATTCAACTTAATATGAACGCGATAAATCATTAAGTGTTGAACGCTCCTTCCATATCGAACTATACCACACAACAAGCAATTTTCCTAGCAAGAGTACTAGTCTTTATTCAGTTGTGCTTGAATAAAGTTTAAAAGTTCAGTATGTGCTGCAGTTACAGAAATCAGTTGTAGGTTGTGCGTTGTAGGCTTTGTGTTGCTTAGAGGCTGAGTAGAATCATTGCATACAATAATATTCTATTAATGACTACTTACCCATCTTATATTATGTCCAGATCATCTCAAAATTGGCTTAGAGGCTTAATACAATCGTTGAATTCACTACTTTGATTAAGCATGAATAAAGCCAGCTGTTATGACATTATTTTCCGAGCTTTAATAATTAATCCATAACGCAGTAGCTGTAGATAAGAAATCGCTTCATAAAACTAATCGTTCTATCATTATCCCAAAGTTTTTAGGAGCTACTTGAGTTGAAGAGAATACTTAACTTATTCCACTCTTTCGAAAAATGTTCTCTTTTAATATTTATGCTCGTTATGACAGGATTAGTGCTCTCAAAAGAGTATCATTCTCATAAGGAGAAAATTCGTTAGGATCTTTAATAATATTACATTCTCAGATTCTCACTGGTTCAAATAGGGAATATCAGGTCCTGTAATGAGATTAAAAGATCAAGTTCCCGTCATCCCTTGATTCCAGCATTCACAATTACTTAATTATTCAATAAATATGAAATCCATTGTGAAGTGGAGCTCAGTTCTCTCTTAGATTGAATCTGACAATCAATTATTATTAATTTTAATGAATTTCAATTTCTAAGTTTTGCTGCTTATTGCTCCGGGTGCTCGTGTAATCGGATAAAGGCTTTCTTTGAACAAATCTCATCAGGTATGTACCTTTTCTGGGTTATTGGAGTCATGAGAGATATGCTGAACAGATATGGCTTTGCAGCCTACGTAAATCGTTTTGCTTTGTTGGAGAGTAGAATTTTATTATTCTCAGAACTCGTTCCAAATTCCATATTCACAAAGAATAGTTGTTTCATTTGATTTATTATTAACAAGAGAGCTACAGTTGTAAACGTTTGAAATACTATTTAGGTAAACAGGAATGTCTGTAATTAAAAATTATTAATCATACTCTTTATATCTTACCTTATAGCGCTCTTCGTATGATCGGGGCTTATCAAATTTGTTCGATAGCTTTTTTTTAAGTTCTTGCTGCTGCTTTTACCATTATCATAATGCATTCCATTTACCTTCTAAGAACTTATTCTTATTGAAGCAGCTGCAGAAAATAGTTTGATTTATTTTAGAAAAATATAAAGAGAAGAATACTTGATATATTTTTTCTGAATAGAAAAAACGTCTCACGTTGTACTGAACATTATTTGTTAACAGGTATCGAATCTTCAGATAATTTTATGATATGAACTGAGAACTTCCGTCATAACGTAAAATATTCCAGACTAGCACCAGGATTCAAGCCCGGACTTTTCTCTATTACAGTAACTGCTCAATAACAATAACTACAGTTAATGCGCTTTATTCACGTGAAACTTGGAATTTTTAAATGAACCAGGATGTTTTCCGGTATCTTGTTAATTTATTAAGTAATACAAAAATATGAGTTATAGAATTGTTTTTTGCCGTGTATCATTGTACCTGGTCCTGCGTAATACGTGTTATACTAACGCGAATCCTCAAGGAGTAATAATTCATTTCATTAATTGGCAGTTATGGAAGGAAGATGGATTATTAATTCCAAAAAGAAACATTTGATCGAAAGAACTGAGTCGAAAGTGGGCTACTGTGTATCTCAAACTCCAAAGAACGAATAAATATTTGCAGGACAGATCTCATTCGAATGGAAAGTGTAGTTCAAGCTTGAAAAACAAGGATGACAGATGAGAACAGCTTAGCACGGGAAACTCCATAGCATAAAATCAATCATTGCTGTGGTAGAATCGTTCGGACGAGGTGAAATTGTGTATCACATCTCTTGTCGAACGAAATTGGATGTCGAAATGGGCGAGAGTTTAGCAGTGACAGCCTTCTGCTCGTTCTGTCAATCCAAGATTACTGGAGCAAACATCTCTTGTTCACTATAGCTCACTAGCGCTAGTTCGGCCTCTACGCTTATAACAACCCTCTCACAGCCACAGTATCGGCCACTGACCATCGCTTTCCACTCAGGCAACTGAATCTGTTTGTTTTGTTCATCTCAAGTTGGTTGTCAAAAAGCTCGTGACACTTACATCGTCTGTTGTGGTTCTCTGTTGGAAAATATAACTGAATTTATTTTTTGCTTTTCCCAAGCAGCTACGTTTTGATGGCAGTATTTTGTATGAGACCACCAACACATTGGTGCTGTTTCCGAACGGATACGACTGTAGATGGATAAAGTCGAAGAAATTGATGAAATTCATAAAAATGGAATTCATTTGGAAATGGGAGTGATTGGCCGCTTGCTGAGCGCGGTTTCAAAGCGATCGTGATGATCAGTCACGGGTGCTCGGGTATTGAACTAATGTAATGATCAGGACCAAAAAACTTGTTCATTTTGAAAAGATGGAGTAAGTTCCATGTAGAGAGAAAAAGTCATTGTAGGCTAATTATTCAGATTAAGCAAATTCTCTATTCCTCCAACATGTTTTATAGTGTTTAAGCCTTATAGATTTACAATTCACGATTTTTGGAAATTTAGCTACTTGTGGTTTTTCGAGAACCACGTGACCTGTGAGGTTTGGCATTGAGAATTCAGATGAGTACCAAGTATTGCTTTTGCAATTTTCCGCAAAAGAAGATGAATCTGATGATTTTTGAAATTTTGTATAAAATCTCTCTCCTGTCATCATTGGTAAGTGGAACTGCAGAGACGAGTTGCAATCATTGACACAATTATTAAAATTCCCTTTTCGGGAAACGCTGTCAGTTCATTGAAAAAAAATCACTGTATAAAAAGTACTCATTTTATATTCATGATTTGACAAGTGGAAATATATAGTTAATATAAGTTTGATCATAATATTGATTTTCTAATAGGGTGTTTTGGAAATAATCATTATTAATCAGTTCTAGTTAGAGCCTATCATTTGTGAAACTTATTGGAATAAAGGATTTTTTTGGCATCATCTCGATGGGTGTCTGATATTAATCGTAAATGCCGTCAGTTCATTGGAGAGAATTCACATTTTATATTCCCTATTTGACTCAGTATTTGATAATGATATTAATTCCAAAAAATTGTATATGATAGATTTTTCTTATGAAATTTGCTTTATTTTATGATGGGATGTTTTGGAAATAATCCTTATCATGAGCTGTCGAATAAATTACTCGGTATAGTTCAAGTTGAAGGCTATTTTGTAAAATTTATTGGAATAGTGGAATAATTTTTTGGAATTATCTCGATTTACCCCGACAGTTACAAAATGAATACAATTATTCAATGAATGTATTTGTATCTGAATTCGTATACGGAACATCCATTCAGTGAATCAATAATAGAATTTCATGCTACTGACATTCACGCATCCTTATTCCTATGCGATTTTCAACTTGTATTTCATTATAATATTCCTGGATTGATCATTTTTGATAGGTTTTTAAATGAAAATGTTCTCTTGCCATTTTCTGCTGATATATAAATCAATTTGTGACCCATGAAGCGTATCAGTTGGCTGAAAGCGTTTCAAACTGCAAACTGCCATCGGAAATATAGCCTAAAAGCCACTGGGAAAATGACGTTTCATGCTGTAGCGTGTAGGGAATACGCCGTCGACTAATATCATACATACACGCAGCTGCACGAGTATAGTAGTATGAAGAAGATGAATGACAGTACACAAATTCCGAATGTCACTGCAATTTTCATAGGGTACCGAAATGGGATATTTCGATTTTTCTAGAGCATGTTCCGTTATAGATGTCGGCCGTAAATAATTTTATGATGCATAACATTTCTACTTTGATCAGACCACTTTGGGATCCCATTTAAGATTATCAATGATTATGTCATTTGTGGATGCTTACCTGCGTTCTGTAACTACAAATTCAGTTAAAAGTGCAAGTCAAACACATGTACAAATTAGAAGTACAAAGTGCAACGCAGGAATAACTCACTCTCAACGATTAGTGACCCTGCCTATCAGTAAATTGAAATTTTTGTTTATCTTATCTCAATGGTTACTCTAATCCTCTTAGAGACAGAAATGCATTTTGATAGACTGATTTGTTCCACTCAGAAATATACTATTTCCATATTGTGAAAGACAAATCTCATTATCGAACAAAATCACTAGATTGGCCATTTCAAATAATTATGATTGTCTAAAACTGCTCTCAATCTCATTTCTTTGGAAAGATTTCAATTTCTGAGATAGTTTTCTGAGATTCCGATTTCCATCTAAAAGAAGAAACTGGGAACATGAAAACAGTAACGTTTATGTTCAGCGTGTACGACATAGCTCTAGGTCAATTTACCGGACACGTGTAGGCCTACATGCATCCAACTGGACGATTCAAAAGAGACTGAATTCAAAATACTGTATGAAGAAAAATATTGACTTTGATTTCTACACAACCCCCCACTTTCCATTACTTCATATATGCTAATATACATTTAGGAATTCCATGGAAAAACAATATTAATTTCATCTAATATTTGCACTGTGTAGACATAGCCGTCATGATAAAGCAGTCTAGATAAGTTTGTTTGAAGAGTGTTTTGTCCTCGGTATGTCTCCATTCCTGAAGTCACAACATCCTGCTTCTGAATTCCTACACTGAAGCTATCTGCGAATTGATAAAGTAAACAATAAACATTGACCTGACAATTAATATTTAGCCAATTTATTCTTTCTTTCTTCCTTCAGTGTTTCAGTTTTATTTCTTTTGAAAAAATACGTATATTTCAGTCTGGGCACGGGCCATTTCTTGAAAAAATATATTTTCATTCCGGACCCCCTTATAGCCCGGGCCCCCCCGCGCCGGGGGGTCTGCGGGGGTGTACGTTACGCCACTTCTCCCAAGCATGATAAGCAGTTGCTTCACTCACGTCGCTATCAGATCTAATGAGAGAAACTGCTATTAAAAGTTCTCTTGAAACTACGAAAGTCAATAATAATTATGACTTCCATAATAATTTATGATTAAGGGGCAAAAACATTAAAAATTTCAAGAATTTGAAAGTTTTCAACATTAATTTTGTAAGAAGTCTGGAAGAAAAATAAAAAATCGGGCTTCGAGGTGCACTGAATCGAGTATAGAGGGAGTTTTGTGCTAAATTAAGCGTTCCCAATCGCTATCGTTTTTGTGAAATCCGTCAAACAAAACACACACACACATATCCCCCTACTCACTCTTATTATATAGATGATATTTCATGATTAATGAGCAATGAATTTCCAAGTAGATGTAGTGGTATTTTTCTAATAATTCCTTCAATAAAAAGTGTGCTTTCCGATTAAAATCATTGATAAATGGGAATCAAAGCCACTGCCTTCCTTTTTTCCATTTTACTTTGTAATACATAAATTCACAAAATTCAATTTCTCTGATTTTCCAAGAATAGAAGAATTTTGTTCTCTCCAAGAATTCCTATAAGTCTTTCTGAAAGAAGGAGCGAATTTCATTTTTGTCAGGTAGGCTAATGAGCTTTGCTGCAATTCTTAAGAAAGCTATAGAGTAAACCGTATGTATATTAATTGAGTTCGTGATCGTAAGTTTTATTATTTGGAGTGGCATTTTTTTAATTTCTATTCTATTTTTCAACATGCTGCGTTTATGGTATTGTGATGTTGTACGGTCATGTTTTAGTTATTTCTATTTTTTATCGACTAGTACATTTTTAAACAATGTTCAAAAGAAATATTTTTACCCTTGATATATCAGATAAATTACGTGATTATTGTATAAGTATATAATAATAGTTTTGGTTCAATTGTGTCAGTTCTCCCAACGCAGTTGAATTTTATTCTTATAATAGGATCAAGTACTGTATAAATAGTTCTGCCTCTTCAGAATAAATTTCTTAATTTTTTTCTCTTTTCCTGACTTAGTAATTTCGCGGTGATTTAGATGAAATGCCTTTTTATTAAAAACTAGCAGCTACCCGTCCTTCTTACGGATTATGTTTAGAAATACGACTAAATATGTTTTGGCTTTTTTAATAGCAACGATCATGAAGTTGTTAGCAGCTTAGTAAACAACTTTGAACGTAAACAATTCAGTGACAGTTATCAGAGAGAATATTTGAGAACAGCTGCTTATGGTGGTAATAATAGTGCTACCTGGCGAATTCCCAAGAGCCTAGCACAAACCGCACCTTCCTAAAATGTTAATTTTTGTTTTGATAAATTCAAATTAGAAAATTTTGTTTTTTTCAACAAAGAAATAATTGATGAAACATAAGATGAGCTTTGATTCACCAGTCATATGTTTCCTAAAAGACTGTAATGCTCCGACTACACAAGTCTGCAGACAGCATAAAATAACGCCGCGAAGGGCCCACCATTCAGATTATATTTGAGAACAGCTGATTGATAAATTACGTGATTTGTTCTTATGTATATATATATAAAATTAGAGTTTTGTCTGTACATTTATCAGAATTGTATATTTTTTGGTTATTTTTACGTTTTATACATTAAATAAGCCGAAAATAGTCTTATCTCACTTTCTGTCTGTGTGTCTGTCTGTCTGTCACGGCCGCAAAGGAATTTTTCGCGGCCTTCTCAAAAACAAGAGCATCGATCGGGATTTTAGTTATTGAACAGTATTAAAACATAATTGGCAATGTCTTCAGCTATAAAAAACTAAATTAACTTTTTTTTAACAGAGTAATAAACGTTTAAAAACCAAGTATTGTGCGATTTTGGATACATTTTACGCGGCCTTCTCCTGAAAAACGAGAGCATCGATCGGGATTAAAGTTATTTATCAGTATTGAAAACCTTTTTGACAATGTCTTTAGCTATAAAAAATTAAATTAACTTTTTTTTAACAGAGTAATAAACGTTTAAAAACCAAGTATTGTGCGATTTTGGATACATTTTACGCGGCCTTCTCCTGAAAAACGAGAGCATCGATCGGGATTAAAGTTATTTATCAGTATTGAAAACCTTTTTGACAATGTCTTTAGCTATAAAAAATTTAATTAACTTTTTTTTTAACAGAATAATAAACGTTTAAAAACCAAGTATTGTGCGATTTTGGATACATTTCTTCTAAGTTTTATTACCGAATTTATATATCGATGCATCGAAAAGCCCTGTTACGATTTTTAGCTTTTCAACCATTTTGCTTAAGTCAAGTTAAAGTTTTAAAGAAATTCTAAGAACACCGTTATGAATTGCTTCATGATTCATCGCTTTTTAATCGAAAAGTACCGTTTTGAATTAGAGAGAACCGTTATAAATAGAATTTTTGTGTTTTTTTAATCGAGTAGTATCTATGGTGGTGGGGGGCTACGGTTTAAGTAATCTACGGGGGTGACTTTCGGGCTGAAGCTCCCCAAACCTCCAAATTCTTTTGTAAGAATGTAATTTTTTACCAATAATCAGTTTAAGCTCTTGAAATATTCATTGGCAAGAATTACATAATTCCTCTACTAACGGCCGTTTGCACGAAAGCCAATTATATAAGGAGTTTAATGTCAGTTAACTAACCGTCTTAAGTGTAACGGGTTTATTTCTGTTGTACAATGATTCATTAGTTAATTTTCATTAACCGAACGGGCACAATCTGGCTACACCATAATTTGATCAACAGCTGATTCTGAAGTTGAGAGAAATGATGAATTAGAATCATTTCATTGTGAATAAATGGAATCATCATTCAACTATCTAAATATTATTATATTCTTAATAGATTTTATTCATTTTGAAAGGTTTTTCACACCTACGACCTAATTTGCTGTTCCATGTTCTGGTACAATAAACATAGCCTACAAAATGTAACTTAACGGCTATTAGTGAGATTTGATCATCGGTGATCGCCGGTTAACCTAATCGGCGTTATCGCTTGTAATTGTCCTTTGTACAACTAAATTCTCTCCATTAAGTTTAATTTCTGTAGAATGATATCATCCTACGGGGATTGAATTCAATTGGATTTCGTGCAACCGGCCGAAACTTTAATTGTATGATATCCCTTAACGCTATAATGCAGTGTAATGTCTCAGTTACATTTACATTGCCTGCAACACAAAGTGTTTTGATTTTTGTGCCTGCTCCGTTTGTCTTGAAACGATGTGCGCAATAGCGAGGAAGCGCCAGTACTAATCTTTCGCCAGTAGAACTACTATGTACTTAGAATCTTAGATGAACGATGTACTTAAAAGTAAACCCTTTCACATTTTTAATCTGCCTTTTATCAACTTCAACGTATTTCATTAGTAAATCAGTAAGCGAAACATCCTGATAATTTAAAATGTGAAACATTTTTTTACTCCATAAAACAATTTTAAACTATTGTTTTGTTCGCTTCATTGTGTTAAAGTCCTTTAACCAAATTTTAGCCCTTCCCCCAAAATATAATCCTAGATCCGCCACTGAGTAGTATCAATATTCTTGGAGTAAATTTGGAAGTATCGTACCAATACTTTCTCCTCTTTTATGCGACAAACCAATATATTCCTCTTCCCAACATCATCACTTTGCTTCACCGATGAAATTGTACTTTATGCTTTCCATACTATATTGAATACACCTGCATACAGTCATACACCTGATATTTGTAATACTATTTTGAATCACTCATTGGTGCAGGGGTGCCAATCCGCTCTTAACATCTATGAAGCCAATCAAGTCCCCCCCCCCCCCCCCATCATTGAATTGATTATTCCCCCCATATCCAAGGCTGTAGTCTTAAAAAAATAACGGTGGTGGGGTCCAATCCATATTCAAAAGTGTGTTGGGGGTCCAGGGGCCCTCCCCCAGGAAGATATTCAAAATTTAAGTGTGAAATGATACATTTTTAAGCCGTTTCAATTCATTTAAAAACAGTTTAGAGGCCAAAAAATATGTTTTTTAACTGTTGATATGAACAGTTCAATTGATTATTCAATAGATGAACAATAATAAAATACGGGTACACCGCTGAAAGGAGTAATAAGGAGTTTGGTAGCGGTGGAGGGGGAGTTGAGCTGTTGACCAACCTCTCAATAAAGGTAGAGGGGTTCTTCCCTAAATTATGTAGGTAAGAGCAACTTGCTGACTTTTGTAACACTTACATGTAAATAAGCTTCAAATGATAATAATGAATAATCTCATCATTGATAAATAAACAAATGGTGATGGCAGGAGAAAGATTAAAGGCCCATATTACACTGTTAGAGATTTTTTTAAATAATGCAATAGGTTATCTCTTATAAAAGATACACTATCAAATGAATACTATCGAATCTTTTATAAAAATTGTGTCGAACTTTTAAAAAATCTTCTACAGCATAAAATGGGCCTAAGAAAGTTTTCCATCCCCTTGTTTAAATTTTGTTCAGTAGCCTCTTTGAAAGGATGATGGCTGAAATCAGCCAGCTTATTGCTTAGGCGTGATTACAACGGCGGTGAGGCGTTTCGGCGTAGAACATAGAATCTGTTTTTGAATTTTTACGCTTATTAACCCTTCCCTCTCGATAAATTGTGAAAACAAAAATGACTTTTCTTAAAAATTGATTTCACTTTCACATGATAATTGAAATTTCACTGTCACATCCCCATATGTCGATATATATTTACTGAAATCGGAAGGTTTTGGCTGGAAAGAAAACTCAAGAGCCGTTTTTGACATATTCTAGGTCAGGAACCACACTTGTCAGAGAATCAAAAATTTTATTACCTCTTTTGAAGGTTATTTCATGATAGAATACTCATAAATTCTGGTATCTCTCAAAATAATTGTGAAAATCTGAAAAAGTTCTGAAACTTGGGTTTTGTTGAAACCAAAAATGTAAATGTTGTAGTATAAGGCCCTGTATACAAACAGAAAACTCTGCCGCTCAGTAACATTTTCATTACGATCATATTGATGTAAGGCACACAATTCTTATACCATATAGTTGACTGGAAATTATCTTTCATTATGATGAGTCAATCATGTGGAAATAATGCCATTTGGGTCATTATGACCAATGGTTGCGCCAAAAACAAATTTTGAAGATGCCCAGCAGAAATCTTGAAATCTGAAAGAAAGATCCCCCCAAAAATGTTTATGGTGCCCTTTTCAACAATTCTTCCCCCCTCCCCCATGCAGACATTCCTCCTTAGGAGAGATGCGTTAAACCTGAGGAATCTGATTGAATATTATTTTGGAATCTCCATTGCTGAGTAATAGAAAAGAATCATTCACTACTATAATAAAACTACTCCTCCAATAACTTTTTCCTTCTCGCTCATTGCTTTCACCCTGTCACTAACTCTCCGACTTTTTCTCTTCTCGCTCTTTATCTCTCACTAGCCAACTTCCACTCACTGTCTCTTACGCCATCGAGCACACCTTCCTCCTCTTTGCGTTAACTTCAATGTGAGCATATGAAGTAATCTGAATCACCTGATCAGCTGACAGTAGCTTGTAACTGCGCATCATTATCATGACTACTACCTAGTAGACAAACCGATGTAATCCAAGGAAAAAAATCATGTATCCTGATTGATTCCACTTAATTTCGAGGTCTGAAACTAGATTTGGATTGGATAATGCAGCTGCTGCAGGTGTGGTTTAAGCGCCAGCATTAACAGGATTCTGAATTCGCATCACAACTGGGGATAGCTACACCCTATTGGGAACTGGGATAAAGCTTCGGCACTATAAAATGGACTGACAACACGAAATTTTATCACCTTCCAATTACCCGCTGCTGTCAGCTCAGTGGAATTGAACTCGTTCCACCTGATTGCAGAACACGAACGAACAAAGCGTCAACGAATATGTTTACGCGCGGCTAAGTCTACTTGTGAATCACCAGCAAGAATATGGTACATTTGAATTAATTACCAAAGGGGAAATAGTAATTCCAAACTTTCCGTTAGTTTGTTACATATTCGTTTGTCGACAAGCGTGCTTGCTTCATGTTTGCGTTTTGCATTAAACAGAAATAAATTTTCAATAATTGAATTCACAATAATAACTCACTAGTTTTGCACACGCTCTCTTTTTTGTGTTTTTGGATCTAATATGACCCGATCTTATGAACTTTGGACTATTGGGTCAGTTCAGATTTTATTTCTAGAATAAAAAATTTAACTTGAGTTCTGTAGGATTAGATTATTGGTTTACAGTACAGGAATGGAATGAGATTTTGGGTTGTAAAGGAATGAGACACAATATTGAAAAAAAGCAACATAATGCATGTTGGAAAAGATGAGTTTTGAATTGAATTGTTTTGTTTTGACAGATTGGTTTCTACTTTCTTGCAGATTTGACGCCTAGTGGGACCGGACTCCCCATTACCTTCCTCCCTCATGAGGAAGAAACTATACAACTTATTCTGGGAGGTGAGCAAATTAACAGGAGAATGAATAATATGAGTATCTGGGAGTGCTAGATTGGCATTCTAGAATGCCAATTGAAAGGTCAAACATGTCTTGGAGATGAAGGCATTAGAGTGAGACAAAGAGGACGTCCAAGGACAACTTACGAGAAGTATGTACAAGGATTGGGCGCTGCAAGAAGTAAAAACTGGCAGAGATGAAGAGAATGGCACTGGATAGGGAAGCTTGGAGACGCTGGGCCGTGGAATCCTCAAACCACCTTCAAATCATTTTCCGGTGGTTCGGAACCCACCTAGAACTGTAGGTCCAACTCATCAATCACCATCATCCAATTCATTACGTACGCACAGGTCTCAGACCTACGTAGGCTACATCCTCCGAAGAAAAAAAAACTAGAAAACAGAGAAAAACCTTAGTTGTGACAGAGAAAGCTGAGGGATTTTCCGAGAAAGAAGAAGAAGATTATCGGTTTGTCCATTTTTACGTATTTTGTAGAATCTTCCAATTATCACGGTAGACTTGCACTATATTATACGCTATAAATATGCTGTTCTATTTGTTTTTTAGGTCATTTCTTATCAAACCTATTCCATTCAAACCAATGAGTGCCCTAGATTGTTCTGATGAAGTAAATTGATGAAGACAGCTGCGCCGTGATTTTCTAGAATTGAAATTAAATGAAATCAAATCAGTCTATTGCCGTATTCATTTCTTGTCTTTCTTTGTTGTTTTTTTGAGATGAATAAGAATGTGCATAAAATCTGGCAGATTCATCTGGAAACCCTGCATATAATTTGTTGCAGCTCGAGTTATCCCATTTTGTGCACTAGCCTGACAATTTTTGACAGGTGGTTTATCTTCAACCTAGAAAATCATAACAATTCCATAACAATCAATCCTACCAATTTCATGTTTACTGGGCGGCTATTTTTGTCAATAATTCGTGCAATTGACAATAATTCAATAGTTCAATCATTATATTCCATTATCAAAATGTGTTCTATTATCATGACTCACTGTAGAATAACTTAGTTTGGTATCGAATTTTCTTTATCCACCCCATTGCGTATTTGCTCTTTCCGTTTATGGAGCCATTCTGGAATAATGCGGGTGCGAAAGGTTTCCTTCCAGATTCCACGTGCGTCGGATATCGTTGCATAATTTAGATGTTTCAGGGTTTTAGCCCGAGTTCAAATGCACCATCCCACGCGAACCTACCACCAATATTATTGCATAACGATTCCACTTGAAATCCTTCACAGCTAGTATTCCCGAATACTATAATAATAAGATCTGAACGATCCACAATGTTTTGGAAAGGACATTTAGTTGATGATGGTAAACTGAATAGAGAACAATATAATTAAATTAAAGCTGTTAGTTTCCTGTTCAGTTATTCATATATGGCCTACTTGGCAATTTCGAGATTTTTGACAACCAATTCAATCTATTTTATCAATTATGCTTATTCAGGTCATACTACGCGTGAAATGCAGACTCACACTGATTATGATTTACGTAGATTTCAAATATCCAAGTTTTTATCTCAAATGGAAGTTCATCAGTTAAAAATCTTCGATTCAGAGATGAGCCATTTAGAATACACATTTAAACCCTGTCGATATCTATCGCCATAAATAGTTGAAAAATTCAAGTCTTGTAGATCCAGGCTGTCTAAATACTGGCTGATCTAAATACTGTCTAAATACTGGTTGATCGCTTGTTTCTAATGCGCCGCTTAATAGGCTTACTATATGAAATATTATTTTCGAGAATTTTTTCCTCTCAGCCTGTTACATAATTTTCTGCTTAATATAAATGTGAACTGCAGGGCTGTATGTGGGCTTTGATAGCTGGTGCCACGAGAATAGCGTTGGCTCCCATAAGAATACATGTAAGCTGATGTCATTCTCGTGGTGAACCACCTATACCATTAGAGACCAACATTTTTTCAACAAACAAGAACTACCCACTCAACTATTCTTGTGTTATATGTCACCCAACTATTCTTGTCATACAGTCATACTATTATTGTCAGAACACAGAATAGTCTTAATTAAATATATTCTCATACATAGTAAAGACTTGTAATGCAATAACCTCATACATTAGCCTTATAATGTAAGACCAATTCTGTCCTTGCCTTCTATAAATTTTATTCTCATAGAAAATAATCTAGTATTTTGGCATATCATTGAGTATTTCAAGTGAAGTGATGGAATATGTTGATCGATGATCATGATAACTTATAAGAAGGAATCTAATAATATTCTCCATGTATAATTAGATAGAATGAAGTAGATTCTTCTAGTTTTTGAAGAATAGTCTGATGCGCATTATTATATTTTGTTTCGCAATCATAATATGGTTAAATTTATCGTGTTTCGTGGAATGAGATTGAATGAAATTTAAAGAGTTCATGCTTCAATTGAATCTGAACTTCAAATTAAAAGTAGCCCACTGTAGTTTTCATCAGTATGGCTAGGCTATAGATATGTTCCTCATATTGGATTATCTCCTATATATTTTTTTCCATAGTGGGTTATTATTGAACAAAAACAAGTCAAAACGTTGTAGGCGAGCATTTTAACCGATGGCCATTTCACTGTAAGAATGCTACAACAATAGTTACATAAGTATTAGTTCAACCGCCTGAATGTGAAAGAGCGTTGGTTGTATGTTGGAATTAACAGCTAGCAGTCAGAACAAATATTTAGTTTAGTTAATTGCTTTTGCAGCCGAACAAAATTCAATTTTCTTACAGAACGAGCAGCTTGTTTGATACACAGAAGAGCGGAATTTTCCAATCGACGTTGTGTTCGCTCATTTTCCCGTCGTCAAGAACCCCATTGTTCTGCAGTAAGCCTTTTGAGTAAAGAAAAGAGCCTCGTGAAGTTTTGTGGATTCTGCGAGTCACGCTATCTAATTGGTGTTAATGCAATGCTTCATTCCTGTTTATTCTACAATACCGATTAATAAAGCCCCAACTTATTCCCAGCAAAAATTATTCTTTCGAAAACAAAGCTCTTCTTGTAGTCTACTCCTATTATAGCAAAACCAAAACCAGAAACTGAAAAGAAAAACATCATATTATCGTTGAAAATATATTGATGCGATTCCTTTTTTTTATTAAAAAGAAACTGGGATGTGACTCACTTATCCATACATTGCTTCAGATTACTGCCAGGTACCAACAGTGAGAACAACGGAGTAAAATAATATTTCCACAATTCAAAGTAGTTCTTAGATTAAAATTTATTGGTAACGAGTAAGAGTGGAAATCACCAGGATCTATGTGAAAAAGGTTGATTGGAATGGTTGAGAGAAGGAATATCGTAAAAGGAACATTCTCAGTGAATTGCAAATTCTCTGAAATTGGAATAGAATTGGCGCATCGCTTCGAGATATGAAGCTTATCAGCAGTTGATGATGAAGTAAACAGATATTTTCCGATAGTTCAGAGAAGCTTCAAAAAAAAATCTAAGTCGTTGCAGTTGAATCATAGCGCTATTCCTATTCCTTTCTACAGAAATAATGAATCCTCTATGAACCTTCATGAAAAATAATGATTGGAAAATAGACTCTATTTTCAATCAATAAATTTGTGTAGGAATCACAGTTGAGTCTCGAAAGTTTCTTGAAAGTATTATTTTTAAAGTCCAATGTATTAATATTTTAAACTTATCAAAACCCTTTGAGCCATTTTGCAGACATTCATTTCAAAAATGTGCTCACGTGCTTATTTTCATTTATTAGCTTGAATCTACACGTTTCTAGTTAGATCCATCCAGATCTAGTCTAGCACTAGAGACTAGACTACACTTATCAGGCTATGAACCAGATTCCTCCACGCGAGCGGTCTATCGCAATGGGTTTCGTCGTTTGAACAATAATCTAGAGTGGTTTCAAACGAAAAGCTCAACGCAATTGGTTGTTTGAATATTTTTAATTTCGAATACCATGTAAATATCATTGGCTGATCTCGGAAAAAAGTGTATTGTAATCACTATTCGTAGCGAACTTAATTCAATTTCCTCTTGCACTTCAAACAACGCACATTCTCTTAGAAAGGAGTAAAACTGTATGTAGAACAAGAAGCTTGCCAATTCGTGAAAGAGCTGTAGTATGTGGAAGGCTGATATGGAGTTTGAAGTGTTAAATACGAGATCGACGATGACTTTCTTGCTTTTAGCGGAACGATGAGTTGTGAAAGCCAACTTCCATGTACTGATGTGAAGATAAGAAGAACAAGTAAACAAGAAAGGTTGTTCACATCCCTTCCTCACTTATTGGACTGTGGGGGGGGGGGGGGGGGTCGATGTCTGGAAGTTGAGCGCCGAAATTTCTACTGATACCTTGTCGAGTGAGTGATGTGTTCCGATGTTGTAGAAAACTGAATAACAAGAAGCAAGAAAAGGGAGGAATTTACTACAACTTCTTCGCTCAGCGAAGAAAAGTTAAGATGGTTTGAGACTTTTTCTGTTTTTATTTATTTCTTTTTTTTGTTTCACTCTGTATTAGAAGAAGAAACAGATGCAAAGTGTCCGTAATCAATGATAAAGCAGATGATAAGCTGATCAAGTAGATGATGAAGCTGCAGCCCATAAAAAATCATAGCAGCACATGAATAGATACAGAGCTCTGAGCTCTGAGTCCCCAGGGGGCGACAATAAACTTGAAAGCAGAAGCGGGAAGAGATTGATTGATTGATTGTTATAATCTCACTTTGCCAGGTCTTGAAAGACGTATGGCAAACAAGACTCAGACAAGGAACTCAGAGGAGTACGGTTTTCTTAATTAAAAAGTTTGCGTGATTTAGTATGAAATCAATACTGAACAGATAATTATTGTTGTTGCTGAAGACTGGATGCGGATATAGCCGATTTACCGATACCTACGACAAAAAAAAAAATGTCTAGAGAATCCTAAATAGAGCACCCAAAATTGTCAACTATTAAAATATTTGTAATTGAAACACGGACATATTTATTAACGTAACAAAATTTGTGGAAATTATAAATAATTGTACAGTCGGCCAATGCCGACTAAAGTTTGCTTTACACAAAGTCGGCCAATGAAAGAGTTAAATATTAAGCCTGTGTGAAAAGGTTTTGATTCAATCGATGGTAACCCATCATCAAAGGTCAGCCAAAAACCATGAATATTGAGAGATGGATTGAATACTCATAACATTTATTTATTTAATAATTGAAAAATACATGTACTCGCCATCTTCTTATTCACGTGCATAAGATATTGCGTTACATCAGTATCAATCAATAGAGAGACAGTGTAGACATTTTTGACAGCAATCTTTTGAAAGAAAAAATTAATGTTTCTGTCCATTCCTCGCATTTTTTTTTTTTTTTTTTTTCTATTTGAGGATGAAGCCCACATAGGTCTGAGACCTGTGCGTGGGTAATGAGTTGGATGATTGTGATTTATGAGTTGGACCTACAGTTTTAGGTGGGTTCCGAACCACCGGGAAGTGATTTTCATTATAATTTAATTATAAGAACAGTAATACGCTCGATGGAATGTCTATTAGAACATTTTGAAATCTTATGAAGCTACAAGATGAAGAAATAAAAAATAAAAGGTGGAAGAAGGAAAACGTGCCAGTAATTTGACTTGATAACCAGAATAACAAGAGTGGGTCGATGTGCAATGAAACACAAATTGTCAAGCCAAATGTTTGCAAGACAACAGAGCACAGAATCTCTTGATGCCAGTGGCTATATTTGAAGCTGTGTCCACTTGTTTGAGAAGCTGATACACAGAAACAGCTGTTTCACGAGTGCAGCAGCAATGTAGTTTCAATGACATGAATCACAGACGGCAAGGGCAAGGCTAGTAGATCAAAGGTTGAATGCTCACTTGAGTTGTTTCTGCTGAAAAGTGTTTGAGTAGGATGATGAAGTTTTTGATGTCACC
Organism: Conomelus anceps; assembly: GCA_948455865.1. Lineage (NCBI taxonomy): Eukaryota > Metazoa > Arthropoda > Insecta > Hemiptera > Delphacidae > Conomelus > Conomelus anceps. The sequence goes on from OX418218.1 coordinate 58,665,168, forward strand.
ACGGTAAAATTCTCAAATTTTCAAAACAAGCTCTAATAGTGAATTAATACAACATTCCCCATAATTATAGGAGAAAACGTATATAAATTTATACTGGGAGCGGCCTTAAAATATTAACTCTCAGTAAATAGACCAAGATTTATCAATTACAACCCTACTTATTTACATAGAAATGAGGTGCTGTCCCACCTTACAGAAGACAGCATGATGTAAAACGCAATATAATTGAATTATGAATCAAACTGGTCTTTCTACAAAACTTGAAAACTGATGAACTTTACTAAGCCTTTTTTATAATTAAATTCCTTTTCTCAATTAGGCCTACACAAGTTTTAGGAGAAAAAAACTAGCCTTCCACAATCTTACAGATTCATGGAATAGTAACGTTTTCATCAGGCCTAATGATATAACTGAATAACTAAACGTGCTTATCCTGATTGCAATATCGCAAGGATGTAATTCCCCATCAAATTATGAAAAATAATTAGAGAACACATTTTTTTTTTTTTTTTTTTCGAGGATGAAGCCCACATAGGTCTGAGACCTGTGCGTGGGTAATGAGTTGGAAGATGGTGATTGATGAGTTGGACCTACAGTTTTAGGTGGGTTCCGAAACACCGGGAAGTGATTTTACAGCAAAGAACAGTGTCTTTTTTGCTGGCCAATCTAATCGGTCACCGTTACAAACGGGACCTACGAGAACGCAGCTTATCTCTCTGATTGAACAGATACCTGCTACAGCTCGCGGCTATCACTATCCTATGATAGTGTATATTCGATAAAATATGTAATGGAGAAAACATAGGCTCTATGCAGGATGAACAGTATTATGGCCAAACTGTACATTCATCATAGAAGACCAGGCCACGTTGATTCAAGTCATATATTTATCACAAGGATTTCTGGTGATTCGATTTCTCAGAAGAAATGAACAGCAATTCATGAACTAATTAATTCATTGTAATTGCATGAGATGAGACTAATTGCATGAGATGAATGAGAGGACAATAGAATAGCCCAGGCAATGAATGTTTTGTGTCGTAAAAAATTAGGGGAGAGCTGAATTTTTGCAGGATGTTAGTATACATAGTACTTACTCGAAGAAACCAAAGTCCCGACCCCTAACCCGCTTGCTACCCCTACACACCCTCTCAACATTGCAAGATCAGTACTTCAGTTAAAGGCTTATAACTCGGAAACTAATCAAAGTATCGTTGTGATTCTCATCTCATTTAATACTCAAAACTATTCTCTAAAAGATATGTTATATACATTCTCTATGTAAATAGCCTAGTTTTTCAGTAAAAATTTAGTTTATAGAAAAAAATGTCACCACGAACCACAAAAATCAACTTCAACTGATCATAAATTTTTTAATATTGCGTTATTTGTTGTTCTGTTCCTTACAAAACTTATAGATAATTTGATAAGCTTTGAAATTATGTATCTATTGACTATTATCGTTCTAGTTATGGCGTCATAGTGAGTGATGAAATAGTAGCGGACTCCGCGTCGCCGAACCCTACAGCAATGTGTATTGCATGGCGCTTGGCTATCCAGCCCAATCCAATAGAGAATTATTGTCAGAACAAATTAGAGACAAGCAAGAATATATATGCCAATTAATATTACACCTTTAAAAGTACATTTTCCGAAAAGTCTCAAAAAATCCCCCCTTGACTTTTCCCCCAAGCTTCCTCAAAGTAGAAATTTTTTCTAATTATTGGAAATTCGATATCTCGGTAACTAATCATCAGAGTTGATTTTTCTCCCATAATATCAGTCATATAATGTTCTGCAATAAATGTGCTGTTCACTTTGCCGGTAAACCTGATAGTTTTTTCAATAAAAATTGAAATATCTTCAAAAGATAATTCTATCAACTAGATTTTTCATTATTTAGGGGGACATTTTTGTATGTCATTTTACTGAAAATTGCTTTAAATAGAAGTTATAGAACTTTTTTTATGAATCCAACGATGTGTATAACAGCATACTGGCGATTAGAGATGATGATTTGGTGGTTGATTGGTGTAGCGGGGTGGGGGTACCCCTTCGCTAACATCTGTCGCACTCCATACTTTTATGTTCTCAGCTCTTTGAGGCGTTTTCAATTTATATGTAAAATGTCACATTTGACCGATAATTTGGAATTCTACTTGAAAGGGCATTATAGGCTTCCCCTATACTACATTATTTTGTAAAATGATGATTTATAAATTGTTAAATAGTTATAAATTGTAAACTACTGAAGAATAAATCGCAAAATTTGTCTCTAATTGTAGGTACCATCTTTTTCTTTCATACCCTCAGTAAAAGAACTGCTGAAAACACATTTTAAATCAAGCTAAACAATTTTATATGTAGCAAAAATGTTGCGAGTCTTGGTAACTTTCCAGGTTTTCCGATATTATGGCCACACCATGTCTCGAACAAGAAATAAACAGGATACTTTACTTCTGGACAATAGAATTACTTAAAACAAGTTACCTAAAACAGGCTCTAACTTGTTCTGACAATACCGTAATTCTCTATTGGATTGGGCTGGATAGCCAAGCGCCATGCAATACACATTGCTGTAGGGTTCGGCGACGCGGTGTCCGCTACTATTTCATCACTCACTATGACGCCATAACTTGAACGATAATAGTCAATAGATACATCATTTTAAAGCTTATTAAATTATCTATAAGTTTTGTGAAGAACAGAACAACAAATAACGCAATACTAAAAAGTATATGATCAGTTGAAGTTGATTTTTGTGGTTCGTGGTAACATTTTTTTCTATAAACTAAATTTTTACTGAAAAAATAGGCTATCTACATAGAGAATCTATATAACATATCTTTTAGAGAATAGTTTTGAGTATTGAATGAGATAAGAATCACAACGATACTTTGATTAGTTTCCGAGTTATAAGCCTTTAACTGAAGTACTGATCTTGCAATGTTGAGATGGTGGTGTGGGGTAAGCAAACGGGGTGGGGGTCGGGACTTTGGTTTTTTCGAGTATTTCCCCTAATTTGTTACGACAATGGCCATTTTTTTCTTGCATTCATTGCTTGGGCTAAGAAGTAAAATCGGTATTCTCTATGAGTAGTTACAAAAGGGGGATTCTGGCGCAACCTTGAAAAAAGCTGGCGCAACCTTGACCTTGACCCTGACCTTGACCTTGGAAAAAAAAAAAAAAAAATTAAAAAAAAAAAAAAAAATTAAAAAAAAAAAAAAATGAAAAAAAAATGAAAAAAAAAAAAAATTGAAAAAAAAAAAAAAAAAAAAAACTGGGACTGTCACCTGTTCAGGCTATGGGTGGGGGGGTTGGGGGTGGGGGTCGGGGTGGGGGTCGAGGGTGGGAGGTACTGGCTAGAGTATATAAGCTGGGTGTTCTGTTGGAGTTATCATACACTGCTCTCTCACACCAGACAGCCAACTACTGTGCTCCAGCTTCTTGTGCTCCAGTCTTGTGCTTCTTGTGCCTACCAGTCTTGTGCTCCTTGTGCTTCTTGTGCTCCAGTCTTGATCAACTTTCAGAGTAAGTACTCTTTGCAATTAATACAGTTTTCCACTATCTAATGCATATCGTTTCTTTTCAGCAAACTATCTTACAATGTATTTTGTTCAGGAAACTGTCAATGTCTAATGCATACTGTTCCATTTCAGGAAACTTTCTCACATTTGGCAATGTCTAATGCATATTGTTCCATTCCAGGTTACTTTGCCTGTTCAATTGAAGATAACAGACCTGTTACTCCAGCCCTCTTTCAAAGTGAGTATTGAAAACTAACCTATTAATGCATGATCGCTTGCACTTGTAAAACTAATGATTGTTTCAGAAAACTTTCTTACAATGTAAATTGTTTCATTCCAGGAAACTAACCTAAAATTCTATTTTGTCTAATGCATATTGTTTTATTCCAGGTCACTTTGCTCATTCTAATGATTGGTCACTTGTAAAACTAATGATTGACAAATTTACTTGTAACTAACAATGCATATTTTTTCCAGGTCAGCCAACTTCAGTCTTCACCCGCAGCAATTCAATGTGAGTTCAAAGAAAATATATACATTTATTCAACACTAATATTCCTGCTGTTACACACATATGCATAACATGTTATTCTTTTTCTGTTCCAAAGATGATTTCCCATGGAGGCAGCAGCAGCAGCAGGAGGCGTGGTAGCCGCGGAGGTCGCCGAGCAAATGTCAACTCACTGCAGGGGCTGAATGATGCACTCAACATCATTTTGACTCTACAGTCCGGGCAGCAGCAGTGGCGTGCAGCTCAGCAGTGGCAAATTGCTCGGCAAGTCAGTGGGCAGACGACGTCAGGCCGACGCTCAAGAAGACAACCAGCCAGGCGACGTCGTCCCCACTTTGACGACTACTTGACAAATCCTCCGCTGGAAGCCTACATTCCTGAGCTGGAGGCATCGCTGCAGGAAGCGGTGCGCCAGGAGGCAGCACCAGCTCCAACCCCAGCACCAGCCCCAGCACCAGCCCCAGCACCAGCCCCAGCACCAGAACCAGCTCCAGAACCGGCCCCTCCAGCCAACTTATTGAGCTGTGCATCGGAGGAGGAGATGGATATTCTGCGTTTGGTGCAGGCTCGCTTGCAGGTGCACCGGGTGGGATGGAGAATGGAGGATGAGCGTTGGGATGCTGATGCCGACATGTCGTTTGCAAGCTGTGGGAGGTGTGCAAACTATCATGTGAATAGGGTGCTCCTCCCATGCTTCCACATGATGTGCGATAGATGCACAGAAACGGCCATCACTTGCGATAGCTGCGATGAACCCATACAATGGGTTATTCGCACAAATCTATAAGCGAAGAAGTCGCTAACTCATCCATGCAGCAAAGAAGTTGCTACCTCCATTCTTGTGAAGAAGTCGCCACCTCCACCCTTGCGAAGAAGTCGCTCTAATTTAACATATCTAATTTGTTGCATCTTTTTTCCAGATGAGTAGCAGCCCTAGCCCTCTCCGCAAGATCGCAATGTCAGCTAGCATTGATGCTGTATATCGGGGTGCAGATTTCAGCATTCTACCACAGACTCTACGCGAAGAATTCCTACACCTTTTCAATCGTTTTGATATGCATCCAATACTAACCAAAGCCATGAAATTTTTAGCATTTTGCAAACGCATGGACCTCATTGATCTAATTGCAATAATTAAAGCTGAAAAGTTTAGCAGGAGTGACTTTGGTGAAGTCGTGAGCTATGTATTTGGAGATAGTCTACCACTTTTCACTGTAACTCACAATCTCTACAAGAAACAGCATGTGTCAACATGTCTTGATAGGCGAGCACGGGCAGCATTAAATGATATAGTGGAATGCCGATGCAGTGAGATATATGATATAGTAGCACACATGTGGCGTTTAGCTTATGTGCAGGACGGATATATTCTTCATACTCTAGGACTGCAAGAACCTGATGAGGATGATGAGCATATTGTAGGGCTAGGTAGATTAATGAGAAAAATAGGAGCCTGTGAAGAAATTGACATATATTCAGAGGATGAAAGTGTCAGCTATATCACTACCAGCAGTGATGAATTCTTAGAAGAAGAAGAAGATTATTAATCTGTTCACTCTTTTTTACAGGAATCCCAGATCACTCTATGAGCTTGCAAGGAAAGCTTCAGTAGAAGCTCTATACCTTGGTGCTGATATCAACACACTGCCACATCCTATACATCATGATATCATACACTGTAAGGAGCTGTTCATGGAGACTACTCCAAGACTTTTTAGGAGGACATTGTACATTGTTTGCAAGCACATGGATTTCACTGATATAATCTCACTGTTCAAAGCTGAAAAACTCACTGGCGATGACATTGGCGAAGTGATCTTACACATACTCACATGGTGGCCAGATCATGGTTACATCAGTGATGATTACAAGAAGTTTCATTCACCCTCATGTTTAAAAAGGCGGGCACAAGCACCATTGAATGTAAAGCCTGATTGCAGGTGTTTGGAGATATACGATATGATAGGTCACATGATGCGGTTGGGAATGGCCGAAGATTGTTACCTTCAGATGCATATTGGACTTTCTGATTCCATGAGGTGGGAAACGATTGAGTCTGCCCTTAAGAGATATGCAGTTGAGGTCTGCTATAATGTTACAAGTGAGATGTTCGAAGATTAATTCATGTCTTGTTTTGCAGAATGAACGGTCAACAGCGTGCTGATGCTGTCACAATCAGAGAGGACTTGGAGTATGTCTGCAACCTCTTGAAAACCATGTCATTACCAGTCAGCTCATACCGTCGAGCATTGCATAATGCTAGAAAAATTGGGCATGGACCAAACCGCGGTCACGGTTTCTATCTACCCGTCAGAAGTTTACATATTCCCCCATGTACATATACATACAATCCAGTTAAGCAGGGTGAGGTGTGGAACTGTAAATGTGTATTACTAACATTTAGATTGATGCATTTGGACAATTTCATTGCGAATAGTTGGCCCAGCAAACCTCAAGTTTTCAGAGATCATAAATGGTGGACAGGGCTGCTACCATTGGACAAAGGTCAGGATATCAATGATCTTCTCATTGACATAGGAGATGCGTACTGCATTCAACCATCCACACCACCACCACCTTACACTGAGAAGGAGGAGGAGGAGGAGGAGGAAGCAAACTGTGGACCCTCAACACTGGCAGCTCTCTTGGAGTGTTGGGAATAATCTATGCTATTGCTTTATTGCAGATGAACACCTCTGCACAAGAAATGATCAATACCAGCACCACCGCAGCTCAAGCTCCAAACACTGCAGAAACCATCAAGCCGCAAGGAGCTCTCAACAATGCCGTGCTGGAATTCTACAGTTCAATTTCAAGCCATAAGCCAGCCGGCCCCAACTATCTATCGATGAAGGATCTGAAGCCTGAAATTAAGTATCAAATGCTGTCAGCGCAGCCATCATTGACTAAATTCGGGACAAAAGTCAGCATCAACATCATAGTGGACAACCAGACTGCCAACATTATACTACCAGACGCATATAGTCGGCTCACATTGAAACATGTGGAAAATGGACCTTTAGATCTGAGCAAATTCAAAATGAGTGTTACTCCTGCAGGCAACACATTTATAATGAACATGTTTATTGACTAATAAACGCTTCTTTTTTATTCTGCAATTGTGAGTTTTTCTTCCATCTCCCAATACCTATAGTCTATAAGATGATGCACATGAGGTGAACACTTGCACTAGTGCACTCACTAGATAACTCACTAGTGCACTCACTAGTGCACTCACTGGTGCACTAGTGCGCTCACTAGTGCACTCAATAGTGTACTAGTGCATGTGTTCATATAGGTAAGAAATTGTCTTACATTGCTTTCAACAAAGACAGTTTCAACGAAAAAGAGAGGGTAGAGAGAGAGAGTTCCACTTCCATCACTGACTCAGCCAACTGGCCTTGATATACCAGTTTTAACTAGTATGTCACTGATGCTGCTGCATTCCAATGCTATCTATGCAGGAAAAAACATGTCTGTGGTAGAAGTGGAACGCTCTCTCTCTATGAGTATACTAAGGAGAGAGTAGGTGAATGAGAACCAGTTGTATAGCATTACAAGTTTATTCTAAGCATTATGAAATAAAATATAGAGATGAGTGAACAGTTCACCCTGACAATAGTCTGTTCTCATCAACAATCTCCAACGTAATGTTGCTGATCTGCTTGGCATCCACGGGTAAATAGACAACATTGCGCACAGACACAGCCATTTTATAGCCTGGGTCCACTGACGGGTAGAACTCATAGATAACATGATCCTTGATTCCATTCGAGTAGGAGCCGCTCACTATGTTACATTTCACACGCACCACATTGGGGTGGTTAATCATCATGGATGAGTCCTCCTCCTCCTCCAATTGACTTCTACCTTTCCACAATTTCCGTCCCACTCCTGATGTGCTTGCTGCAGGTATTTCAGCTGTTCCAACTGTCTCCAAGGTTTGCTCTTCTTCTTCTTCTACAATAGGTGATGCGGTAGGCCTCTCCCATTGTGGCTTACGTCCTTTCACTGCACCTAACTTGAATGGGTATGGTGAGCCTGGTGTAATTGGTGGTGTAGGAGGTACCATATGAGTTGATAGTGTACGTGCGAATGGGCGTGTCACTGCTGCTGGTGAAGGTGTTGGTGGTGGTGCTGGTGGTGGTGCTGCTGCTGCTGGGACACCCCGCTCCATGATAACATCTGAAATATTCTGGAGTGGCTCAATAATTGGTTTCAAACTTTTGATATGCTTCTCCTCAGTCAATGATCTGCCCAAAGTGATTTCCTTATGCTTCCTCTTGATGTTGCGTCGTAGCTGAGCAATCTCCATGATGGTTGGAGCAATGTCCTCCACAGTCTGCTTTCTTTTCCGCTGCTGCTTCATGTCCATCTCGATCGGTGTTCACTGACTGAATGAGCCTTTTCAGCTTATGCTTCAGCTAAAAAAGTGTCAAGACCGTTTCTGTAACGTCCACTATTCTTGCCTGAGGCACTATCGATAACAAGGAATGCATGTGCAGACGAAGACCACACATCATCGCACATACTTTTGAATGCATCAAATGTCATGTCGGCTCCCACATGATCTCTGTACAAATGTTTCATATTGAGTTCATCCTGTTTGAATACAATCAGAAAATTGGCATTGTCACGTATCAATTGTTTTGGTATGCGACTGTAGGTCTGTGCCAAATAAAACACATCAACATTGCTGTGCCGTCCAGTGGTGAAGTAGCGTCTGATGGCTTCCTGCTGCTCACAGATAACATCATCAAAAATGATTATTGAATTGGCGGGCAATTCGTGTGGTGCAGGTATCTCTTCACAGGTGTCACACTCGATGTAGTTCATTTTAGGTCCTAGTCCTTCCATCACAGTGCGCAAGAACTCGTATTTCGGTTGGAATGTTGTCTTGGAGAACAGATAGATGTTTGAGAAGCGTATACCATTTGGATCAAAAAGCATGTTGAACATTACATTAGTTTTACCACAACCCGATGGTCCGCATATGATACATCTCAGGTGGTGAGGGAACAAAGGTCCATGCCGCTTCTTGATGTTCATTTCCGGTCCAAGTCCACAACCACTTGCCACACGATCAAAGTCGATTATATTGAACTTGTGTCGACGTTGCACTACCTGTTTCATTACACCAAATCTGCTCTATCAATCCAAGAGTCATGACTGCTATCGTATCCTTTCCAGCGCACCAACAGTTTATTACCTCTCCTCTTCAACACTTTTACAATTTCAAACACGTCTGGCACTTTAGTTTTGACAATCTCTTCTGCATAGAATCCCCCTTGCACAGGTTGTCCTCCACTGTCTTCCAGCTCATACGTCACAGGTACAGTAGGTCTCACACGTGTGACAGTGAACAGTTCATTTGTCCAATTGGGTAGGTAACCCTTGTTGAACACGGTTTTATACTTGCTTATGCGCACCTTATCACCCGGTTCAATTGATTGACCAGGCCCAGGATAAAACCTGTTTCGCACCTTGTTCTGCAAACTCTTACGATATTCCTCACGCTGTTCTCTCAGTCTGCTCAAGAGTATAGTTTCATGCTACTTCTTAACATCGGCTGGACACATGCCTATTGTACGATGTATCCTCTCATTGTATTCCTTCACCAGCATGTCAAGGATGTCTGTCCACTTGTAGGATCCTCTCTCAGTGAACTTGATCCACATTAAACGTTTCAGAGTCCTGTTGAAGCGTTCCACTATCGATGCCTTCTTATCTGAATACGTCGAATAGTGATTGACGTCATATTGTTTCACAAGTCTTGAAAACTTTGCATTGAACCACTCTTTGCCGTCATCCGTTTGAAGGTTTTCCATTGGATGCCGTTCGAATATAGGACGCATTGCCTTGACCACTTCCTCGGATGTCTTTGTCTTTATCGGTAACGCATATGCATACTTGCTGAGACAGTTTATAATAGTGATGATGTATTTGTAACCTTTGTTCTGCTTTGAGTATGGTATCATTTCAACAAGGTCAGCTTGATAGAGGTCGTCAAGACCTTTCACTGTAACCATCCTCATCGGAAAATTCCGACGAGCTGGCATGTGCAGTTCACGTGCTATCACACTCTTCTCCATACTGATGCCCATCAAGTGAACACGTGCCTTTATATATATAGTTGTTTTTACACAGCACATGATGTGCGTCATACTCTGTTATCATTCCAACACTTTTGACATTGAAGTATGTTAGCATGACCTTTTTGAACCTGATTGCTAACACATTCGAGTTAATTGGCATTTAAAATGATAAGCGTCAGCATAATCTTTTTTGAAGCTGATTGCTAACACAATCGACCCAATTGTCATTGAAAAGGATGTGCGTCATCATGACCTTCCATGCTATCATTCCCATTGTGCAACACTTTTGACATTTGCGTCAGCTAACCTTTCTCTCATGCTTTCCTAGAAAGATCACTTTATCATTCAGCCTGCATTGTTTGTCAGTTGCTATCACCTTAACCTTTTTGAACTTGTTTACTAAGACATGATGTTTTTGATATCTCACTTCAGTATATATACTGCCCAAAAATTCAATCAAATTCAGTCTTCACATCGGAGTTATAGAGAGAGTGATCTCAGTGTTCTCTTAGTGTTCAACCAGACGGAATGGATCCAACCCAGCAGTTATCTTCCATAGTGGACAAAGCATTAGCTGTGTTCAAAGAGGAGCTCCTCAGACAGTTGCAAACTACGCCTAGGACTGCCAATACCAGCACTGCCACTGTTGCTGCTCAAGATGCTGCTGCTCAAGATGTTGATGCTCAAGATGTTGCTGCTCAAGATGTTGCTGCTCAAGATGTTGCTGCTCAAGATGTTGCTGCTCAAGATGTAGCTGCTCAAGATGTAGCTGCTCAAGTTGTCAGTGCTGCCGGCTCCTCCACCACAGCAGTATCACTTCCCAGCAGTGGTATGCAGGCGATAATTGAGGAGATGCTTTCCGCCTGGGAATCCATTCCTAACTTGGAAAGCACTCCAACAGTTGAACGACAGTCATCGCCACCGGCGAAACGACAATATCTGCAGCCAGCATCAAGGCGAGCACCACCGCCACAAGCATCAAGGCAGTCATCGTCGGCATCAAGGCGACCACCGCAAGCATTGAGGCAGTCACCCCCACCGTCAGCAGCAAGGCGACCACCACCTGCATCAATGCAGTCGCCCCCACCGCAAGCATCAAGGCAGTTACCCTCACCACCAGCATCAAGGCAGTTACCCTCACCACCGGCATCAAGGCAGTTACCCTCACCACCGGCATCAAGGCAGTCGCCCCCACTGCAAGCATCAAGGCAGTTTCCACCACCACCACCAGCATCAAGGCAGTCACCCCCACTGCAAGCATCAAGGCAGTTTCCCCCACCACCACCAGCATCAAGGCAGTCGCCCCCACCGCAAGCATCAAGGCAGTTACCCCCACTGCAAGCATCAAGGCAGTTTCCCCCACCACCACCAGCATCAAGGCAGTCGCCCCCACCGCAAGCATCAAGGCAGTTACCCCCACCACCACCAGCATCAAGGCAGTTTCCCCCACCACCACCAGCATCAAGGCAGTTACCCCCACCAGCATCAAGGCAGTCGCCCCCAGCATCAAGGCAGTCGCCACCAGCATCAAGGCAGTTACCCCCACCACCAGCATCAAGGCAGTCGCCCCCAGCATCAGGTCAGTGGCAGCAGCATCCTCAGCAGCCCATTATACCTCCACATCGGGCCCCACAAATTCCGAGCATGGCATGGCGGGGCAGCATTGGCCGTCCATCGCATCGTGAGCTGGAACTCCAGCGTAGAGTTTTAATCAGTGCGATGGATATGTATGCCCCGCTGCCAGCATACGGCTCCAATTATGTTGGGGCTGATGAAATTGTGGCACGGTTAATGAGGCATCGCCGCTTCAGGACACTGCATGGGCTGCTGAAATTGGAGCTGGCGGCCTACAGCTATGAGGCGATAAACAAGCAGCTGGCCATTGCTTGGGGGGTAATTATGAAATCGATCGGTCTGCTGAAGGCGGCTGCTTCACTAGAAATTACCAACCCTGAACTTAGCCCAATAGAGTTGAGATACTCAGTTATTGGACCGAGAAAATTGGAAAATGTCATCAAAAACAAAAGGGTTATCGATGAAGAAACGGCTGTCTTATTATTACGCAGGGAAAATATAACTGCACTTTGCGCCCCAAGGTGCGATATTGAGCAAGTTCTATATGAACTTCGAATTGGCTGAAAAAATTGTATATTCTAAAATAAACATGTTTCTGATAATCTTTCATCTTTTCATTTTCTACCTCCTACACTGGTGTGCAGCTTGTCTCAGCCTCACATGGACTGAAGTAGTTACAAAAGGGGAACTTTGGCGCATCCTTGACCTTTGACCTTGACCTTGACCTTGACCTTTGACCCTGACCTTTGACCCTGACCTTTGACCTTTGACCCTTGACCTTTGACCCTGACCTTTGACCTTTGACCCTGACCTTTGACCTTTGACCTTGACCCCGGACCGGAAGTGACGTAGCAGACCGGAAGTGACGTAGCAGACCGGAAGTCAAACCGGAAGTGGCCCCCCTCGCCCTAAAAGTGGCCCCCTCACCCTAAAAGTGACCCCCCTCACCCTAAAAGTGACCCCCCTCACCCTAAAAGTGACCCCCCTCACCCTAAAAGTGACCCCCCTCACCCTAAAAGTGACCCCCCTCACCCTAAAAGTGACCCCCCTCACCCTAAAAGTGACCCCCCTCACCCTAAAAGTGACCCCCCTCACCCTAAAAGTGACCCCCTCACCCTAAAAGTGACCCCCCTCACCCTAAAAGTGACCCCCTCACCCTAAAAGTGACCCCCCCTCACCCTAAAAGTGACCCCCTCATCCTTAAAACGGTTCCCCACTCTCCCAAAAGTTGGGGGTGGGGGAGATCCGGTTACCGAGTATATATATGGTGGACATCTTGCTGGTAGATTCATTGTATCTCAGCAAACGACTGCTAGCTCCTACAGTGAATCCAGCTAAAGACTCAAATCAATAACAGTAAGTACTTGTTTCTTTACTAATGAATATCCCTTAATTGTTGTAGTGTATAAACCTTCCCTCCAAATATTCCATAGCTATTGCATGAAATCTAACCTCAAATGGCTAACCATGATATCATCCAATACTATTGCATGAAATCTAACCTCAAATGGCTGACCATGATCTCATCCAATAATATGTGGTCTACTGCATGAAATCTAACATCAAAATGGCTGACCCATTGTTTCACAATGCTGACTGCAAGATTATGCTGATACCTGTTGATTTCCAATTACAGATGTCATCCACTAATGCTGCCGCTGATGCCATCTACAACACAATTGCAGCCCAAAAGCCACTAGACCACATATCCATGAAAGATCTCCAGCCAGGGTTCCCATACCAAATGGTGAGCGCAGAGAGAGTCACTACAAAATACGGTGAGAAGGTAGCTGTCACACTGGATTCCAAGAACACACACATGCGGGTTATACTACCAGAGTCGTACAGCAGGATAACCTCCAAATTCGTCCCTGCTGGTGGAACCATTGACATGAAATCATATAAATTTATGTGCCATCCTGATGGGAAAACCCATAGAATCCAATTGATAAAAGAATAATGAATCTCTCACTATGTATTGTGAAATAAAAATGTGACATCTGCAACTGATTTGTTATTCATTCTCCCCTATCCTAGTATCAGTAGTCACACCTAGTGTCCACTTATGCCTAAAAGTGTTCATCACGTGCTCACCTAGTGTTCACCTAGTGCTCACCTAGTAATCACCAGTGTTCACCAAGTGTTCACCTAGTGCTCACTTAGGCTTAAAAGTGTACACCAAGTGTTCACCTAGCTCTCACTTAGGCTTGAAAGTGTACACCAAGTGTTCACCTAGTGCATACACAGCTGCACTGTTGCTTCATGGAAATAGGTTGAAAAGAAAAGTATACTTTACAATACATTGTTTATTAACATAAACAATCGCAAGTATGAAACAATACATAGAAATTGGCTACAATATTGCCCCTTTCAAAGTCTCTGGTAACACCATAGGTCTCTGCCGACCTATTAAGAGATTCCTTTACACAGCCCACGCCATCAGTCACATCGCCTGGTGGCCATAATCTAGGATGTTGCTCAGCTTTACAAATTGATACCAGTAGAGCAGGATCGCCTGATTGACCATCCTCAATCCTAATGCATCTGACACGTCCATCCATAGCATTGTAGTCAAAGCCAGCAAATGTAATCCTTCTTCTGCCAATCAAAGATAGACTCTGGTCACCACACTCAAAGTCACACCACCAAGTCTCATCACTGTTGTTAAAATCAATCTCCAGCTTAACATCCTTGCTCCTCCATCCAGGCACTGAACGCAAGTCCATTATGGCTACCAAGCTATACTTCAACTTGTATACTGATGTCAATGGAGTTCTACAATTGTCAAATATGACTGCTACCTTGAACGGTAGTGTAGTGATACTGGCCATTGTTGTAGACTGAATGATGCTCAGCGAGACTCAGCTACTTCTTATATACTAGGAGAGCAGGTGTTGGAGGAGTAAATGATGATGCAATATTCACATTTCATTCTTTATTGATAAAAACAAACTTCGACAAAAATGTCTATCTTTTTGTAATGCCTGCATAATCCAATTGTGCAGGATGTTTACTACATTGAGTGCACAAAATGGCGGTACATCTAAGCGTCCTCTTCTTCCATTGTCACCAGCCAGCTTCATCTTCACAGTCTCCAAGAAGTCGAGCAGGTAATGTTCCGGGCAGTAGACTGTAGTAGTCTTCATCAGCACCTCCAAGTTGGGCGTCTCATGAAAGAGGTAGGGCGAACTCAGGTCCACATACTCCACATTCTCCTTGTTGTCCAGCTGCAGTAGCGTTTCCAGCAGGGAAATCTTCTCATATCCGTAGACCAAGATCTTGATTGGTCGTCCCGAGTCACTGTTCTCGTGCAGCCATCTTCCAACTGTGTCACATACAATTTGCTTCAAGGTCGAATATGAGAGATGTGTTTGGCCGGCTCCATTGCCCGACCATCTCAGTCCATGTTTAGCTCTTTGTAATTGATTGTTATCAACCAATATGCTTGTTTTTAGCAAAATGTCTGGGTATGGTGACTTGAAAAAATAGTGGTGTGTCAACACATGATGCTCATCGTCACGTTCCAATATTGCCATCTCCTTGACAATAAACTGGTTATTCAATCCCTCAAAGCCTTGAAAGTCCATCAGGTAGATTGGTAGTGGTCCAAAAAGTTCTGTAGCCCTGCTTGGCATGATGCCATCATTGTCATCATCATCAGTGGAAGCCTGGTTGAGGTCGGTTGTACTTGTAGAAGCATCCTTCATCAATGATTTCTCGTGTTGAGTGTAGTAGCCTAGGCAGCAGCCCACAACATCCTCTCCATCGCTGGGTGGCAACTCCCCCTCCTCCTCTTCCTCCTCCAAAAAGCGTAGAAGTCTCCTGGACATGATGTATGCTTCACTCAATGCTTCATGCAACTATGACCATCCTGATGCTTGTCGACCACCTTTATATCCTCCACTGCTATCTCCCTCTCTCTCTAGACCGATTGAACAAGACCAGTCATTGGCTGATACTCCTTAACCACTTCATGTATCAGCAGACAATAGGCATGTGTATTTCCTGGAATGTTCTCACTTGCTTCAAACTCAACTCTGATGTCAATGCTTCCTGTCTTGAGCGATTCATTTTGACGTGAACAGTCAATGGGAAACAGTAACATCTTACCATCCCGCACAGCTTGTTTCTCAAAAAGTGGGTTGCTTGCTCGAGCATCATCATGATTGTAGACTCCATTAAAAGCTGCATACATATTATACACTTGGTTATCATCACCATTGATGCTTTCATACGGATAGTACTTGTTGTTCAAGAACACTCGAACGTCTTTCATTTTGCACATGTCAAAGTATGAGCTATTCACAGTAGCTGCTCCTCTTCTTCCAGTCTGCAGTCCAATCACAATGTATCTTGGCTTCTCCAGCTGAGTAGTTGATTTGACAGTCCACGTATGTTTTGTGGTCTGTGGCAAAGATGGGTACTCGTACAGTTCCCAATGTCGGAATGGCATTGAGATGGGCGTGTTCTTTTGCACCAGTCTCAGCAGACGCATTTTTTCCTCATCAGACACCTCTACATAGGGCATCCTCCACACCAGTTTCTCAATTGTGACCTTGCCTGCTGCATTCAAACAGTCTAAAGTGTCAGCACTGCGTCTCAGCACCAGCTCCTGTTTCACATTCAGCATAATCTGTCTATAGTCCTCGGCAAATCCCAGCAGATATCTAAGTGGCACATTCATGATGGTTGTGTTGGTACCATCAGAATCAAATGTGCCAAACCCTGCCTTGGCATCATACCTGTAGCCAGCTCCATCCATCTTGTGTTGTTCTTCTCGTTCAAAGGTCATGGCATTCTTCATCAGGCTGGTGATTCCGGGGCTACGTATGCTGTCCACTACAACTCCATTGATCTCGTAGCGTATCTCGGAAAACAGGTGGCCAAAGAATCCAGAGACACAAGGTGAGCCTACCAAGGTTGTATTTAAGGCATTGGTCACCTTGTACTCCATGTGCAGATAGCTCTCTGATGGCAGTGTATAGATGTCCTGCTGCTGAATTGATATCCGAATCTCATCATTGGCACCAAAGCCTGTAGTATATGGTGCATGAGAATGATATTCATAGCCAATGATGCTATTGTCTGCTGAAGGACCATGTACTGTCACATCCAATACTCCCATTTTTCAGTGTTGTTGTCGTCTTCCTCCTCTTCTAACTTGATAACCTTTCTTCTGCAGATATTTGATGCTGCTTGATGTTAACTCCACAGAGTCCAATGGTTGAATGACATCTTTCACAAATAGCGCCCTATTAATAGACTCTTGTTCTACCCCCGTGGGGGACATTGCTGCTTCCACATCCAATCCATGATTCCACTTGCCAAATAATAGCACCATCACTTGGGTTGTTGTCGCAAATGTAAGGCAATGTTTATTGGCTCCTCTCTAAAGTTCACCAGACGTCCGTTCTCATCAACAATCTCCAACGTAATGTTACCAATCTGCTTGGTGTCCACTGGTAAATAGATGACATTCTGTACAGTCACATTCATTTTATACCCTGGATCAACATCTGGGTAAAACTCATAGATCACATGATCCTTGACTCCATTTGAGTAGGATCCACTCACAATGTTACACTTTATACGCAGCACATTGGGACGACTGATTTGCACTGTATTACTACCTCTAGTCTCAATGTTAGCATCCACAACTTGGTTGAATCCCAGCAGCTTTCCTATTGAATCAGGTTGTCTAAAGTCTATCTTGGCATCGCATAATACTAAACATTTCAAGGTAGAGGGGTCCACAGCCATCTGAAACTTGACTCCATGCTTCTTCATCCTTGCCTCAAGCAGGTTGGCAATTGTTTGAAATTCAAAACTACCTTCTGGCAATAATACTTTTTGCCAAACCATTACTGGGGCAGATCTGGTTTTCCTTTGAATACTTTGGTGGGCGGTATCACTAAACAAATGCTGAGCAAACACTTTACCTGTAACTTCCTCATGAGTCATTGCATAATCCTCCTCCTCCTCCTCCTCTGGCTTGACTACTGCCTTCTGGTCCACTTTTGGAGCCAGAAAATGTATTGCATTATTGTAACGATTCTCAACATTTGGTATAGAGTTGCAGCTTGTAAAGCTGATGAGTCCAACTTCCCATTCGCCATTGCTTGTATCAAGTGGCGGGAAAAATTCACTCTTCAATATTGAGGTTTTACCTCCAAAGCATAGCATCATGGTCTTGACTGCTCAGTGTACTATTACACAATGACTTGATAAGAGTATAGACTAGAACCTTTATACTATGTGGATGGGAGAAAGGAAAAGACAAGTGTTGTACATTGTTATTTATTTTCATCAAGCAAAAATTTTAAACATAAATGTCCGCATATATGAGAGTAGAGATCCTCTTGCTTCTGATCATAGTTGTACTCGATCCTTGTTGCTGGACTCGATCCTCTGTGCATGTAGTCGATAAACTCCTGTGGTGGTCTCAGGTTGCCAAAGCCATCAAAGTAGTGAACGATGCCATCCTTCTTCTTCACATAGCACACCCAATGTGTGCCAGCTCCATCACTTTGGTCCAGGTTGATGATGCCACACTCTTGATCCAGTGGTCCATTAGCTGGTAGAGCATCTCGCATGAATACTCCTCGAAATTTCTTCAGCTTGAGACGGCAGGCATACTTGTAGAGGTCGGCATCTGTTAGTGCTCGGTCAGGTAGAGCTACAATCATCTTCTGCCGCCACATTGACGGCGACGCACCCCGTTTCCCGTCTTCTGATGCCTCAGGTACAGGCCTTGACCCTTGGTTGCTGCTGCTGTTCTCCTCCTCTGTGCAGCTCTCCCCTTCCTTTGTTGTTTAGCTCCTCCTCCAAACTTTGCCTTGGCCTTCATGATGTTGGTTACTGCTAATGCTGCAGCTCTCTCTGCCAATCCAGCATCTGAAGATGTTGCCACACTCCAAGCTCGTTCAGCCAAATCTCTGTCTGCTGCTGCTCTGCTCCTTGTATCACTATTCCTTGAGTAGGCAATGTCGTGCTGCTTGCAGGCTTGGTCAAGTTTGTTGACACCTGGATCACCTCTTGCTAATCGTTTTTCAAGCTTTGTACCTGGTCCACAGTACTGGTAGCCAGGAAGATGAAGTTCTACGGGCAGTACGTCTATTGCTTTGTTGACTATTGTACCCGCTGCATTTGTGATTGCAGAAAGTACTCCTTTTCCTCGGTACCTCCGTTTTCCTCTGCATACAGCCATCTTATGTCAATCAGCAGCCTTGTCATCTCATTTTATACCCTTAGACGGCTTGGAGATTCCCATAAGCTTTAACATTTTATCCCTCAGTTGTTCTTTACTCAAATTGAGGTTTTCTCTTGACGTAGTAACATCCAACATGACAGTGAGACACTTTTCAACCACAGCCTTTGAATGCTCATCCAACCTTCTCTCCAAATACTGTTTGTTAACTCCATCTGTAGCTTGAATTGGTTCTTGCATATCTGTCAGTATTGAATTCTTAAGGCTTGTCATTACTTGCAATGTATCCACATCTCTTCTCTTTGGCAAATGAAATGACATCATATCTCTACATGTAATCAGATTCACAGCATCATGATTGCTGCGTGGATTTGCCAAATTGATCATACGCCTATGGCGGGCATTGATGTTTCCCAAAGAATTCATGTTTACTCTTTCACTTGAGAGACTTACTGTCTCTTGTTGCAATGTTGTTGCCTTATATAGTGTGCAACTAGTATGCAGGTTTACCAACTATGTAACCACCTTCCTCCAGCTCTTCCAAGATTGAGTTGATTTCATTCTCATGTCCAGTGTTGCCAACTGCTTTAGACTGATCCAGCAGCTTCAGTCTGTCCACAAGTTCGTTGGGGTCATTGTAGTAGACATATTCAATCCTGTTGCCATCACTTGCCACCATATTGAAAGGTGCTACCAGTCCTCTTCCAGCAACTTTGGCTCCTTTTCCACTGACTGCTTCTCCTCTTATCAGATCCCTGATTGTCCTCTTGTACTTGATATTGTTATAGTTTGCAATTCTGCCATCTGGACTGTAGTTTTCTCTGTAGACATTGGTAAAGTCCAGAAGTAATTTATAGGCGTTCAAGTCGTCCCCTTCCAATTTTCCTTTGTCGGGCATTTTCATGAAAATCAACTCACAAAGGCCTGGTGTAGCTCTAAAAGTCTTTTCAATTCTACCATCTGCAGGATTAGACAGCACAATTTTGTTACCTTTAGGTCCAAAGGTAAGCATCTTACTGCCTAGATAGTATGAGTTGTTTATCACTTTTGGTCCAAATGCATCATCAGAGTTGTAGTCCTTGCGCACTGATCGCATAATGTACTCTCCCACTGGTTTTGAAGCCAGATCAGATTGGGCCAAGGCTTGTTGTGCCACATGACTGCTAGTATCAAGCAATTTCTCAACACTAAGGTTTTCCTCATCATCATCATCATTATCATCATCATCATCACTCATGTCCTGATGCTTCCACAATTGTCGTGCAACACTCGAAGTACTTGCAGCTGGACTTGCATCTTCACCTGTTCCATATGCTTCATAGATTGGTGACTCTTCTTCTCTAATATCTGGCAGTGGTTGCAGTCTATGCCTTATCCTTCCTGGATAGGGAGTGCTGCTGCTGGCTGGTGTTGTTGGTGGTGTAGGCAATATACGGGGTGCATCCAATAATGGTGTAGTCATTGGAACTGACTGTTGTTCTTGTTGTTGTTGAGCTGGTGGTTGAGAAGATTTGAGTGCTTCAACAATAGTGATAAGCGGATCACTGATTGGCTTGAAATGCTTCGCATTCTGCTCCTCTGTCAATTCCCTGCCCAGTGTCAGCTCTCTATGCTTCCGCTTGATGTTACGCTTCAGCTTGGCAATCTCCATGATGATTGGTGCAATCTCCTCCACAGTTTGCTTCTTCTTCTGATACATACTCTTCATCTATTTGTCCGTCTCACTCGCCATTCAGTGCTAGACTGAGCATAATCACTGTTGTGCTTCAACTAAAAATGTATCAAGTCCTTTCCTGTAGCGCCCTCTATTCTTGTCTGAGGACTGATCAATTACAAGGAATGCATGCATGGATGATGACCATATGTCATTGCACATTCTTCTGAATTCATCAAAGGTCATGTCAGATCCCACATGATCCCTGTACAAATGTTTCATATTCAGTTCATCTTGTTTAAACATGATTAGAAAATTGGCATTGTCACGTATCAACTGTTTCGGTATACGACTATAAGTCTGTGCCAGATAAAATGCATCAACATTACTGTGTCGACCAGTGGTAAAGTAACGTCTGATGGCTTCCTGTTGCTCGCAAATCACATCATCGAAAATTATTATCGAATTGGTGGGCAACTCATGTGGTGCAGGTATCTCTCCACAGCTGTCACACTCAGTGTAGCTCAGTTTAGGTCCAAGGTCTTCCATAATGGTGCGCAGTAGCTGATACTTTGGTTGAAATGCAGTTTTTGAGTAGAGATAGATATTTGAAAATGAGATTCCTTCACAATCGAAAAGCATGTTGAACAGTAAATTGGTTTTTCCACAGCCTGATGGTCCACATATAATGCAGCGCATATGGTTGGGGAACAAAGGTCCATGACGTTTCTTTGCATTCATTTCTGGGTCGGCCAGACCACAGCCTCTCACCACTTGATCAAAGTCAATTATATTGAACCTGTGACCCCTTTGCACAACCTGCTTCATCACACCAAATCTGCTCTATCAATCCAAGAGTCGTGACTGCGATCGTATCCTTTCCAGCGCACCAACAGTTTATTACCTTTCCTCTTCAGCACTCTGGCAATTTCAAAAACACTAGGTACTTTGGTTTTCACAATCTCTTCTGCATAGAATCCTCCTTGGACACGCTGTCCTCTGCAATCTTCCAACTCGTATGTTACAGGTACAGTAGGTCTCACACGTGTGACAGTGAACAGTTCATTTGTCCAATTGGGTAGGTAACCCTTGTCAAATGTCATTTTATACTTGCTTATGCGCACCTTATCACCTGGATTGATTTTTTGGTGAACACCTGGATAGAACCTGTTCTCAGATTTGTCCAACAAGCTCTGCTGATACTCATGACGTTGCTCACCTAGTCTGGAAAGCAGCAATGTCTCATGCTCTTTTGTAACATCAACCGGTCGCATACCTATTGTCCTATGGATTCTTCCATTATACTCTTTGACAAGTGAGGTTAGAATATCTGTCCAGCGATAGGTTCCACGTTCAGTGAATTTGATCCACATTAAATGTTTAAGTGTTCTGTTGAAACGTTCCACTATTGAGGCCTTCTTATCTGAATATGTTGAATAGTGATTGATGTCATAGTGTTTCACAAGCTGTTGAAACTTTGAATTGAACCACTCTTTACCATCATCAGTTTGCAAATGGTTCATTGGATTCTGCTCAAATATAGGATGCATTGCCTTGACAACTGCATCAGCCGACTTGTTCTTTATTGGAATAGCATAAGCATACTTGCTGAGACAATTGATAATTGTAATAATGTACCTGTAACCTTTGTTCTGACGTGCATATGGTATCATCTCAACAAGATCAGCCTGATAGAGATCATCTAGACCTTTCACAGTTACCATACGTGTTGGGAAATTCCGACGAGCTGACCTGTGCAACTCTCTTGCTATTGTAGCCTTCTCCATACTGATAAATATTAAATGTATACATAATATATATAGTAGATGTCTATCCACTAGGCATTGAAAATGGTGCTAGAAATATCCAAGTCAGTGATTACGTAATGTTGCGCAATTATACACAGACATGTTTTTTCCTGCATTGGAATTGCGCCAGAATGTCAAGGCCATTGATAACTCTAGAAGCAGGTACCTGGAAGGGTCACTTTTAGGGCGAGGGGGGTCACTTTTAGGGTGAGGGGGGTCACTTTTAGGGTGAGGGGGGTCACTTTTAGGGTGAGGGGGGTCACTTTTAGGGTGAGGGGGGTCACTTTTAGGGTGAGGGGGGTCACTTTTAGGGTGAGGGGGGTCACTTTTAGGGTGAGGGGGTCACTTTTAGGGTGAGGGGGCCACTTTTAGGGCGAGGGGGCCACTTCCGGTTTGACTTCCGGTCTGCTACGTCACTTCCGGTCTGCTACGTCACTTCCGGTCCGGGGTCAAGGTCAAAGGTCAGGGTCAAAGGTCAAAGGTCAGGGTCAAAGGTCAAGGGACAAAGGTCAAAGGTCAGGGTCAAAGGTCAAAGGTCAGGGTCAAAGGTCAAGGTCAAGGTCAAGGTCAAAGGTCAAGGATGCGCCAAAGTTCCCCTTTTGTAACTACTGACTGATGCAAATAGAAAATCGTCTTGCATATAGACATGTCCTGCATAGCTGTGACGTCATACAGACAAGTTGAATGCAAGATGATCTTCTATTTGCAACAGCCCACATGGACGATCTTGCATAATGTTGTGCAACAGACAAATATAAAATCGACTTGCACATAGACAGGTTTTTTCCTGCATGTTGTCATACAGGCAAGTTGAATGCAAGCTGATTTTCTATTTGTCTTTGTAACATCACACACACATGGACTTTAAGATCTTGCATAATGTTGTGCAATGGTACACTCACAGACATGTCCTGCATGATGTCATACAGACAAGTTGAATGCAAGATCTATTTGCAACAGACACAGCCCCCACATGGACTTGTCTTATAGAGTAATCTTGGTTTTTTAAAAAATGAGCATGGTTATCGAATACAATTCTTTATTATTATCAAGAAATACTGTTAGAGGCTGATGTCATTCAAAACTAGTTAATTTCAAAACAAAGTTAATGTCAATCAAGTCTATCAATCACCACCCACTTGCGGAAATTTCTCAAGTATTGCAACATATCACAATATGATGTACTAGATGGGAACTCCACATATACTGTTCTTCCATTGATGCAGAGGCGTACTTCCGAAGCATCGTAGAAGGCATTCTCCATTGTCTGCAGGAAATAGTCAGTTGTTCGAAATGGTTCATAGTATTGTCCTCCAATGGCGAATACTGGCAGCACAATCCATTTGCTGCTCACTGGTGATGAACAAGTATCACATCTGCAGTATAGGCAGTATGAATCCATTGGTGGCAGTCACAGGGTATCCTTCAGCTCGTGCTACAGTTGATGCTGCTGCTGCTGCAGTTGACACGTCCTCTCAGTACGGCTCACAAACCTCTTCTGATCGGATGATGATGATGATGAGCGGATACATGTGTGCAAATGCGCAGTGGCTGATGTCAATCGAGTATATCAAGCACCACCCACTTTCTGAGCATTCCCAAGTCATTCTGCATCTCACGATAAGTGTGACCATATGGGAACTCCACATATACTGTTGTTCTATTGGTACACAACATCACTGATGAAGCAAAATGGAAGGTTCTCTTCATTACTTGCAGAAAATTTTTGATTGTCAAGAATGGTTCAGGCTCTTGTCCTCCAACAGTGAATATAGGCTGCACAATCCATTTGTTGCATGAGGTTAGTGAACAAGTACCACATTTGCAGTATGGCTTAAATTCGTGAGTTTGCTCCATTGCTGATTGGTGGCGGTTGTCTGTAGATTTCTCTGCAATAGGTGTCACAAGTATCCTTCAGCCAGGCAGGTGCTACAGCTGTTGTTGTTGCTGGTGCTGCAGTTGACACGTCCTCACAGTACAGCTCACAAACCTCTTCTGATCTGCTGATGATGGTCTCAAGGAAGTCTAGTGATGAAAATGATGAGTGGATGCAGGTGCGCAGATTTTGTGTGCAGTGGAATCTTTGGCACAGCTCTTTGTCCAAGTTTTTCCCTCCAGCCAACTTCATATACCACTCGTTGACGTCACGACCCATTGCATCAATAGCATCCTGGGTTGTATTCCGATGTAGCACCATTCTTGACATCAGGCACTGACGCATGTGAAACTTGTTTGCTTGATCAAGGCCATGATCTCGTTGCCACAGGAAAGTCTGAGTCCTATACTTTGGATCCAGTTGGCTAGTGTAGACGCTTGTAGCCAGCACGAGATACAGCACAGCTCGAATCATGATTGCTTATGCCAAATGCTTGCTCTTCCTCCCATATTTATACTAAAGTTTATGTGGACTCAGCAATTTCTTATCAGCGGATGTGTGACTCATGTCTTCTACTCCTTTTCCAACAATGCTCTGAGTATACTGTGCTGTGATATCCCGCCATTTGTAAAGTCATCATATTCCTTGTAATCATCAACATTGAAATCAACAACACGTGATTGTTTAGCTGGTGGCTCATCATCATCGGATATGTGGATCACTCGACTGCTATCTGCTGCCGCTGGCTCATCATCATCAGATATGTGGATCACTTGACTAGTACTGCTATCTGCTGCCGAACGTTTGCAACTACCTTGTTCTATCTTAAGAACATCTGTTGGTACAAACGGTACTGTTGATGAAGTTGATGCTTTTGCTGTCATTGACAACAATGTTCTAGATGCCTCCATAGTTGATATGTTTTCTTCTATTGCTGTATCTGCTGCTATCAATGCTGCCCTTGATGCTGCTTCATTTTCTTGATCATTCTCAGTGTTGTACTCCTCCGCCTCCTCCTCCTCCACCACCACCTCATCCTCAAACCCATCATCACTGAATACTGGAGCTTCATTGACAATGTTGCGATGTCCATATGCAAGAGTAGTGATTCCATCTTCAAGAATGAACCGTTTTTCATCAGCCTTGCTGAGTGCTTTCTTCTTCTGAATGGTGGTCATGATTCTATGTTTCCTGGTACAGAACATCACCTGATCTCTATAGATGTCCTTCTCACCATAGAGACAGTCAATGTAGTCCTGAAAGACTATGTACCGTTCTGCATCAGGATGACTTTTTGGGAGCTCCTGTCCAAGAATTGGCCGTCTCACTCCCTTTGCTTTCTTGATAAGGCCACTCTTCAGTTGTGTCTCATCTGTAACATAGCATCTGCAAGCATACAGCTTGGAGCGCAGGCCGACATACTTATAGGGGGCTCGAGCTGCATACTCATCCTTGAATTTCCCCAGCACCATCTTGTTTGTCTCAGAGTAGCATGGGTGGTTGGCCGGGTACTCTGATGTATCGAATACGTTTCTCAACTTGTCTATATTCATGATATCCATATACATATCTTCAGTTTGGACATTGTAGAACAAGCTGTCAGTGTCCTGGTATAACAGTTTGAGTCGGTTTCCATAAATAGGTTTCATCACATCGTAGTGAAACTCGTACATTAGAATTTTGCTCACATCAAGTACAGTCAGCCCAATATATATCGGCTTGTTCAATACAACCTTGTCTTGATGGAGTGTTACAGCGCATATGTTGTCACCAAATATGATGCGATCTTTGAATGTTGGACGTGCCACCAGTCTCTTCAACCTCCTCTCACAATTGACCAGCTCCATGTTCATCCGGTTCTTAACATTCTCCATTGTTTTTCCAAAGACCGCATTATTCATTAGCTTGAAGAAATTCTTTTCAAATTTGTTCACTGATTTCTGACGTAGTTGTGTGTTGAGTTGAATGTATGGGGCCAAAAAGTCTTCTTGCTGGAATGAAATTCCACGGTGAACTTTGACAATTTTCAGTCCATGATTCACAGCCTGTTTCAGGAGTCTATAATGACATACATACTCCTTGCGGTTCTGCAGCGTTGTCATTAGCCTCACATATCCTGACTTGGGAGTCTTCTGGCTCTCTGGAAGAAAAGGGAAGTCGTTGTGATCATCCTGTAGCTCTTGAGGATACTCGACGTCGACTTCTAGGATGTATCCCATTCGCTGATTGTCTGGGATTCTATCTATATGAGCAGCCACCTCCTCCAGTTCTTCTTGACACATCCATCGAAATTTTCGGCAAGGTAGTGGGTTGCTCATAGCCCATCCATAAAGATTGTTGGCATCGGTGTACAGCAAGTAGGATATTGGTTTCTCTGGATCCAGTGGTGCACCTGTGTATTTGTTGTTGGCAATCGAATGGCGGTGGACACATGTGGTTATTCCTCCTCGGATACCTCTTTCAACAAACATGTACATATCGTAATCGCTGAGAAGTTCCAATTCCACCTGGGTGTATTTCAGCATGGCATCGAATGAGAATCCTGGTGCAGTGAAGTAGTTGGCACAGTCAAGATTGTAGTTTTTTATGCACATGTCCCTGAAACTTTCAAACACATCAGCCAAGAGTAGAACATCCGTCTTTAGGTAGAGGTCACTGTAGTCCCCTAGTGTTCTACATCCAAAATGTTGCCAGACCAGTTGTGCATGGGCGTAGTCCTCATCACTGATTCCACGATCTGTCAGCTTGCTGAAGAATGCTTCCTTTGGTGGTAGGGAAGTTTCTCCAAGTTTCTCCCATGAATCGCAATAATCATAAGGGAATACTCCTTTACGTGTCACAAGATCGAGTCTTGTCTTGAAATGTTTAGCGGTATGTTTCAGCACATTTGGAATGTCCGTGTCATTATGTGCAGACTTGCGCAAATTTGATACCAATGTATCCAAACTGTCCGGTGTGAATCTGAATGTATCTATGAATCTCAGGTGGAGTCGATTGGAAACGTGTTTAGTGAAGCTGATGTACTTTTCAGATGTGTTTGGAATGACTTTGATCCTATTCTTGTCGGCACCGAGTTCAGGAATGAGCAGATGTGTATCATAGTTGGATGAATTGTGTAGAAAAACTGGAATGAAGGTCTGACGCTGTCTTTCCAGATTGCATGGATTGCACAGTGCATTTCTATAGAAGCCAGTCATATGACAATGATCATACACTTTGTCTCTTCCAAACTTTTTACCACAAGCTTCGCAGTGTGTAGCAGCATCATGTGCAGCTTGTTGTTGATCGGTGAGTGGCATCATTATAATACTCAACTGGTCCATGGTATCAGCAATAAGTTTTGCATAGTGGCTGAGCTGACTCATGAAGTGTTCGGCTGCATTGGGACCTCTGTAGACAATCGGTTCTTGAGGTATGTAATGGCTCAGTGTCAGCCATGAAGGAAATTGTGTCTCATCTCTCACAAAGTACATGCAATAGCTCATTGCATTGTGGTATTGTATCACTTTTGTCTGCTTCCCAATCCATCTCTCTGGAGCTTCCCCCTCCACATCACCCTCTTCTAGGGCGGGTGTCTCCAGCAGACACTCAAAGTCTGCATACACTACAAGCGGCAGTCTGAACTTCCTCAAGTGCTTCTCAAACTTCAATGTTGGCGGTTTTCCATCTTTCAGCTGTGGCATGATCATCCTAGCCGTCTTGTTGTTGGCACAATACTTCTCATGTTCTACCATCCTTTGCTCACCATCTCTACTGAGAGTGTAGTGTGTGAAGCATCGTCTGCAAATAATTATACTACTTTTATGTTTTGTCAGCTGTGATCTCAGGAGCTTGTTAAAATCTTTGATCCAGCAGTAGTGGGTGTTGATTTGTGGATCCTTGTTTGCATCTTCAGCATCCTGCAGCAAATCGTTAGTCTGTGCACCATCATCTTCAACAGCCTCACCCAGTAGCAGAAGATCAAAGTGCTCAGTCTTCATGGTATCGGTGACTCGTCTGGGGAAGATGTTATTATCAGAGTCGACTGCATACACGTTGACAGAGACTGTAGGGTTATCCTTCTCGAACCTATCGATCTGGTTTATAGTTGTCGGGAAAGTGATGCCTTTAAAGTTGTATTTCTCCCGAAGATTGAAGTATCGCTCGTTGACTCTTTGGGGATCTTTTCCTTGGACATGCTTAGCGAGGATCGCCCACATGAAACATTGTTGGTCCTCATTCCTCGGGTTGATGATGGCTTTCCTTGCAGCTAGCTTGGGCGGGGTAATGATGTATGAAGAGCCTCTAAGGGGAATATGTTTGCTGATCCTTATTAGTAGTCCATCAATCTGTAGCAGTGTCCATCCACTGGATTTCCCTTCGAACATAGCCTCCTCTTCCAGCATCTTCTGGCAAGCCATCTCCACTTGATGAGGCAGCGTGAGAACGGTGAATGCTGCATAGTTCGGTGTTTTGAAAGCGATGTCCTGCACCTCCTCCACCTCTTCGTTGTTCGGATCAAGGTAGCACTTGTGATAAGTTGCCTCCAGCACCAAATTGAATTTGATTGCACCATGCTCCTGGATTTCTGCTGTCAGGACGCTGTTGATCTTCTCCTCCAAGTTGCCAAGGAAGGACTGGAAATCCTTTTGAGGACTTGTAGAACACTGGTTGTTGAAGAACAGGGTTCGAAGATTGTTGTTGAACGCCTCCTCCAGCAAAACGAAGTCGTCACACTTTTCCTGAGTCTGCTGGCAGCGTCTTCTCTTGTTAAGGGACATGGTAAGCTGGAATGAAACAATATGCATTAGACATTGACAAATAAAATTGTAAGATAGTTGCAGGTTTCCTGGAATGAAACAATTAGAAGATAGTTCCTTTAACAATATACATTAACAAATTCCAAGTTGCCTGAACACTATGCATTAGCAGTTAGTAAGTGGAAAAGCATTTATAAGTGCAAGCATAAGGATGCATTAATTGCAAAGAGTACTTACTCTGAAAGTTGATCAAGACTGGAGCACAAGAAGCACAAGGAGCACAAGACTGGTAGGCACAAGAAGCACAAGACTGGAGCACAAGAAGCTGGAGCACAGTAGTTGGCTGTCTGGTGTGAGAGAGCAGTGTATGATAACTCCAACAGAACACCCAGCTTATATACTCTAGCCAGTACCTCCCACCCTCGACCCCCACCCCCACCCCCCACCTCAACCCCCCACCCATAGCCTGAACAGGTGACAGTCCCAGTTTTTTTTTTTTTTTTTAATTTTTTTTTTTTTTTAATTTTTTTTTTTTTATTTATTTTTTTTTTTTATTCTATTTTTTTTTTTAATTTTTTTTTTTTTTTTTTTTTAATTTTTTTTTTTTTTTTTAATTTTTTTTTTTTTTTTCAATTTTTTTTTTTTAATTTTTTTTTTTTTTATTTTTTTTTTTATTTTTTTTTTTTTATTTTTTTTTTATTTTTTTTTTTTTAATTTTTTTTTTTTTTTTTTTAATTTTTTTTTTTTCCCCAAGGTCAAGGTCAGGGTCAAGGTCAAGGTCAAAGGTCAAGGATGCGCCAGCTTTCTGCGCCAGAATCCCCCTTTTGTAACTACTTCTATGACTGAATACGCACGGCATGTAGCGTCGATATAATATAATATAGCGTCGATTTAATTGGGATCTCACTAAGAGAATAAGGTTAAAAAGTCTAGAACCTTTTTCCACAATTCATCGGACAAACGGACAATACTAAAATTTTCAAAATGCCCTTTTAGCTTTTGAATGGAATAGTGTAACATGTAGTTTCCAGAATCAATAATTCACCATATTGTTTGTTTTTTCAAACTCACCTGTCGAACTCGAAAGTCTATTCCACCCTAGCCTTTATGATCTAGGGTTGACTTTTTTATTTTTGGTTCATGCATGTTGAGATGGAGTGGAAAAATTAAATTCCTCATTTTCGGAAACTAATACCCTTTAATTAATGTATTTTTAATATTATCAGGGAATTATTCTCACTATACCATGCCAGAAATCATGATTCGCTAATAGCGAATCGAATTATTGAGAAACTTATAAGAAGTTGCAGTTGAAAAATTTGGATGATAGATCAGTACATCTCGAAGTTTTGTCAAATATGTATTGTGGAACTGAAACAGTGCAAATTAGAGTGAAAAGAGAACTAATAACAAAGCTTGACAGGACTCTTGGAAAAATGAGCACCTTATATTATGCCTGAAGCGTATTAGTGGAAGAGTCTCAATAGCAAGGCTCAAAAGACATAGAGAAGAAGCGTTTAAATGACTAATGAGAAAGTACTTGGAAATAATAAGAATAATGAGATTCCACAATGGCAAGAGACAGTGAATAATGTTAGGGCTACGTGGTCATTTCTCATTAGAGAATGAAGTGTATGGAGGAGCGCCACATTTTATGGTTTGCGCTTCCCATGATCTCGAACACAGTCTATCTCTGAATAGATTGTGGCATTTTGAAGAGATATAAGTTATAACTCATCTTCAACCACGTCAGCTTCGCTCCAATTCCCTCTTGAATAGCTAGCTATATAATCATAAATGACACACAACATTGTCACAGTAATGACATCAAAGGTTTTAAATATCATCAGGGTATTATTCTCTATGAAATTAATATGACAACAATCATGATTCGCTCCGAGACAATGAAACTTGTATCTTTATTGTCAATTGTTGAGCAGCACTTGTTAGTGCTATGAAATTTAATATCGATCAAGCTTTTTAGCTAATAGTTTGTTTTCGAAAGATGAATGACTGGTGCTTCAGAACCGAATATGTGAAAAAATAATTGTTTCAATAAATTTATCCTCACCTTCTAGTTTGAGTTGACTTGTTTTTTCACCAATAATTCCGATTAAACGATCGCATTTCATACCTGCAGTCGATTTCTAAACCAACTCCGAACGATTTCCTTAGACATAGATCAAATTTTTCGTTCCACTAAAAACATCGATACCAGGGAATTAATCCTATAACTTTCCATTCCAGAAACATCAAGCAATACAAATCAGTCTTAAGCGGAATTATATTGATGGTTCCTTTCAAATTCTTATTATTTTATCGAATTCAAATGAAATCCGAAATTCCGATTCCAACATTCTGAATAATCACTTCTGGTACCGTTGGAGTATTTCTAAATAGCTCCTGGATCAGAGAATCGGGTTTGATAATTATTTGAATATCCTAACTTCGTAAGCATTCAAGCACGAAATCCTTGCTTGGTGGTCTTTCAAAAGATCCGAATTCATCGATGATTGAACCTTTCCCATACAGGATCAATCAACCAAACTCCCTGTTTCAAATAAATCGCTAATCTCAAAATAAATTGATTGTTGTCTCTCAGAAAGTTGATGAGATATTTGAAATAATTTTATTCTTCGATGATTTTGGTTTGTTTGAGAGAATGAATAATCAAAGACAATCAATATCAATTTCAATTCGATATTATGAAATAATTATGCCTCACTCCTTTCATCAACATCAATGTAATACAAAATTGGATACAATTCAAGTGATTCAACTATTTCTGTTGATGTTAAAATTGGCAAATATCAATGGCACTGGATGAAGTAAATGCGTAGCATGTCACTCAGGAGTTTGAGAGTATAATCTATGAGCGGTATAATATATTTCCAATAATGCAGAATCTGCATGCCTTTAGGCTGCGGCCTCTGAACTGATCTTATTGGAATCAAGAGCACGACTTCATATATGGCCATGTGGCTCAGTCCTTTCTCTACTTTCCCATCCCACTAGAGATACTATACTAGAAATATTTTCAATATCTGTGGGTTGAGCTCAATTCAAACAAAATCGATGAACTGCCTTTGACTGCAGTAATCCTATTTTGAACGTTTGTAGCTAGTATCGATAAATCGATCTTTGAACCGAAATTTCATGGTTGATTTATCTGGTATTTTATAACGTGATTTAGAAACTGTGGAATATTGACTCAATTGATTTCAAGTATTTAGCTTCATGGAGTGTGATTTTTTGCAGCATTGCCAGTTTTGTCACAAAGATAAGCTATTGTTCTGCGATATCTGTGATAAGGGTCTGTCACGTAACCATTTCACGATGTGCAGAATGTAATGATATTTAGGTACCTGAACCATAATTTCAGCCAAAATCCAAAAAATAGTCTATACTACATTGAATTTGCGAAGGAATTGATAAAGAAGAAGAAAATGGAATGATGGTTAGCAGGAAATTATAACACTCTCTATTCATAATTTTTCATGAATGTATAGTTTTCTTCTCGTTTGCTTCATTCAAAATTCTTCAAGACAAATAAATATAAATTTGATGCATCATTCTAGAATTCAATTGCTCTATCTACTTTTTTTGTGATATACTACTTTTATTGCAAGTGTTTTGAAATTTGAATTCTTTTTATAAGGATAGTTTTGTTAATAGATTTAGTGAGTTTCTTTTGCTAATAATTCTATATTGCTCCAATAGAGTTGAATCTTTGAAAAAATGGTCTTAGCTTCTATCTGTTTGTGAATTAATTTCTCAATCCATTTCTTGAATCAACTTTTTACTTTGAAATCGTGAATCTATCGAGCCTGATAGTTTATAAATTATTTCCTATTGACCATTATGTACCGTACTGCTTAACACAATTTGGTTTTGCGTCAAGAGAAAATCAATTAAAATTTTGTTTAGTTTTGTTATTGCGGATGATGCCCACATGAGTCTGGAGGCTTGTGCGTGGGTAATGAGGTGAATGGATGAAAAACATCCATGGCTGAATGAAATTTGAACCCAAGGCTGCAGGAACCGAAGTCAGCCAGAGCATTATCATAGACAAGTGCTCCAACCAACTGCACACTACCAGAGCAACTGCCCGATATCACATTTTATCATATGAATAAAAAAATATGAGAAAATAAACCGGTACATCAAACCAAGGACCCAAGGAATTTACTTAGTACAAATAGTAGTGATAGCCGTGAGCCGCATCAGGTATCTGTTCAATCAGATAAGCTACGTTCTCCTGAGCATTCTTTGTAAGGGTCACCGATTACATTGGCCAGCAAAAAGACACTGTTCTCTGCTGTAAAATCACTTCCCGGTGGTTTGAAACCCAGCTAAAACTGTAGGTCCAGCTCATTACTCACCATCATCCAACTCATTACCCACACACAGGTATCCGACCTGTGTGGGCTTCATCCTCCAAAAAAGTACATAGTACATAATTATCTTGTATAAACCAATGCAACAAAGTATCTAAGGAGTCGGCGAGTTTAGTAATAGTTATTATTATTGACGATAGAACTCCCAAGAGGAAGACATATTTGTAATTTGAAGGAATTAATGGTATTTCATTTCCTGGATCTATTCTCCTTGCCCAGTATTATTTCATCCTTTGTGAAGTTTTTTTTCTTTATTCGTTTCAACGTGGTCTGTGCTGTTTTGGGCGTAACTTGACAATTTTTGAGACAACTGAGACAGTTTCCCACTCATCCATCTTTTTTCTAAAAATCTCCCTGTTTAAGATTGTGCTGTCCCTTATAGATCTTAATTATTTTAAAGAATATTTTTGAATTTTTACAGGATTAAAATTAGACAAACAGGAAAAATGACAGTCATTTTTACTACTTGTTGATCTGACCTATCACTGTAGGCTGCAAGAGCCGAACAAAACAATTGAACTCAGTTTCAGTAACGACCTTCCAGATTTATTACCCATTCTACAAATAAATTGATAATTCCATCCAGCTAATCAAAAAAACTATCAAAACACAATATCACAATACAAGATTACAACTTAATTATTATCAAAGTCAAAAATATCAACAAACAACTATAAAAAAATATTACATTCAAAAATATCTATTATTGCCCGGTGGCAATCAACTCAAAAATAATATTTAAATTTTTCCTCAATGTGTTCATGAGATTCAGTCCGAATATTATCGATGGCATTTTTGACGAGTGGGCCCACTAATGATAACTTAAAGTTGTCTCTTGTTACCTTAATTTGTTGCACAATACACACATCCAACGATAACCAGTCCGCATTCATGACACCGCCCTTCATGAGCAGGCTTAAGGTATCTATCATCTTTTATTATCAGGAAATCAAGTGTGATGTGTTAGTTTGTCTGTGTCTTTCTTCATTATATTTTATTTTATTATGAGACTAGGCCTGAAATAGCATAAGCGTTTATCAGGAAGTATTAAAAAAAAACTGATAGCATGTGATGCCAAATTGACCTGCAGATATCGATCTGCCAAATTGATCTGCATCTGCAGATATCGAGCAAAATGAACTGGGAACACCAACATTTGGTGTTGAATTTTAATTCTATTACATGAAGTCTAGTATAACTCAAACAAAACTAAATTGTAAAAATGCTGGAAGGTCTAACTATTGTTGTGATGATATATACATTTCAAAGAGGAAAATATCAATACTTCTACACTTTTAAATTCTCTAAAACATATTATTTTTTCATTTTTAATGCTCAACTTCCATCTTACAAAGCTAAACCAGGAAGAATAAAGGGGTGAAGCCAAGCTGCAACAGACGCTGCAAGCAATGGACAAGTTCAAACATTGCACATTTTTTCTACTTGGGTTCCAATTTCTATTGGGTACCAATTGCAAATAGTTCAGTTAGTACGTCTTATCGTGCGATTCAAAGGTCATACTGGCTTCTACATCAAACAAAGGTTATCAAGTGCTATAGCTTTTCATTAATTTATATTACCATCACAGGCGGCGCGCCCAATAGGGCAGATGGGGCTGAGCCCCACCAATAATTCCGCAAAAGAAAGAAATATTAGTTAATTAAAATAAACACTGAATAAATAAGAAAGCAACGCATGAATTAGAAGACAAGATGATTAATTTGCACGCCGATTGCGAGTAGCCGAGGTCTGGACCAGTAGGGCTGATTTCCAAGTAGCCCTGGCAATACAGAGCTGATATACATTGGCTCTATAGACGGGTGACGTCAGCTGGCAGCTCTCCCACTTTCCAGCACCGTATGCTCAAGACAATTGAAGTTTGGGCTCAGCCCTGAGCAGTTGTAATTACGTTGGCTAGGTCCACAGATCGCGCTCCGCCGGAAGAGTGCACAATACGTTGTCTGGATAACACCCATACGGAAAGTGAACTATTAATAGCATTATTTATCACTTACTTTTTATTAGTAAGTTAACTTAAACAATGAATTTAAATCATGTTGACAGTTTACTTTGCACAAAGTTTTCTATGTTGCCATTGGAGGTAAAAACAAATTAAAGAGTTGGGCACACATCAGCCCAAAGATTTTAAGCTTGTTGTAACATACACAAAGCAAAACAGAGACTTTTGTACCTCGTGGTTCGATAAAAAGCTGTGGTTAACTCCAAGCATTGGAAAACTAGCTTTATTTTGTTTTTATTGTTTATGTTTTGTTACTAAGGGAAATGATGATCTTTGGACGAAAACTGGCTGTGAGGATCTCAAACACTTGAGTGAGAAAATTAAAAAACACAAGGAAAGTAACACTAATTTAACCAATGCAATTAAATATCCAGCCAAAGATCGCATCTAAAGTGGTAAGATTGTTATTACTGTGATACTTGAATTAATTGGAGATGTTAGTGGGATGCATTTCACTTCTGAAAAGAAGCTTTGTCAGCATGACGATTAGTTCATTTAGTTCATTAACCTATCCTCTACACTCCTCTTAACTGTGTTAAAATAATCACTGACATGAGAACACTCAAAAACTGTACTACACAGTAATTATTGCCAGTATTTTTATCCATTTCTTTTTTCTTACAAAAAAAGACAATACTATCCTATATCTGATTTTTTTACAAATTGTCCATTCCAACATATGTTTTATAACTTTTCTGTTAGGAATAGACAGTACCGTTTCAACAGATGATTTGAAAAAATCCAAGGATTCGTCTTGAATACTGGTTGGTCTTGACAATATTCAAACTGAAATAGCACCCACGACCGACCCACAGGTGTATTTAAAAATTAGCCCCACCAGTGAAAAACTTAAATTAATGTCGGTACTCAGCAACTGCTTGTGAAGAAGAAACGGGGCGTACCCAAGCGCAAAGTTTAAATTGTGGAACTCGTCACGAGATCTCCTGTTCGTTTGTATGAAGTTAGCTTGGATCCTTTTTAACATTTTCTACCCAGGGTCCGGAACTAATTAATAAAAATAGGTATTTATACAGTCTGTTAGTTAATCTGTGCTCTGAAAGCCTGAGAATAGCCTAAGACCATAAAACTTTAGAGTTTAGACGTTTCTTCATGTCACTTTTTGTGTTGGGAAACTTTTCTACATGATTGTTCTTCTTTTATCTATACCGATTTTCTGTTTTTCTTGGGCCGAGAATTTTCCTGATGATATTTTTTTCTCCTTACTAATATCCTCAATTCTTATTTTTCGATTCATAAAACGTGTCTCACAAGTATATAGATCTACGGGATCAATTACTGTGCTATAATGTCAAAGTTAAGTTGGACGTGACAGGGATTTTTTATTGTGAGCATGTTGTACAAGTCCCACAGCTTCGATTATATTTTTAAATCTCTCTAATTGGGAGACTCTTTCAGATCCATGGACCTCAATAATTTTTCCTAAATATTTAAAGTTTGGAACTCTGTTGATTTCACCATACGTGGTGTTCAATTTTCGAAGTTCAAATCTATTTAGTTCAAATCTATAAGGATCAAATCTATTTTCGAAGTTCAAATCGAAATTCAAATATATTATTGGACTGTTTTTCCAAAGTAAATTTGGACACCTACTTTTTCAGAGCATTCTTCAAGATTCTTAACTTTTTTTGTTGTCTGTTCTTCTGTTTGGGCTATTACTGCCAAGTCATCAGCAAAAGCCAGGTATAGGATTTTCAAATTCAACTTCTTTGAGCGTAAACAGACAGGATACTAACATTTTCGTGCTTTCAATTCTCTTTCCCATTCCATGATAACTTTATCAAGGACTACATTGAAGAGTAGAGGAGACAGTCTGACTGCTGTTCTTATTTCAAAAGGCGCTGCTGATAGTTTGCGCATAAATTAACTTTTGAACATGTACTTGTTGAAGTTTTTTCAATTATTTCTCTAGTATTCTGATCTGATCCCCTTTTCTTCTAGAATATTTGGAATAGAGAGGGCTCATGTATTGAATCGTGAGCTTTCTCAAAATCTACAAAAACACAGATTGACGGTTTACTTCTCATTGTCCGGACTTCGATCACAGATTTCAAGCAAAATATTTGGTCTGCACAAGACTTACTAGGTCTAAATCCAGTTTGGAATTCCGATATATGTGGTTTCAATTGTTGTGCTCGCTCCAAAAAACATGATGATAAAACTTTATATGGTATTGACTGTAAAGATATTCCTCTGTATTTATTCAGGTCCGATTTATCCCCTTTCTTGTGTAATGGATGGATTAATGCACATTTCCAGTCATTTGGAATTCCACTGGTAGTCTACAAATTCTAAAAATTTTTGAATATTTCTTGGAGAGATTTTTGTCCAACATTTTCAAGGAATCCTGCAACTATTCCATCTTCATCCAAAGCATTGCTATTTTTCAATTTATTAATATGTTTGGTAACTTCTTCATTACTTGGTGTAGTTAATTGAGTTTCAGAAAACGTTTTTGTGAGTTATGAACAATTTAAAATATTTTCAAAGTATTAAATTTGGCCAATTCTCTGCAACTTTCTTTAGCAGTTGGAGCTGGACTTGCACTAGATGTTATAAAGCAAAAAGCATATATTTTAAGCTATTCTTTAATTTGACTAGAAAAGGTTTTGTAGAAATTTTGTGTTTAATAAATTTCAAAGTCAGTTTCTATGGAGTTTAATTGTTTGTTAACATTTTTTTTCTCTTGTCTAATAGCTTTGTTAGGCATTTTAAAATCCCCTAGAAAAATTCTGTACCCTTCCTCAGTTCTGTTAAATTAGAGATTAAAAATGCTTTTTCACGGTCTTCCAATGCATTTTCGCATCGAGAATTCCGCCATGGATGCTTAGGCTTGACGACAATTCGACGATTAAAGATAACTCAAGAAGAGATTTCAACACATCAAAAACGAAAGCGTCAACCCTTGCACTGTAAAAATAAAGTGGATAACTAATTGGACAGAGCAGCAGCCTCCGTAATATTCTTCATTTTTTGTTTTCAAATGAACCAGCTGTCTATTGCTTTGATTTTCACTAGCCAAAACTAACCTAGAATTTGTAGTGGAAATCTGTATAACATCATAATTATTTTTTATATTCGACCGCCAAACTCCAAAATCAATAGCGATCTCACTTGGACTATCACGAAGCTATTTATCATGTTTCAGGAATCTAGAATCTTCCTTTCAAGCGCTAGAGCACAGATTGACGGACGGACGGATGAAAAATGGCACGATTTCAATAAGGCCCAGTCGAGTCCTTAATAATTTGGGCCGCATCCACTTATGACTTGAGATGGACTATTCCATCAAGATAGTTGAATCAGCATCATAAGATGGATTCATCTATTACAAGGTTATTTTTAATAACCTATCATCTCTTATAGCTCTCAGACCCTTTCAATAATCTGATCAAGCATCCATCTAGGCTAAGTTATCTCTCATAAGAATAATTTCGTATAAGAAAAAACAATCAAATAAGATGACAAATCAGTAGTGAATAATAAGTATGTGAACATAATTCATTATTCTATGAATTCATTTATGAGAAAAGTGATAGGCGTTTGGAGATCAGCTATTTATCAATCACCTGTCTGGAAAGCATGAGTGGGACCATAAGAGTATGGGGCAACGTGGTCACCACCATTTCACAGCATATGTTAAATTTTGCTGTGGTTAGTATCATTGAGTACTGTATGCTCCACTGTGCACTATTCTTGGGCGTAAAAATAAACTGTTCACAGAACTACTAGTTAGTTATCAGTTTAGAAAAGTAATTTCGGTACAAGATGCTTTAAATGAAATGCATAATGCCACACTGTTATTAATATATAGCTGGGTAGCCTACTACAGTTATAAGATAGCTCAACTACACTCATATTCATTTATACACTCAAAGGCCGATCCAGCTTTGTGAGGATTAAATTTCACGTTTTAGGTTTAAGTAAGTAGGCGTATGTAAGCCGTTTCGTAGACCGCTGCAAACTACAGTTATAATATGAAGCTTTTTGCCCTCTCATAGGATGCTGGAAATGTAACCTAACACCACTTCGCCATAATTGGAAATATTCCAAATGACCAGATCTGAAAACAGATATAATATTCGACAACATCGCCTGGAACTGTGATTCAGCAGTCGCTGAAGTACCTAGCAAACTTTTCACGTAACTTTCTGCTGTTCTGTTACCAGCTTTAAAAATTATTCGAATTGTTGCGTTGGTTGAAGAACATTTTTTCAACACCCAAAGCTTGGATTTGAACACATTTTTCTCATTCGTTCACTGTTCATCACAGGATTTTTGGGATTTTTATCTGCGGATAAATATTTTTTGTGTTATACGCGAGTGAGTATAAATCATTTGATTATCAATAATGCTAAATAGATTCAATTTTGTAAACTGTTAAGTTTTGTCAATGCACAATGATTATGGTAGAAGAAATCTTAAAGAAAACAATAGAAAGTTATTGTTTGAGGTTGATTGAATTTTTATTGCAGGAAACCATCTTTTCGTAAAAACGGGGAGAGTTTTTTGCATAATTTTTAGTTCATTCATAATACGCTATCTCAGGAGAAAGCCGAATGAGTATGAATTTCTAGATTAGTGGATGATAAGCTGGCTATACATGAATGTTTTATCAAAATTATTACTGATGATGAGCTATGAGAAAATTAAAAATGTTTTAGTTTTTGTTTTTCTAAAAATCTGGAGGATCTCTAGCATTGGGAAAGTACAAGTTGGGATCATTGGCTGTTTGTGAAAGACTAATTGCAGTTCAAGCAAATATTATCGTCATTGAATTGCAAATACAGTATTTGTTTATTTTGATCGAGATTTTTAGGAAAATACTGTAGTTAGAATTCTCATTAAACACTTATAGAAAGGGTTAAGTTTGAACGTTTATAATCAGGTCTATTCTATTGAAATTTTTTCCTACATATCCAGAAAGAACTGGCAATGATTCATGAGATGGATTGGTGACGTGAATCAATTCCAGACCAGACCTGGTATCAAACCTATACGAAAGTTTGCGTTAATAGGATACTAGTCGGTACGCTTGAAATTGTACGGTGAACCGCGCGAAATAATATCTATCGTTACATTAGAACAATAAATTACGGTTGGATATTTTTTTAGAAATTATAACTCATCCAGTTTCAAGTTTGGAATAAAAATTTGGAACTGAGAGTGGAAGAGATTAGTTTTCCGAAGTAGGTACCCTACTAATAGTGTACTCTAGTTTCAGACAGGTTTTTTTCAATAGCCTTATCGCCTCTTGACTTGGTTTGATAGATATTTTAATGTGAGATTCCACTCGGTATCAACCAAGACAAAGCTTATAATTTCGGAGTTCTGATGAATATTTGTCAGTCAGATAAAGTTGATGTCATTAAGATGAAGTCATGGCAGGTACTCTCAAACAATACGATGCGGACATTTTCGAAGCTTTAGAGAATTCTTGTGAATCAGAAAAAGTTTATGCGATCAAGCCAACACTCTTGATTCCCCCGAAAAATTTTTTGCACGTGAAAAGTTCAAAATTGGATGCTTAATGACGTACAAGGAACTTTTTGGAAGAAAAATAATGGACTGTTAAAACTAAAATTGGAGAGAGTAGCTGGTTGCGGTGGTGTTCAACTGCAGTTGAAGCCCATTACCACCAGCCATTATCAAGTTAATTTTCCAATCGGATTAGCAGGCGCTCTATGGGATTTGGCAAATGTGCGGTATGGGAGAGCTGGATTGAAGTTGGACTCACCAATGGATTTAAAGCGAGGATATCCAGATGCAGTACTCGCGAACGTGATAAACGCACGACTGAAATTGGGAGTGCAAAGCTTTCTTGCATCAACGAATGCGCATGCGCTGTTGTCACTCATCCCCTTCATTTTATTATCGCTCATCCCCCAAACCGAGAGAAGCTTTCAACCGGTCTTCAAGTCAGCAGCGTTCCAAGGAGATCTAGTTGCTCTAACAACAGGTAGCACAATGAGAAAGCCTTTTAATTCACGGCGGCGATAAATTTGAAATTCTCATGTAATGGAGGAAACTTTCAGCTCACTTCCCTTGCTTGAAGTTTGTCTAAGAGGCCTGATCCTTATCATTGGAAACTTGGAGGAATTCGCCGTGGGAAATTCATTTTGGTGTTTACTTCAATTCTTCAATGAATTTGGCAAATTTAAATTTGATTAAAACCATGAAAAAGTCGTAGCCCATTTCTATCTAAACTTAATGAGCATATTTGAAAAGGAATATATTCCATCAGAGCTTATTTAAATTCGAATCATAGGAACGCTTCACACTAGCGCTACCGATGCTGATGGGATTATAACACAGAACTTAAAAAGGAAAAAATTTGAAATTATTGATTACCGTCCATCCTGTCATCAATCAATAGTGATTGCATCCACTTCTGGTAAGTACTAAAACATTCATGAATAAAATAGCATAGAATGATTTAAGAAAAGCAAATACAATACATGTTCTTGAGAATGATTACAAGAATAAGAATCCAGGACAGGACTTTTTTATTATTTATACATTGACTCATGAAGTTCTTAGAGAATTCTAAATCCACAATCCATAATCAACATTCTGCCTCTCTTAATAATTCGTTCCTGAATACTTTTAACTTGGGCTTTTTTCAACGAAAAATGTTACTTGGTATCTTTTCTGCTAGTTATAATTTTGAGTCGGAAAACTCTATTGGGAAACCGACTGCAAAGCCTGGAATGTAATTCATATTTGCTCAACAAGCATGATACAACATTAGGGAGTTCATGAACAGATATGGACATCTTTATTGATGCGTTCCACACATATGTGCACATTGATCCACATGGATCAATGATGATAACTATGATTTATGGCAACTATGATAGTAGTTGCCATAAAATAATTATCTGTCAAGGGAAGGGTTTCAAGGCATCAGATAAATAAGCTAAGTTCATGTGATAATATGACTATTAGAAACAGACATCTGTTCCGGATTGTCTCCCGAGTGAAATAACATAGCCATATACAGGTTAGCCACCATTCCCATGGCATTTATAGCTGACAATGTATAATATCATTATAGATTAGACTGTTGTTTAGGACCCAAGCTATGTTGGGAGCCGCTCAAAATGGTATGAGCCATTACTCATGAGCTCAAATGGTATGAAAATCGGCAACATATGAAATCCAGAGTCTTGCAGCTTTCCCACTCTCATAGAATAATAATTTATTCAAGCTATATCAGAATTTTTTCAAGAAAAGTGAAAGCTCGGGAATGGGTGGAGTACAAACCCAGATCTTCCACACTTTTTTATTCATACTCAATCCACAATACCTAGATTTCAGTATACTACGAACACCCAACTATGTTTTCGTATAGACCCTCAGATAGTTCTGGCTGGCAGTGATTCTTTGTGCCTCAGCGTAGACAGCGGTCTACATAAATGATAGAGTAAATTGACTGTACACCGTACTGAAACCTAGGTGTTGCGAGTGGATCAAATAATGTTGAAAAATTAATGTTCTGTGTTGATTCTTTACTCATAAGTTTAATGAATATTGAATTTCACGTATTATTATAATTTTCAAAGAAAAGTGTCAAGTTCGCAGAAATTCAAATTATTGCATTGATTGCATTATTGATTTATTGGATCATACTTCATATGTGATTATGTGATTTTACAGCAGAGAACAGTGTCTTTTTTACTGGCCAATCTAGTAGGTCCCGTTCGTAACGGTGACCGATTAGATTGGCCAGCAAAAAAGACACTGTTCTCTGCTGTAAAATCACTTCCCGGTGGTTCGGAACCCACCTAAAACTGTAGGTCCAACTCATCAATCACCATCATCCAACTCATTACCCACGCACAGGTCTCAGACCTATGTGGGCTTCATCCTCAAAAAAAAAAAATATTGATTACATCAGATGATTTTATTATATTGATGTTTTTGAAATCAATGTGAAAAGTTCCATCCCAGTGAACGGTGTCCACTCAGTGCAAGCACAAACATTTAATTTTTGACAAGACAACAGCGAAGAGTAGGGAAATAGAGTTGGTCCTATATTAACTCCTTCTTGCACAGTCATGATAGGCAGCTAATGAATAGGACGATTTTTCATCAAGAC
This sequence comes from Conomelus anceps, assembly GCA_948455865.1. Lineage (NCBI taxonomy): Eukaryota > Metazoa > Arthropoda > Insecta > Hemiptera > Delphacidae > Conomelus > Conomelus anceps. The sequence continues at coordinate 58,708,696 of OX418218.1, forward strand.
AGATGATATCGGGTAGGGTACTTTTGAATAACGAAATTGATCCTAGGAGTTAATGTTTTTGTTTTGATTGCTTCTTACGAAGGGTCTCCAGTGCAGTTGTTTGTCCCGGGTCAAGTTCACCATCCATATAGCTCAGAAATTTGACAGTTTGCCTCCACTTCTTATACTGCTTTATCAGTGTTCAGCCTTGTGCATGTAGCTAAAGCTTCGTTAACGGACGTATGGTGTAGATTTTTTGTCTTGTTCCTGTCAGATGGTTTCTCAAATACCCACTACAAAACCATATCAGATCTACGTGCATTACTGCCTAGTTTTTGCACTCGTCCTGTGCAGCTGATTCATGTCACGTTAAGCCTGGCTCTCCCCAGCACATGCAATAGAGTAACTCAGTGTAATATCACCGAGGTTGAATTTGTTAGCGAGATATAATTCAAGTTCTGAAACTCTATAATTTGGTACAAGAAATTCAAATTCTGTCAGGGTACGAAGAGGAGAAATTTGAAGTGAATTCTTTGATTTATTATTAATTGTACCTGCAAAACTAAAAAATATACATTTTTTAAGTAACTCAAGTAGTGTTTCTGAGTGGAAGATCAGAGTAAAAAATATGTACAGAGCCAACTTTGATTTATTGTTGATTGTGCCTGCGAAACTAGAGGAAAATCAGAGAAATAAATAAAGAGCAGAATCATTCTTTATTTATTATTCATTGTACTTCTAATGTTGGTTCTGTACACATTTTTACTCTGATGTTCTACTCAAGAACACTCACACAATTTCCTTACAAAATTTATGTTCGCTAGATTTGCAGGTACAATCAACAATAAATCAAAGAAATCGTCTAAAATTTTTCCTCATCATATCCTAATTAACTTCTATCCAGACTGGCTACACTCTCTGAAAGTTATGTAATTTCTTTTTCTATTCGAACTATCGAAAACATATAGTTGACAATTATCACAAATAGAGAAATCCAAATTTTCCCAAAGTAGTCATAAAAATGAAATAAGTGGAAAACCCTACCAATTAGTAGGCTAACATTCAATGTTTCCATTCATAAAATTGTTCAATACTAGAAGCGGTGTTCGTTTACTTTGTTTTCAAAATTCAACTAATTTAAATCTCTATTTAATTATCCATAACTAGTATCATTCTTGATATATCAATATTATTTCCGACAATGCCTGGTTATAACAATTGAATAACATTCCTGGATTTCTTGTTCCATGACGAACTGCGTTGTTAATATGAACTTTTTATGTGAATTTAACGACTTGCAGTCGTCATATTTGACTGCAAGTTGTTAATTCACATAAAAAGTTAATTGAATAACATTAAATATTATTGTAATAAAAATCGAGATTTATTTATTTATTCAGAATAACATAGTTTGCACTAAACTATTTTATTCTGAATAGGCAGAGCCCAAATAGCACTCATGACACATTGATAAAACAAAATAAGAAGAATGAACAAAATTTAAAAGTAAGTTCAGACTAAAAACAATAATTTGAAAAGTAACTGAACAGTATTAAAAAAACCACAGATTAAACAATAAATTATCTATAACTTACATAGAAAAATCATAAATTCAAAATTCTATACATAAAAAATTGGAATAGAAAAAATAATCAAATCTGGAAAGCGAAAATAATGATTTTAGTATATCTATAGTATTTGAATGTAGTATATCTACATTAATGTAGTATATCTACATTAATGTAGTATATCTACATTAATGTAGTATATCTACATAATGATTTTAGTATATCTATAGTATTTGAATGTAGTATATCTATAATGCAAATAGCAGTAAGTAGGTTAAAGCATGGATAGCAGTTTTCTCCTTACCATGCGTAAGGTCTCCTAGAAATGGAGCATATTTTATGAAAAAAATTTTGCTGCAAAACTGGAGAAATAAATAAAGTTTTCCAGGATACTCGTAAAAGTCCGGTAGGAAAAAGAAACCACGACAATGCTGATAATTTTTCCTATATCGAAATTTTGTTGTGGTTAGAGTTTTGCAGGAAATCGTATGTAATAAAGTAAGTTTCAAATAGCGGGAGGTAATAGTGAACCGAACTCGGTAAAAACCGTTGACATTGCAATAGTAGTGCAAGAGGGTAGAAGGGGGAACTTTTAACACACGCTTTTACGCATCTTGTCTCTTCAACGGGAATGTTTGTTTTGAATAGGGGCCAACGTTCAAAATGCTCTCCATACAAAAACATTGTCAACTTTTAGAGAGTCGATCGATAGAAAGCCTTGTCCGAGCTCACACAATTCACCAGTCACGTTTCATCGATAATTCCTATCGGAATTTTTTCCCTGTGAAAAAAACCACATCATGGAATACGCAAGACAACTAAGCATTGGAATACAGAGTAGTGCCTAACCTATATTGGAAGATTCACTTCATTGATCCTCCATGTCTTTCTCTCCATGCTTATCTTGTTTTCCCATATTTCCAAGACAGGCTTATTTCTTTTTTCTCTGAAAATTTGACACAAAGTTCTCCCTCTCTCATTCCAGTTTATTTGCCAGCCACCTCTACGAACAGATTTGTTTAGAGACTCAATAGATGGCTTGAGCTCACCTAACACTGTAGAATCATCATCAGATCATGAATATTTGATCATCATTCACCTCATCGCCATGCACAAGTCTCAGGCTTAGGCTTCCTCAGCAAGAAATCCGCAGGTATAGGAAAACTCAGGGTAGTTGGGACAATAATAAGTTGTTCTCTACCATGTTTTTTTCTAAACCTTGTTCTGCCCTGAGCCACTATGATTATAATAATAATAATAATAATAATAATAATAATACGCTAAGACTTCTTTTCCTCTATAATCGAGAAATAAATTCATCTAAAGAAATAAAAGATTCAGTGCGAATCGCTGATCAGATTTGTGAGTGAATTGAAAAATTCTATATTGGTTCCTTAGAATCTATGGTTCACATCAATGGATGAGAACCTATATTTCTCACTATTAGTTCGTCACTGAACTTTTTAACGTCATTAATGAAACAAATGACCAATTCCAAATATCATAACACGTCAATACTCAGCCACATAATAATGTGGAACAGTTTATAGGTGGGGCACTAATAATTTTGGCGTATGCAGTCAGCATCGTACTGCTGTCGGCGTTTGTTGCCAATTTTCCACTACACTCCCAAGATTTTGGCGGCAATTCAAATTTTCATTATTCTAAACACTCCAAAACTACAGAAGCTCTAATGAATCCTCATTGAACAAGTTATTTCCTCCTATAGTTTGATAGCTCGTTGAAGGAAATATTTATCACATAGCAAATATTAACTCACCATAATATTCAGACTACTCTAACAGTTAGTAGGACTGCAGTTGAGTGCACTCAGTCAAGTACAGCTGTAGGAAAATGATAGAATTCGAAACTATAAATTCATAAGCTCATTTATGTTATTGAATCGTGAACAAAATATTTTAGAAGATGAGGGAAATTATTATCCGAAAAATTGTTTGTTTTTCAAACATTGTGATACAATTTTCAAAGGTAACCATTCACAGACATTTGAAATTGAGATATCTTGTAAAATTTTCCAATGGTGCAACTACATCATGGCAGGACATGTCATGTCATGTAACAACATAGAGCTTCTACATTTTTCCAGCTGGAAAGTAAAACATGGGGAGGATCTTTCCCTATTCTCGAGATGCATATTAGGTATGCTATCTTAGGGTGATTCATCAATACAAAACCTTGATAGGGGTTTTAAGATCAAAAAGAAAGCGTTTAGGTGTATGGAAAAAGTGAATAGATTAAATTCATGTAGGCAGTTGTTCAAGAGACTTGATCTCCTAACTGTACCCTGCTTATATGTGTATGAACCTACTTCATATGTAAAAAAGAATGACATTAACCAAAATCTTGACGTACACGATTATAAAATAAGAAGCCGAGAAGATTATCACTTGGTGAGTCACAATAGTAGCTTATTCAAACAAAAACCCAGTTATATTGGTAGGAAACTCTACAACAAGCTACCGCATTTTTTAAAGTCTTGAAAACATAGAGATATTTAAAAAACAATTGAGAAATATTCAGCTGATAAGGCTTTTTATAGTGTACAAGAGTTCCTGTCATATCAGAATCAAACCTCGCCTCAACTAATTGATTTATAGTAAGTATAGTGTATAAGATAGTATAACTGTTGATCTGACTTGTCTTATACTTAACTGGAATCTCCAAGACGTAATCTACAAGAAAAATTAATTACAACTTACATAAAAAATTAGTGTTCATCATGAAGATGCTAACGAATTCATATTGCTGCGAAGTAGGCTGTATCACTTGTATGTCGGAAGATTTACTGCTTCTCAAGTTTTTCAAATTCAGTTTTTTTTTCAAACAAAAATAAACGTGCATTATGTCACAAGTACAGTAAAACTACAGACACAGAAAGTGCCATAAATCTAAATAATGGGCAACATCATTTTGTTTGGAAACTAGGCTTCCACTTATAATACCTGTGAGTAGAAGACGTGAGAGGATTAATGGAATATTTATATTTCTCATTGATTATGGAAACTCAATTCACTCAATGTACCACACAAGTGCACCAGCCTTCTATCAAGAATGTGAGATACTTGAAGTATCAAGTATCAATGTTGTACAATACACTAAGTAGAGTAATTTTTAGTACCAGTTCAACAAACTTTAGCAGTGATCTTGTAAACATAATGATAATGAAAACAGACCATCAAAATACGGAAACGAGCCGGGTGAATGATGATTACGATAAATGAAATTCCAATGTCAGCCTGAATTGAGATGACAGATGTACGAGATATATAAAGGATGTGACGGAATAAATTATTTCTAACCAGTTGCAAATGTATACTTGTGTGTTGGTAGTTGGTAGGAAAGGATGCTTTGTGCCTTCAGAGTTGCATGCTTGCATGAAATGGTTAGAGTACGGGGGAAATACGTTATGTTCGTCAACTACTAAACAGTGCAGCCAGATGACTGATGATTGGCCAGGCATGTCCTTGACAGTCGCCATCATGGCACAGGCACTGACTCAGGCACGCTTTGTAGAATGTTGTGCGTCTACGAGTTTTCCACTCCTGGCCCCCGGCTTACTCGAATCACAACCATTCATTCAACTTCGAATATTCAAGCACGTGTTCACAGCGATCCCATTACGTGCTACATTCCATCCCAATGGGGTCATTGAGTCATTGTGCATGACAGGAACTAAGTCAAGTGGGAGTATAACATGATTTATGTAGTTTCAATATTCATGATCGATATTGTGAATTAGTGCATGGAAGTACAATTGAACATTCATACAATTGAACCACAAGCTTTTCAACTTTTCACTGCTTCCTTCACAAAATTTGAAGAAAAGAATTTATGAAGAGAAGAAAAAATAGGTTCTGTTCAAATGTCTGAGTCTCACAAATATATTTCAATGGAAAAATTGTAATTAGAAGTGATCGAGAGTGGGATGTGATTATTGTAATGGAAGGGGGTTGAATGAGGGGGTTGGAATTAATTGTAATGAAAGTGAAATTTCTTTCTTTTTTTTGAGGATGAAGCCCACATAGGTCTGAGACCTGTGCGTGGGTAATGAGTTGGATGATGGTGATTGATGAGTTGGACCTACAGTTTTAGGTGGGTTCCGAACCACCGGGAAGTGATTTTACAACAGAGAACAGTGTCTTTTTTGCTGGCCAATATCATTTACCAAATGCAGAGTGGTCCCTGAGCTCGATTTATGAATGTTCCGTCAGTGTCTCTTGACTCGATAGGAACTCTCGACATGCATCTAAAGACAGAGCAAGTTCACACTAGTCATGTAGCTGTATCTGTACCTGTAACACTAAGAGCCAACATTAATTCCTCCAACAAAGGTCTGACTCCTGGTTATAATTTAACACCAATAATAATTTACTTTGAATGACTTATTCAAATTAATATAAGAATCTACATTACATGAATACGGCCATTATGAGTCTGGGTCGGCTTGTAATGTTGTTACTCGCTGGCTTGTCAGCTATTCAACTCACCTAAACTTCAATTGAGTTTCGATTTAAATACATAAATTTTATGGACCTCACTTCCAGATCTTCTTAACTTGAGAGACAATATTTTCTTGGAATTGGTATCTCAAATCCGCTCCTAGCTAAAATAGGTAGAGGGTATTGAAGGTATTCCTTCAGATTATCTTCTGCTATAAATTACGGCTTCCTTTTTTATGATAGCTTATCAGTTCATCAAAGTCAAATAAAACATTTCATTTAATTTTTACACCACTGCAATCTAATTCACTGTATAGTGTATATTTGACGGATAAAACGATATTCTATTTAGCTTATATAAATCGATTGCTAACTTATAAACGTTTCTGCCCACCTGGAATAATGTAAATGAAGTTCTTTAGCCTGCTGTCAGATAATCTCTATCTTTATCCATGATAATTTATGTTTGTTGGTGTTTGGCATCATGTTTCAAGGTTAGATTTGCCCTCAATGACTCGCTGGCAAGTCACATTGAGAACACGTTCAATCTAATAGTCATTTCAAGAGTTACTCGAGTCAAAAGACACTATAGAGACACTATAGGAGAGTTCAAAAATACAGAAGCTCTGTTTCAAGTCTACCGTTTTGCATCGTTCATTGGTATTGTTTACCAGGTCAATTTTTTTCTTTTGATTCTTAATTAATTATGACAAACAAAAAAGGTCTCTAGTGAATTTTCTCTGCGACGCACCATTGAAAAGTTGGAATTTGAAGTAAAACTTAGAAATGCTTAATTTAGAATTTTGAAAAATTCTTTCTTAGTGTATGTTTATCCCAAAACATGTTTTATATTCATCTCAAAGTAATCAACATCTCTTCCAGAGTTAGGATCGCATATGAGTATCAATACCGGTAATAGAACCTTTCTATTCTCCAAAGGTTATCAAATGATTCCAGTGACATTCTTTAAAAAACGAACAGGGTAATCTCGAAGATCCATAGAATAGCTTTCAAATAATCCCTTAGTAGTAGAGAGCTCAAGTAGTAGAGGATGCCTTTTTTTTGTCATGCGTTTCTTCTGATAGAAGATAAACAATTATTGCATCTTCCACGTCCATTGCGCTGGGCTAAAAAGACGACACTATACTGTGACAACGACTGACTCAAGGTTGGCTGCCGAAGCTGGCTGACTAAACGGGTTGCTCAACATTTTGGCTGCGGCAGCCATGGTTGTCGCAGCCTGGCTGCCTAGTGTGTGGGAGCCCTATAAGTATTTTTCTCAAAATGGATATGCTTTAGAAAAACTTGGACGTCTGCTATGGTACATTTAACTGTTAATCTACGGTATGTTCGATACGAACATACTATCATTAAATTCCATGCACTCGATAATATTATAGCATGCACATCACATCAAGGATAAGTACTTCCCGGTTACATTGAGTTACTTTATAAGAACTCATTTTCAAGTACGGTACTGTAGAAGATTGAATATTCATTTTTTAAAAGAACTGGATTGGAGAAATACATATTCAATTCTAATAAGTACGTGAAACTTAGTTAAAGGTAGTAAATTTGTGAGGAGTGTAGCATCTACCTATTTGCAACCAATATTACCACTTACGCTGAGTTTATAAAATTGACTGAAGCTGCATTATCTATATTATAAGTAGCTATATTATATAGATATTATCCATATTGTATCTATATTATAAGTTTCAAATATGAAAAAAATCCAGAATTTTTCATAAGCTTACTGGTCGGTTGAATGTTGATTAATGAGTCTCCAACGAACGTCAACTTCTTTAAGCTTCTCAAAGAGCTTTTTGGAAAAGTGGCTTCCAGATATTCAGTCCAGCATAACTATGTGATACGGAAAAGCCTTAGGTGTGACATTTTTTGATGGAATATCAGCCTAGTCTTCAGTTTCTAAGCATTTAAAAAATTGAAATATAAATATGGGACAGCAATAAATAATAAGGAGGATTAGAAGACTATTTTTCAGCTTATTAAACTACGTGTACAGAAAATTGAGATTTTCTTATTCATCTTCTGCTGGAGAAGCCAGACGATTGTTTGAAGAAAGTTTTAATATATTCCACAAAATGAGCCTGAAATTAATGATATTTTAACATTTACATGAATACGAAGAGCCTCAAGTTTATTTAAGACTCGACAGATTTGTTTCACGTAGGCCTAATGCTTACTCATTTTTTCCAAAGGAAGGCGCAAAATTTTATAAAAAAAGAAGTACTGGATTTCTTGAATCTCGCTTTCCTCACTCAGCAGCCTCCCATAAAATACTCTTCGCATTACTATTATATTAGACTTTTCAATGACAAGTTTCAGAGAATACATTGTTCTCTATCATCAAAGACAATGTACTATTGATTGTCTTTGCTATCATACAATCATTCTAAAAATACTCCCTCAATCAAGTCTACTTATTCAACTTCTCTCACCTTCCCTTTTTTGGTTAAGTGTCAAGAATGGACAAATCTTTGTCCAAACTCCACCATTACATGTAATTGCATCACTTGGATTGTCATTACCGAAGATCATGAAAATGAGATCATTGTGCATAATTTCTTGCACTATTGAAATAGCATTATCTGAGTGGTTCTCTTAACCACTTATATGCAAAATTAGTAAATTACATAAATAATACTTGTCTTACTCCTTAACTTGAGTCTCCAAGTTGTAATCTACTATTCAAGAATTACAATTTGAATTGGGCAAAGTAGGTTTAGTTAGCTGTGGAATCTTAGATTGATTGATTGATTGATTTATTTGATGCAAGGTCTTGAGAGACCTATTGCCTATCATTTACAAAACATACAGTTTATTAAAACAATAGGAGCAGTTATTAATAAAGCAAATTGACTAAACTAACTAGAGCTAAGCCAACTAAATAAACTTTAACAAGATAAAAGGTGATAACAGAAATAAATAAAAGGGATGTAAGTAGTTATGAACAAGGAGAGAAAACAAGATTGATGCATGGTAATGAATGATGAATGGTGTTGAAGAATGATGAATGGTGATAACGAATGATGATAAGGAATGAAAATGGATATGGTGAAACATCATATTATCTACTCATATGCAAAATTAGTAAATTTACATAGATTATACTTGTCTTATACTCCTCAACTTGAGTCTCCAAGACGTAATCTACTAATCAAGAATTAAAATTTGAATTTGACAAAGTAGGTTTGGTTAGCTGTGAATTCTTAGAAGTGTGAAAAATGAGAATAGACGGTTCGAAGAGTACTGTTTATGATAATTGAAAGAGAAATGGAACAGATTTTAAGTATTACAATAATTTCCCTGCAATAATAATTTTCTTTGATTGCAAACAAAAAACCTCACCCCTTGTGATTGTCAGTACGAACTACTCTCATATCTCATGTACCTTTGTATTGTAGAACACCTGATGAGAGGTATAAAATACAAAATATACAATTCATTCTGTGTGCAAGAGGTCACTTTAAATCAACTTGACTCAGTCATGAGGAAACACCGTATAAAGAGACGAAATGCCCTCTGTCTACAACGTTTCAATTCGAGCTGAATAATTCTTTTGAATAATTCAGCTCAAAAAAGACATCAAAGTAGCTGAATACATCTGCCGGTTTTACATCACCAACAGCATTTCACGTTTTTTTCTCGAGATGATCAGATAAAAACGTGGAAAAGAGCGAGTGCTGCGTCTGTGGGTGAACTCTATCGGCTACATCCTTGTGATAACCGGTGATACATCAGAGTCATACCCTATTCTAAGCTGTTATATCAATATCAAAGTACGATAAGCCTATGTGATAATTTGATGTAAAAAGTGTATAACATGTTACAAGAGGTGAAGTGGAGCTACAGTATGTCATACACGATGAAGACACTAACTACTAATGAAATGCAGCTAACATTGTGACACTATCGAACATGGAACATTGTTTAGGGCAATTAAAGTGTTTCATTACAAGAGTAACTCTTCATGAACTGTTCATATATTAGCGAGAGCGAGATGTGGTTTCATGAGCTGAAATTGAATTGAGAGAGGAATAATAATTGTCGTGACTTATAGGAATTAATTCCAGTGAAATGTTAAATATGAATTCCTGAATTTACAGAGAGATGATTTTGACATTTCCAGTCTAATGCGATATCAACGTGCCTCTCAATCTCATATTGTGGGATGATAATGGGCTATTATCAAATTTATCACTTCATCGGCATATAATACGGAGAATGTGTACGATTTTGATTTAAATCACTCTAATTAGCATCGATGAATTATTCATTTATTACTATATAACAACTGACAATACAGCAACATTCGCTTACCATGTGTATCATGTTAAGCCTCATATCAACAAAATGTTGTAACACCACCTAAGCTGGTGGAGAGCCGTACTGATAAACATTTTGTGGTAGAAGGTTTAGAAATCTCCAGCTCTGCAGTCAGCCATTGATCCCCTCTGCATGCTTTACAATTCCACAACCTACTAGTCATCCATTGGCGAAGGTTTGCATAAAAGCTTTGTGGTCTTCTGTACGGTATTGCGAGACAAATCGCCGGCTCTAGAAGGAACGCCTGAACGCTTCCCTTACACAACCTCGACTCTTATTTCCTCAACAATTTCATCTTGGTTAGTCAGCGTGAATCCTAGCAAAATCGGAGTTTGAATAGTATTCGTTGCGACTTGATCATCACTCTAATGTTCAGTAGGCAGGGAACGGTGTAGGCGACAGTGGGGAGGCGATGACTGATTTTAGATTTCACATAATAATAATTGTGTACGATTTTTGAGAAAAAATTTTTCTACTGCTTTTATCAAAATGAGAAATAATGCATTGCATAAAGCTGGGTCACTTTGCAACTTTACGCTTCAATGGATCTTGAAAGTAATTTATTGTATACGAATTCCTTTTTCCAAGTACGATTGAATCTTGAAAGAATGTCCACTAGTGTAATGAGAATTAATGGATTGATATTGATTCTAGAGTGATAAAAAGAGCCTAGCTTTCACTTGCCAGGGCTTGAGGCACATTGTCGGCCCACTTTTAGAAATGGCTAACTTTCTGAAAGCTTCAGAAATCTTCGCACAACATAAACACAGCTGTATCAATGAATTTCCATTCATCCTTCTCCATTCTAATTCATTTATTTTGATTTTGGAATGATATGCCTACAACTAAACTTTTGAACTCAATGCTCTTCCACTTTACCATTACGAATTTCAATGACTATGTGATCTATTTTTGTGGCTATTTTTTAAGCAATCGCATCCATAATTTCTGCTGTACTATACCTTAAAATATATATTTGTTGTATTTATAATCTTTTCTACTCAAACTATTCAACCATTATGTTTGCTTTTCAAAAACAACTGTACTTCACTTCAACTAGGGGATCTGAGAGTTGCTAATATTAATGATACTTTTATCATTCATATACATTGTAAATTTACACAAATGAAGTTATCTGAATCGGAATCTTAATCTGATCTTCAAAGATCATTATTACAAATGATATCAATTGAATAACTTTTTTATTTATTGTCATATACTTCTAATCTGGAGACCGTGAACTATCACGTTAATAAGGCTATAAATAAGTACTGCATCAATGTTCAGTACGAAATTCTAATGAATTCAATCCAAACGACGTCTAATTTGGAATTCAGGAAAGATTATCAAGAATCTTTAATGATCGTATCGATTTGAGGAATTCAAATCCATTATAAGTTGTAATCCTCTTCTGATTATACAATGTTCAAAGCAAGGAACTGCATGATTTGGGCTATTAATCAGTCTTACTCTTTTCGGAAAATACCTCCTTTTGTATTAGCTTTTGTGAAAGCTTGTTATTTTGATTCCAGCTTTTGCTGTTTTAACAGAAAGTCCACCAAATCCACTAATAAGCTTCTTATTTTCCTCTTATCAGTCTACTCAACGTCGAGTGATTTCGTATTGATAAAAGCATCTCGAATCCTGAATCTCAGCACCAATTGAAAGCGTCGATCATCTAATCGAAGCTCTAATCATTTGCTAAAACTTTAGAGAAAGAAATGTTCTTCATTATTATTAACATATCTATAATGGACGAATTATGCGATTAATATTGTGACGGTTCATTTTAGTTACATTTTATTATATATGGTAAAATCAATCCTAACTCCAACTGTCAATCTTGTTTCAATTTGACTCTTACATGACGTCATAATAATTATTTAGCTTAGAGCATCCAAACTTGGTGAAACAAGGTGAAATACAATTGTTACACTCATGAATTGAAAATAAGTCACTCTGTCTTTCATGAAATGCTGCCATAAAAATCATATTTTAAGTAGACAAAGTAAGCTAGTACTAGGTTATGGAATAATATATCATACTACCGGCTAACTACTGTCAACACAATGTATCGAGATATCGATTTAAAATAAGGCTCTATTAGTCGTGGAAGGGGTTGCATTTTAATACAGGATGTAAAAGTCCTAAAAAGAAATTCACCCTTTCTTCCGTCTCGAAATCTTGTTAGGAGAGGACAAGTCATGTCCAACTTATATGTTAATTGAATTTCTTTTATATAAAAATTAATGTAAAAAAAACAAACCATCTGTCCAAACGGGGGTTTAATTCGGCCTACGTTCAGCCTAAAAAGTTTTCAAAAGTTTCAAATCCATAGTGAACCGCTAAAAAAGCTTAAAAATTCCGTCAAGAAGTCCAGAGCCAGCACAAGGACGTAGAAGTGGAGATTCCATCCAAATCCATTTTCCGGTACTCCATCCAACCGAGTGAGTTACAATATTAATGTATTAGGATTAGAAGGCCTTCCATATGTGCGCGCACTTCGGAAAAAAATCACTATAGGCTTAAATAAACCGTAGTGCCACATTGTGCAAGCCGCCGTTCATGCCACGCAAGACCTGAGACTGCTCTATAATTACTCATTTTTATTGAAATCAATAGAACTTTTATTAACTAAAAAATCCTGACAATTCTATTGAATACAGCAGGGGCGTCACTCCTTACATTCTACTCAACTGTCTGCTCAGTCAATGTTTCAATAAATGTATCAAGTGTTAACAAGCATTTCCGTTATTATTCCTGTTAGTATGGTATATTCTGTTCAGTGATTTATAGGAGAACTTTTGTTTAACGCCAGTAGGTTTGAGGGAGTCTATGCGTTTTTTATTGTATTTGCTACTTTATGCTAAGACTTTCAATAGCATACGTTTCCCGGCAACTACTTAGGTACTCAAGGTTTCTAAAATTCCTGCCAATAACCAGCTAATATCACATGATAGCTCATACACCCCCTAATTTTGACGTTGAGAGCGGAAGGTAGTACTTGTAGAAATGGTCACAAATAATTTATGAATTATTTGTGACCATTTCTACAAGTACCACTTGTAATAATTTATGAATTATTTGTACCATTCAGTAACCTACCTGTCTCTGATGGCATTATTGAGTGGAAAGGAGATCCAGTGTGTTACACCTTACTTTATCTTATAACGTTTTAGAATAACTTTAGGAGAGGTAAACATCCTGAGACCCCGCCAGGACGGTGATTCCTGTTGGAAGGAGGTATTACTTTGCAAATTTCAGGTGAACCTTCTACCAGTATTGCATCCTTCAATACTCAATTTTATTTGTGCAGAATTTTAGTCTTTCAAAGGGAGTTATATGTGAAATTTTTATCTAATTATAGCCCTCTAAGGAGCAGCCGGAAAAGCCCTGACAATATGGATGTTTATTATTGCATTGACCAATCACCAATTATTTGTTTGTGCTGCACAATAGACTATAATACAGTCATATTATGATTCAGGAATAAGTATTGATATTCTTGTTGCTTATTCTAGAGCTAGATTTTAGAAGAAACATTCATCATGAAAGCTTTGTTGAGAAAGTAATTGAATGTGAAAATGTTTCTATTTATGAATAATTGTTCCCCAATGCTATTGTTGTTCATCAGACATATTTCAATAATAATCATCATTTTCTTTGTTTTGAATCAACCATACAAATGAGTTGAGTTCACATAATAATATAAAATATATCACAACACAGCCAACAATTGAACAATTATGCATGATTAGTAAGAATAACGCTTCATACTGTCAGGGCTTTTCCGGCTGCTCCTTGAAGGGCTATATTTATATAAAAATCTCACATATAACTCCCTTCGAAAGACCAAAACCTTGCACAAATAAAATTGAGTATTGAAGGATGCAATACTGGTAGAAGGTTTACCTGAAATTTGCAAAGTAATATCTCCTTTCCAATAGGAATCACCGTCCTGGTGGGGTCTCAGGATGTTCACCTCTCCTAAACTTATTCTAAAAAGTTATAAGATAAAGTAAAATGTAACACACTGGATCTCCTTTCCACTCAATAATGCCGTCAGAGACAGGTAGGTTACTAAATGATACAAATAATTCATAAATCACTTGTTATCATCTCTACAAGTACCACCTACAGCCCTCAATGTCAACATTAGGGGGTGTATGAGCTATCACGTGATATCACCCTATTCAGCTGGTTATTGGCAGGAATTTGAGAAACCTTGAATACCCAAGTAGTTGCCGGGTGGTCGTATGCTGTTCAAATGCTTAGCATAAACTAGCAAATGCAATAAAAAACACATAGACTCCCTCAAACCTACTGGCGTTAAACAAAAGTTCTCCAATAAATCACTGAATAGAATATACCATACTAACAGGGATAATAACGGAAATGCTTGTTAACATTTGATACATTTATTGAAACATTGACTGAGCAGACAGATGAGTAGAATGTAAGGAGCGACGCCCCTGCTATATTCATATAGCTCTGAAATTAATCGTGAAATTACTTAGAAAGATAAAATTGTCAGGATTTTTAATTAATGAAAGTTCTATTGATTTAAATAAAAAATGAATAATGATAGAGCAGTGAGCTCTCAGGTCTCGCGTGGCAATGAACGGCAACTTTTACAATGTGGCACCACTATTTTATTTTCGCCTATAGTGATATTTTATTTTTTTTCGAAGTGCGCGCACACATAGAAGGCCTTCTAATATTATATTGTAACTCACTTGGTTGGTTGGAGTACTGTTGCATGGATTTAGATTGAATTTCCTCTTCTGTGTCCTCGTGCTGGCTCCGGATTTTCTTGACGAAAATTTAAGTATTTTTTAGCGGTTCATATAAATTTATAACTTTTGAAAATAAAAACTTTTTAGGCTGAACGTAGGCCGAATAAACCACCGCTCGGGCAGGTGTGGTTCGAGTTGACATTAATTTTTACATGAAAACAAATTTAACATTTAAGTTGGACATGTCTTTTTCTGACAAGATCTTGAGCCGGAAGAAGGGGTGGATTTCTTTTCAGAACTTTTTACATCCTGTATTCAAATTCAACCCCTTCCACGACTAATTATAGGCTAATAGAGCCGGCAATGTTGTAGAGTGATCTGCAGCAACAGACACTCAAGAAAAAAGATCATGATTTTTTGAACAAATCAGATCATATAACATAAAGCAATTAAGAGAAAAAATGATTCAGTGGAAATTCGAAACACTTCATTAAAACAAATCAGTTCGGGACACAAAATTCAAAACTTAAAATCTATCATCGATCAATCCTACATCGACTTTGTGATATCGATAATTTCCAAGCACATGTACTCAAAAAATTACGAAATTCAAGAAGTGATTGTGATACCTTCAAGAAATTGTGCTCAAGTGATTCTACAGTGATTGCAATTAACAAAATTCAAATCAAGCAGTGGAAAACAAGTGTACAACAGAATATATGAGCATTTCCAAAATCCTAACCTGGAATTTGGTTATGTTAGTCCTCATTGGACATTACTAATCACAGATGAGAAAATACAAATAAACTAGGTGAGTGGATGGCTTTCAGTCCTCATTCTATAATTTGCTTAGTTTATAAACACAATAATTGCTCGAATTGATTATTTGGAGCTGAGATATGCAGTCTTTGCTACTATCGACTTATTTTAAATCGATAATCATTATTGACTATTTGTATGGTTGATATCTCGATACATTGTGTTGACATTGACAGTTGTAGCTAGCCGGTAGTATGACTTATTATTCCATAACCTAGTACTAGCTTACTTTGTCTACTTAAAATATGATTTTTATGACAGCGTTTCATGAAAGACAGGTAATTTTCAATTTATGAGTGTAACAATTGTATCTCAATTTGATTCACCAAGTTTGGATGCTCTAAGCTAAATTATAATGACGTCATGTAAGTGCCAAATTTAAACATGATTGACAGTTTGAGTTAGGATTGATTTATCACCATATATTATACAATGTAAGTAAAATGGACCGTCACAATACTCATAACAAAGGGAAAATATTAATAAATTATTAAATTCAAAAAACAACAAATACATTCTATTAAAACTCACACAGACCACTGCTGAGATGAAGCTAGAGAGGATGGAGAGAATACAAAATAGAAAACAGTACAACTATCAATAAGACTAGAAAATAAAACAAAAATCATGCAAAACTGACAGTAGCAAACAACTATGAAATGTTTTATGTATATATATATATATATATATATATATATATATATATATATATATATATATTTACTATTTATATGGCAACTTTTATTTATTTTTATTTCACTCATTTGTCCATTTTATTGATAAGCCGACAAATCCTAATTGTATTTACCTTCTGATCCCCGATAACGCCTTCGGCTTCCCTCTTGGCTAGTGCTTTTATGGTGAACTGAAATACTTGTTGAAATTTTTTATTGTTGAAATTAGATAGTAACACCATAACTTTGTCAACATCCTGAATAATGTTAAAGGTATATGGTGAAATGAGGAATCTGAAACTTTCATAAGAAGGACAGTAGAGTTGGAAATGTGACAATGTCTCAAAAGTGGATTGACATGTGGGACAAATTTTGTCTGAATCAAGATGATATTTTTGCCCATCAATATAGAGGAATGTGCTCGTTCTTGCAGATGCTCTCAACTGAGTTATGCAGCGAATCATCTCAATTGGTACCACATATGTTAGCTGTTCTCCAAATTCCGCACTAGGATTAATGTGAAATTATTAACTATATAAAGATCGTCTTTTGGAAGAATAGGCTAGGCTTCTATCCTCTTCCCTTACGTATCTGGAATGGGCATTGAAAATGATGTCTCTTTTATTCCTTAAATATACAGCATCAACTTCACCGGACCTCCACACATCCACACATAAGTTGAACAGACTCCAACTTTCTTCGTACGTATGCCATCCAAATTTTTTTAAAGTCCGCTCTCAACAGAAGGCGATAACAACTGTAAGGATATTGAAACTCAGTCATATTTACAATTTTAATGAGCCATGATAAATATCTTTTAAAGATATGGTATTTGAGTTTGGGCCTGTCAGCCTCCAACCTGACACACCAGTCGAACAGACCAGCAAGAGCAGGCGTTTTAAATAGTATATTTCGCACCTAGGGCCTAAAATGTATGTTTGCCGGCTCGAGATCGCGGTTTTCACAGTTCGAGACGAAGTCGAGAACTTGAAGCGTTTGAGAGCCAGCAAAAGATTTTTGCCCGCGTTGCGAACGCTTTTTTTCGCCACACCACAAAAAAAAAACAACAATGTTAAGTTGGCAATTTTGAAAGCGAAATTTTAAGGCTATGGTACTAGCAAGAATGTTGTTGAGGTTATGAAAATATCATCGTATTCTATTGTTTGATATCAAAATTACGGAATAAAAAGGATAATACATATCAAGTTATGAACAATAATTTATAAAATATATTATAAATATAATTGATACGATATACATATATATATATATATATACGATATACGATATAGCTTTTTACTGTAATATTATGTGATCATCTCTATATTATTTGTGTGATCGGACATGATCAGCTGTCATTCAAGGTCATTTTCTTTTCCGCCCTAGGGCGGTAAACGTTTACAGACCTCGTCGGAAACCGAACACTTTCGGCTTCCATATGATACAAGAAAAACAGCTCATTACATCCTAGTGTGGCGAAAAAGAATAACTGTGCTACCTCCACTGCTTCCTCACAACCCAAACCCCAAACCTCAGATCCACACAAACAAGATGGAATAATAATTGTGTCTCTTCGCACTGTACTCACCAATTATATTGATTAAATTTTATATTAAAAGAGCAATTCATTGGTTACTGGGCAACAGCAAGCCCAATAACAATCAATAAGCAATCAATCAATAACATACTAATAATATACAAATTTAGTACATAAATAGAGTTGAATTTTCTTATTATTATTTTTATTATTATGATTGTAATTACTTTCTTAATTCATAACCAAATGGTTGGTAGTTGAATGGATTTTGCTTAAGCTTAACAAGGTTTTAGACTGTTAAATTTTCCCCCACTTTTTCAAAAAATATGAATTTTTCATACTTATGAAAGTTTTTTTTCTTATGTTTCAGAACCTTTTTTATAATGATTTCATAATTATCTAGTTTCCAACTTATATATATTTTCAAAAGCTCCATAGTATTTTTTTCACAGCTCTTTGCCGGTAGGAGTCTTGATGGATTTTTACAGATTAGGTTCAAGGCTTTAAATATGGTAGGCTACTACTGCATTCGAGTAAAATTATATTGATTACTCCAGTACCACGTCGAAGGTAATATTTTTCAGTTCTGCTGAGGTATCAGATGTTGAAGACCGGCGAACCACATTATGACATGTGCTGAGGATGACTGTCGTTTGCATCTTGTTCACCAAACCAGGCTGCAGTATGTTAATATCATGTAGAAATTTGAACAAGTTATTTGGGATTTCACCCATTGCTCAAGTTATAACTGATACAATTGTTACTTGTGTTTCCCTATACTTCTCTGATTTGTTCAGTAAAGATCACATATTCAAAAGCTTTTTTATAATTCTTCTATAATTATCATTATCATTTGAGAGTTTAAACATTTTCCACATGATATTAGCTAATGTTGGAGGCAAGTTGGATGGTTATATCTATGAGCATGGTCTTATTGAGCTGGCGATCTGTGAGGAAGATGTCAGGCCTATTACACAGCACTCTTCTGACTGAAAATTCTTCTTATTATTATTATTGTTGTTTATAATAATAATAATAATAATAATAATAATAATAATAATAATAATAATAATAATAATAATAATAATAATAATAATAATAATAATAATAATAATAATAATAATAATAATAATAATAATAATAATAATAATAATAATAATAATAATAATAATAATAATAATAATAATAATAATGATAGTAATAATAATAATAATAATAATAATAACAATAATAACAATTATAATGTTAATATTATATTCTGCAATAGGGAAGTAAATTGAAGATGAAAGATGGTACTCTTTCCATTCAGCATCCTAATCCTTCTTCTTTAGTCTCCAAAAGGTCTTATCTCCAAATCATCTGACTCTCCACCATCATTATCGAATTCTCACTTCTCTTCATTCCTTTTCACTTTACCTACCTTCTCTTAGTCAAGGAAACTCGTTTCAACACTGGATGAATCGAATTGTCGACAGAAGGTCAAAATGAAAAATCTAATTCAATAAGACTCTAACGAAGAACATAAGGGGAGAATCATCGTTTAAACTTATCAATTTGATTTACACAGTGAAAAAGCGAGTTCTGTTGAAGCAGGTCGTCCCGTCAGATCATGCTGCAGCAGCAACACTGAGGCTGAACAAAAGCTTTGTCGAAAGTACAATCACGTCTTAGAACCGTTCGTCTTTGTCACTTCATTCGCAGTTACAGCTCACAGCTCAGTGCTAGTGGCGTCGGAATGACAACGTTTTGTGCGCGAAACGCTCGTACACTCGTGTCCATGACGACCAAGTGCTAGCACTCCCCTCACAACTGACTAAATCTATTCCAATGTCGCATTCATTTCTCATGCTTAACTTGATATGGCTTGTTACTTACATTTTGATTGTCTCAGGTTAAGTCGAGTCACACATTGCTTGTAGCAAGGAGTGGCGTGGGGGGCACAAAAACCCCTCCATCCCCTTCCCACAAAAATCGAAAATTAAGTACGGAACTTGTGAAAAAACGAGGGAGAAGAGTGACTTTGCAAAAATGAAGATCAGCAATCTCTGTGACCCCTTCCAGCTGGGATCGCTCCATACTGCTCAAACTTGGAGATAACAACATTATTATTTATTATAAAAATAAAATTAATTTTCCCATGAACCAGTGTCGCTGACAGCATAAGAGATAATAAATGCAGTTAGCCTACACTTACAATATTATATAAGTTGACTGTAGTGAATTAATCATGACATGAGAAGTATGTTTGATATAAATATAAGACTGATATGAGGCGTTTGGTATAAATAACATACACAATAAAGGCTTAGCCACTTGATGGTATTCCACAGTCACCGGCTCCTCGTGTTATAGCTTTATTTAGTAGGCCTATTTTTAATATCTTCTTAGTACATGAAAAGACATGAAGTTGGGAAAAGATTCCACAAAGTCAACAATGTAGAGCAGCGAGTAGATTGCGTCTTTGGTCGCGAATAATCAGGTGTTGGTGGGTTGATTCTCTATCGACGTTACACTGACAGCGTAGGAAGTTGTTAACAATGAGCCGACTTGGTTGTAGCCCCATGCGCGTTGTTATGAGTTTGTAGCAAAGTCCACTCACAAGCCCCAACTTTAGTAGAGAGTGTAGTTTTGTTGATAGAGACTGCCTCAGGCGGCTTGCAGGCAGACTGAGCAATTTATAACAGAATCGCTTTGCAAAAACATTTCTAATGAGCCGAAGAGTTTTCGCCTGCTACAATTCAAAGTTGTTTTTCGTTAGGAAGGGGATTTAAGGGTTTTTGAAGGTGGGGCTGCTTCACCGACACTAGCAAACCAGAAGAGGAGAATGACCCATTACTGTGAGTGATCGACTCTCCAGCATTTCTATTGATTTTTCATTTTGAAAGCCTTCGTGGCGTCGATGAACGACCATCTATTCGTCACACCAAATACACATAACGATGAAATATGTCCCTCCCCACAGCAACGTGGCAATTGATCGTGATTTATTGTATTGTCCACATACGTGGTGCACTCTCACCTTCTCATATTTCTCCAAAAATTGTGTCCGCAACATCATTCATCGCTGGATAAAACTGTGTAATCAAGCCTTGATGAATAATATGATACCGTTTTTCACGCATTGAAAATAAATTTTTGAAACTTCCAGTAGGTATACATTCTTCATTACGCATGGATGTAATGATGAAATGGATGCAGAGGACGCATGGATGAATATGATGGATACGTACAGCCTGGAAACCGCAAGAGTAGGAAACCAATCTATTCATTTTACCTAAATCATTGATGGTTGAAAATCTTTGTCAAATCATTTCACTGCAGAATCAGCATGATATTAGAAATGAATGATTGCTACCAGATCAACTAATTGCAAACTTATCTCATTTAAAACATACATTTCAAAGTCCGTCATTTTGAGCTTTAGTCCGTTACTGATTGACGGTTTATTAGAAATAAAATTACATTTTTTTCGACAAATGGGATTTCTGTCAAATCAGGAGGCCCAACTGATCCATCTTTGTTTTCTAGAAAGGATTATCTCAATGTGAGATAGAATGCATAATTATATATACAGAGTCTGCCAATGAAACGGATGATTTAATAAAGTAATTATTGGTTTTTGGAAAAATATTTTCTACTAAATAATTGGCAGAACAAGCATAGCCATTATGATTACAATACAACAAAATAATCATTTTCTGAGAACCACATCCACCAAATGCAGTCCATTGCAGTAACGGCATTCATCGGTGTGGACTTCTAACAATAGCCTCTTAAACAGCTGCGATGTTTTCCAGTGTTCGAACAGTTTTTACACTCCCGCCTCTTTTTGCAGACGTTGATCCTGTTTGCTCAAGGCTATTTATCGATGTTCGAATTGCATTATCTGATGGAACAGGCTGGTTACCGCGGTATGTTAAAATGACATCGAGTTTGCACCAAACTTTCGCCATTTTGATAATACGCTTTTATGGCATAACCGGTCCAACAATCCATTGCAATTGAAATTACCAGTAACCTTCCCCCCTCTCGCTCATCCAACATTGCTTCAAGGTCACCTACATTATAACGAAGTGTTTTTCCTTCACATATGTGTTGAGCAAAATTCTTTCCGGAATGAGGGGATAGAATACAAAAAAAAATAATAGACTCCATACAATCAAAAAAAAGCTATTAAAAATAATAGGTATTCAAGAGCTCAAATGATATTCTAATACATTTTAATTGATTGACATAAGATAAAACCTAAGGGCAAGTATTATATCGGATAAAATATAATGAAATCTCAAAACAGAATGTTTTTCCCTATATATTTGTCGAATGGGGTCTCATCCAGGAATCAAAAAAATATATATATAATAACTGATGGAAACAGAGTGAT
Organism: Conomelus anceps; assembly: GCA_948455865.1. Classification (NCBI taxonomy): domain Eukaryota; kingdom Metazoa; phylum Arthropoda; class Insecta; order Hemiptera; family Delphacidae; genus Conomelus; species Conomelus anceps. The sequence goes on from OX418218.1 coordinate 58,731,200, forward strand.
GAAACTAGAATAACACTATATAGGTATTCAGAGGTTCACTTTTCTGAGAATATGTTGACTTTTCGCCTGCATCGGAAATAATTTCCGCAACATGTGGACGTTGTGCAGTGGAAATACCTTATTTTGGTTGTTTAAATTGTAGATAGAAGCCTTAAATGACAAATCATGACAGTAAACGTTTAATTTTCACGAATTTTCATGTTGGTCTTTTCAAAATTACTCATTCATGAGTATAATGCTACCATAAGAACAGGATGGGACAAAAAGGAAAAATCCTCCGCTTGTGTAGGGCTGTTCATTAACTTTTCAAGAGGATTGAGGCGTAATAAAAAGAAAGCTGCATTTGCAGATTCTTCATCACCCTCCAGCGCGCTATGCTTGAGATCCAATTTCTGAGAATGTTTATGATTCAATCCCAGGAGATACAAAGAGAGCGACTTTCATAATACTGTCATTCCACTGCCTTCTTGAAAAAATACTTTTTCTCTTGGAGAATATGTGTCATTTTTATACATTTACTCGTACATAATATATTATGATCTTGTTTCAACACACCAACACACATATAACACGTTCGACTACCGAATAAACTCTTAGATCACACTGAAACCTATTATCCAAGGACACGATGTGAGAAAAAAGTGTAACTTCGCGGGAGCCCTCTAAAATACTTAGTGTCATTGATAAAATATATTTGGGCAGTAACTCATGGATTCGATACATAAATAAATCTGGAGAAATATGATGTTGTGCTTTTTCGTTTCGATGTTCTTATTTCGAAGAATAAAAGAGGAGAATTTTCTATCTTGAAAATCAACAGAATGTTTCAAGTAATATGAGTCTCTGGCGCAGAATTATTCATGTATAGGCTTGTGTCTTGGTCTCTCAGGGTCCTGGGGCAGGAAAAAAAACTCGTGGAACTGACTGTCTCACGTTTAGGGACTTTTTGCAAATTTGAGCCCTTTGAAAGCGCTCCCAATTGTTCCAGCCCTAATCCATGACTTTTAAAATAATAAAGTACTTTAAAAAAAACTGCTATTGGCTAATAAAAATGAATTTTATGTGAGGGCAAATTATTTATGAACCTCACTTTTGTCTTAGGGTAAATGCAAATTAAGATCTGATTGTTCTGCGATAAAATCACTTGTACGATAAATTCTACAGTCAAAGTGATTCTTTTATTGCGAGAAATTTATTTGAATGGTTGTTGCTCAGCAACTATCAATATTGTAACTGATCTCATCATAGGACACGCATAATATCAGTTAGCAGCGTTTGACCACCACATAACGTTAAATTATTGTTCAGCCAGTACTATAATATTACTACAGTTGCGAATAGATCTACTAGTAGTTGCATTAATATGCCTCGAGACATTCATCCTATTGGAAGTTATACCCTTGAACATATTTAGCTTACGTAGAAATACTAGCGTTGCAAAATGCAAAATCAATTTTTCATACAAAAGCCCTTACTGCAACATGTGCAGAATCACAATTTTCAACTGAAATCATGCTATGACATTGAAGGATTACTGTCAAGCCTGTATTGGCTCCCAACAGCAAATCAGTTATCTCGCAATAGTTGAAATTTAATTTTTTTAGTAAGATAGCTGTATTCCAATAATACTATGATATTCAACCATACATAGGCTCTTCTTTAAATACTCTCGATTTCCCATACTCTAAACATGTTCCGTCCATTGGTTGGATTAATTTATGGATTAGAATTATTGTGGGACTGATTCCATTTAAATATTCAAATTTTTTTATTATAAAATGCAAATGACGAGATATATTCAAGAACAGCTTGAAATTACTTGTACAGAGAGACAAACGTCAACAAAAGTTATAGGAGGTCTCTTTTTTATCATATCACCCTATATGCTCGGTAATCAAGAAATTAAAGTACGAGTACTCCTAAGACCGGGTTCACACGAGCTACAATCGTGCGATTGTAGCCAGAGCAATTATCGAGAGTTGCGCGATTCTTGTAGAGCACAGGATCAGATTGTGCAGTTCCCACGAGCTACAATTCGCTGCGATGTAGCCGGCCTGTAGCGGATTCCACTAGAATGGCCGTTTTCACATAGGACGACACGACGCCGGCACGACACCGATAAGGGGCCGTCCCGGTTTTGTGGTAATTGAGATCCAATGCTGCCAAGTGGAACAGCTAACACACACCGACACGGCATTGCTGTGCCGTTGCCGGTGCCGAGTTGTCGTTGACAGCAATGTCGGTGTAGGCATCGTGTTGGTGTCGGTATCGTGCCAGCGCCGTGTCGTCCAGCTTGAAAACGGCCAATCGCGCGCTTTTAGCCAAGGTCATCTTCGTTTGTTCGTAGCTAGCAAAAAGAGCATGAAACTTTTTATTTTTTCATTTTTTTAAAATCGTATCATACTTTGCTCAATGTTGTGAATATGCAGGAGCTTGATTTCTTTTCTAGCATGAATATTAACATTTTTATAAAATATTTATTCGAACTGCATAAGTTGTCATTATAGCAAGTGATCCATAATGGTCGATCTATATTATAGCATAAAAATGTTAGTTTTAGTGATAGGAGAAAAATTCGAGTTCGTTTTGATTAAGGAGGCTAAGCACAGTAGCAAGGGACATGGAATTTTCATGTTTTTCGTATTTGTTAAAAAGACGGGGACAGTTCATAATTATTGCTTTGGCGGGGTTGTTGCCCTTCACAATAATTGCTCTGACTATTTATTGCTTAAGCTACTTCCGCGAGATTGTAGCACGTGTGAACCCAGCCTTACTGTGGAGTGGAAAACTTTATGCGAGAATTTAATTTAATTGTAATAAATTTTCTTTCATGGAAAAAAATGTTCAGAGGGAATGAGTCATACACTCTGTCAGCAAACAATTTCGAGCTCCTTCAAGCTTTCATAAAATAGAGAAAGAAAGAGAGAGAATGTGAGTGAGAGTGAAGAGACAGTGAGTGTAAGTAAGAGAGAGTGTGAGAAAGGCGAGAGAGAGAAAGTAAGAGTGGGAGAGAGAAAGAAAGGCGAGAGAAAGCAAGATATGATGTCATCAATCATATGTGACTTATTCGCGTCTTGAGGCTGTGCAAGACAGTTTTTGACAGTATGGAATCCAACTTCCCATATATATCTGAAACCTCATTCCACCCATGCTGACTCTCAACTTACTGCTAAGTCAACAACTACAGCACTTTGAAAAGCGAATAACGAGGAACGACCTGGCAAAATAAGATTTTTCAACGCAGATGACATGAGGTATTTTTTTAAATGCTATATTTTGTAGAGGCTTCGATTTTATACATGAATCTCAGTTGTTCTTCCCAACGAATAAATGTCGCAAGAGCGGACCCAGAGGGTCATGCGGGTCATAACCCCTCGAAACCTGAGCATCACTAAAAAATCAACTGGAAAAAATAAATTTAATTTACTGACTAGTTCAATTGTAATCAATTTTTATAATATTAAGTATATGGTCATAGTTTACAATAAACTCTGCTGAAATAAAATTGCATAGGAAATTGCAAAGCCTACACTACCAAGGTAACTTGAGACATGGAGTACCTAAAATTATTAAAATCCATTCCAAACAGACCAATCCAGCTGCCTAGAGTTCAATAGCTCTCTGTTGCCTGGGTGTTGCCAGGAAGTGAAGTCTATCATCAAAGTGAATTGAATTATGTCACTATGCACATTTATGAAGCTGTGTGTACTTATAGATCTTCACACTCCAATCTCAGTTTTTCAACATAATTTATTGTTGATTAGTTCTTCATCTAGTTTCACTAGTTTCTTGTTTTGAACAAAATAATGAAAACTTTTTGATTAATTTTCATTTACTCGTCACATCGCAAACAATTTTCCTTTATTGTATTAAAATTGCAATATCTCTTGTTCTTATTCCAGTCTAGGGACAAGTAGAGATTACTTTTATCAGTTACTCAATTGTATGATTGGTTGGCAGCTCTTCATCTCGAATTTTCCAGTCCTAGTTAGAATTTGTTTTCTATCATTGAAAAACAGGCAGGCTCGCCTCGCTTGCCTTACCCGTCCGACCAGACCCAGTGACGATAGAGGGAAATTCATACAATATCTAAAGAATATTAATTATTGTTGCACCTTCTACAGGAAAATTAAAAGAAAAAAATATTTGGAACTCATCTAGTCTCAAATGAACCTGGATACCAAACTTTAATAAGTCTTTGCTACGTGTTCCTTGAGAAGCTGTGACCAAAAAATTGTTAATTTTGGACTTATGTCAGCTTTAGGCGTATGTCAGAAATATTTTGAAACCCCCAATTATCATGCGTCTATGACTCAATAGAGCATGTGTATCAAGACCCAACTTTTCTAGCCCAATGGTCACAGTGATCAATTCTAAACAATCGTTCATTTTTGGTATATTTTGAGAAAAAAGTGAATCTTCTTTTACCACGTGTCTGGGTCTAGGACCCTCAACTGAAGATATATTCCCAATTCCAATATTTCTGTCTAAGTAGTAGCCTAAATGGGAAAAGCTGAAAAATCATCACTTGGTTTTCAAATAAATAACCTCAAATTTGAGCATGTTTTGAGAATAATTTTTCAAAAGTCTTCATTAGCGCGTGTCTAGTTTTTAAACCTAAGATTTCAACTTTTTCATTCATAATATGAAAGGAAAAGTTGAAATCTTAGGTTTCATGGGAACTATATATAGTTCCCATTTTATTAGGTTAAATGGGAACTATATATAGTTCCCATTTCATGAGAACTATAATATAGTTCTCATTTCATGAAAAAAGTAGCTGAAAAAAGTAGCTCAGTTTAAAAAAAGTAAATTATGGGCATATTTTGCATACCCTTTGTTAAAACACGCAGCATGTCAACTGAAACATTAATTCATGGAATGGACAAAATTGTATTTAGTGGAAGAGGCTAGGACGAAGTTGTAGAGGGTCCCCGGGTCCCGATGACTCATGAAGTGGGTTGAAATAGAAATATCCAAGTCTAGAAACGCTTAAATGTGGTTTTAGAGAAATTATATTCCCCTGGACCTCCCTTTTGAGCATGAGAGTCACAAATTTTGTCATAATTGTGGGAGGACAGCTTTAAGATTTGAACGTATTGTGAAGGTAGACTATAGAGTTTGTCTATCACAATTAAGGGTAGGCTTATTGAAGCCTTTCACTTAGTTACAGTACTGATTTCGAATTTGCCTTATTTCTCTTTTGTGAAATAAATTCACAGAATTATTTACAGCTATAGTATTATTTCGATAAAAGCATTATCAAGTAACAAGTTTTTCAGAATGAATTTCAGTGGAGAGCATTAGAAAGGAGTCAAAGATAGTATCGGAGGTGGTATATTATCAATGGTGTGGTGGGGAGGGGTGGTTTGCCTGACGGACCCCCTTGTCAAAGTCCTGGCCACGTTTATGGGTAGAGAAGATAATCACGGTGAGAGAAGAGTGGAAGGGATGAGAGGAATGGCAGTGGGAGGAGGGGACATTTTGCGAAAAAAGTCAGTGAAAACTCATTCATAACCCCCCAACATTTTGAGCTGAGACCGCCCTTGGAATGCTGCAAGCGAATTTCCAAGCCACAGTGCAAAGAATTTAAGGAAGTTATTTCAAATAATTGGACAAATAAATTAACATCGAAAACCTTATAAATAACCAATAGACAACCTAATAGATGACCTATTATCCTGTCTCCAATTTTATATAACCTCCATTCATGGCCTTATCAGACTGATGCAATGCATTTACGCTACTCGAATTGATAGATTTTACAGACATTATTATTAAACAATCATTATTTATAAGGTGGAATACAATGGTCAAATAAATTAATGAAGTTATAAAAGATATTGTTGTGAAATATGTAATACCAAATAAGAGAATCTGAAGAATTTGATGATTGGTTAGGAATGTTCAATAATTTGAAGCAGGGGATAAATTGAGGGTAATTGATAATTGAAGGTAATTACTCCAAACAAGATTGAGTACTTCAAGAAGCACTTAAGGAATCAATCAATCAACAAAAAATAATGGAAAAAGTAACAATGGAAAAAATAAAGAGATTTCCACTGAGATATAACAATGATTTTCTTTTAATCCACATACATTAGCCTATACATTCAAAATAGACTACCATGGCAGTAGGTCTATTGTACCTTACGCTGATGCGTAACAATGTGAACTAAAACGTCATTAGACAGTAGGCCCATATATTTAATTGAAAAATATTGATCAGTTTGTAAGAATTAATTATCATTTTTTCATTCTAAAATTTTCTCATTTTTCTACTCTAAAATTTTCTCATTTTTTCATTCAAAGTTGATTTGACTTTCCTATTGATTAAAGTTGTCAACAATGAAAAGGTGGAAATTATACTCAAGAATTAAACTTTAAGGATGGAAAATTAAACTTCGGCAACTCCGTTATTGCTTGAAAACTATTCAATTCATATTCAATAATGATAATAATTCCTAATTTGAATAACTTAGAAAATATAAAGTAACATCCACCCTTACCGGCTTAAGAAGTGACATGAGTTTCATGATTTTTCCAACAGTAGCACAAAAATATTCACTAACTTCTGTGCAAGCTCTGTGAACTGAGACCTGATGTTTTGCCTGGGACCCCGGGAAAAAATTTACCTGTGCTTGGTGGAAATAAAGGTGGCTGCAAGCTGGCAACTTACATCCCACAAGTAAATCATTGGCGTACATGAGAAGCCTAGACAAGGGACTGCGCTCTTGCCAACTAGCATTGCCAACTTCTGATTCGCACCTGACGATATTTTATTTGCACATAAACAATTCCCTCGACGTTTGAATAGCACAATTGATGAATATCCTACCAACAAGCTCCACGTATTCAAACTAGTCGTACAGTATATTTTCTTCACTTAAAGAAGATAATTTCAGGCTGTACATGGACTTTCTACTAACTTTTAAAATTTTCCATTGATAGTCTATAATATATTATTTGACTCTAGTGTCGGCTCAGCAAGCATGGATAAACAATAAAAAATATTAAAGATTTAGCAAGTTCTTTCCTCCAATCAGTTTATTCTTGGAAATTTAGTCTAATAGTGTTATTGAGAACATAGTAACGATCATGTGTAACACGTTTATACAATTCTGATGGCTTTTAATAATTGTAACTCACTCTCCTGCAGCAAATCAAGTTCCTAAATTTTATCGCACTTTCTGTAATCAGTGCATATGTTGTCAAACTCATGCTATTATTATTTGGTAAATAATCTATATATTGGATTGTTTACCATGGTGAATGGCATTGTATTAAGTACTTTATTTTTGATGGTAAGGCCGGGCGCAGAATTCATAATTGTATCAATAACAGAGTTTGTACTGGGTCATGACGTGTTTATTTGGATAGAGAACGGGGATTAACAGCTTCAGAGCAATGTAAACCACACGTTATCTGAATATTGTGATTTTGCCATTCCATTATAATCATGCATACAAAATATTTGAACAAATCATGTTCAATATTTTTCATTGAGCCACTGCTATTTGCTTTCATGCATTGTAGCATTGTCATAATCATAGAAAACTGGGAAAGTTGATAATCACAAGGAAAAGCTCGATTCTAATTGCTTTAATTCGGCATGTTTCAATTCATTCAATTATTCATTTCTGTTACTTCAAAAAAAAGGATGATGAATGAGGCTACATATTTGCTCGAAGCAAGTAAATATAAGTGTAGAGTGATAATTTGAGAACAGATAACAAAAGGTGGAACTTGCAGGTGACATTACAATGATCCAATAAGTAATAATTGAATCTTCCACAGGACCTTGAACGTAACTATTAATTCTATACGTACCGTAAAGAATGTTCTTCTTGCAAGAAAAATAGTAATGCCCTATTTAATTGCGATCTATTGGCTATTGTTTAAACCTGATCTCCATTATTTATTCCCTAATCAAAACATGATAACAGTCAACAGACGACAAGAAGTCAACGTAGACAGAGTCACTTCAACATGCAGTCGTCATGCATAACTTAGAATTACAAATCTAAAAATAAACTATCAAATCACTTATCTGATTGCTTCCAAGTCGGATTGCTTTGAATCTTCTATTTATTGAGCGATACTAATATTCTTCGTGAGTTGCGCTACATAATTCCTGCCTGAAAATCTTGCACTATGTTCACGGCACAGCGAATAAGCTCACGAAGTTCGAGCTTCGAGCTTGGTAACCGTCAGATTCTGCGTTGGATTTTCAGGAACTCGTTTGCATGCAGAATAGTAATTAAGCACCTGAAGAGACCACAAATTGGGTTGAGTTAGGGCTCGGCATCATACCCCGCTTTATTTGAATACTTCTGTGCGTTTTACCCAAATAAGTTCAGAGATTTACGCCACAACTCGTTCCAATTATTTCCCACACAATATGCGAGCGCAGATTTATTCGCAGAACAATTTTCATATGGCTGAATGATTGCTTTCTCTATAATCAGAGCTACGCTTCCAGAGTCATACATCTGGATGTTCATGAAATTTACAATTAGGTCCTTCATAAGAGAGTTCTCTTCTTTGAAAAATGATGGAGGTTGATTATGGCTGATGTGTATACAGTGTCCCAAAAGTGAAGTTCAAAACTTCTAGGAATGTGTGTATGGGTTTCATAAAGTTTCATAAAAATAAACTTAAGAATATTTTTCTCTTCAAACGCCTTATTTACCAGATATCCGCTATTTCGTATTTTTATCTTTGAATTGTTTCAACTGTACTTTATGAAACTTCATAATTATGTATATTAAAGAAGGTAATACCTACTCTGTGTCAAGTCCAAAGCGGCACTAGACTTAAGAAATATAATCTAGGCTGTCTCAAGGCCGCCTCAACCAAATCAAAATTTCATGAAATTTCGGATTTTTTAGTTTTTTAAATCGCCATCGTATTTCTCCTATTTACCTGGGAACATCAGCAAACTTATCAAATTTTTCATTATTCCCTGAATTTCACCTTCTTTACATCATCTCTGACCAATTTTTTCCCGCGTGACGAAATTGTCTGCAAACCTATGCGCGTTCATTGTTACGCGACAGGAAACGCAATGCATAAACGGGCATGAGTCACACATTTTAGCCGCTTGTTCTTTAAATCGCTTAACGACAAAAGCCGCGGCTGAAACGCGCAACGTACATGAAACAAACTCTCAATAGTAATTAAATCTCCGCGTTTTTGTCGAGCTACAGGAAATACAATGCATAAAACCGGCCTTACAAGGCGGTATCGTATAAAGTTTGTCCAACACTTTGGAACTGTAAAGCAAATTTAAATTCACAATAAATACGGTTTCCAGCAGTCGAATTTTTTATAAATAAGAGAGAGAGAGAAAGAGTGAAAGAGTATGAGAGCGTGCAAGAAGAGATGATAGACAGAGAAGAGAGGAGTTGTTCGTTGACGCCTTCAGCATGGCAGTAATCAAAATGATGAAAGATGTTTTTGTTCATGACCTCAAGTTTTTGGCATCGCATATTGAAATTGATTAATTCGTTACATACAAAATTGCCAGTTCTGATACGTTGAAAATCTCTATTCCCACGAATTCACTTTTTAGTATACATTTGAATGTCATGCAATCCTCATTTAAATTTGAATAAATTCCCTTTTATTTGCTGCTGCAGATCAATCCAGCTTTGCTTTCAAGTGAAATTAGGGATTCAATCACATTTTAGTGATGTTTTTGAGCCCGAGGTGTGAGATTCTCTGTTAATGAATAATAAGACGAAATTGTCACAACCACATTTATTAAAACTTTGAGAAACTAGTTTTGGTTGTTACACCATTATCAATCTCAATCAAACTCATTTATCACCTTCGCCACTACAAGGAAAGATTCTTCGTTATTCTGGTGAGAAAATAATTATTCATATCTTTGCTATATTACTATATTTATTTTCGTTCACTAAAAATATTAATAGAATAGTTTTCTTTCCAGTTCATTGAAAATTCCATTCATCTCTTCCATTCATTCATCAACAGTATAATTTTTAAACTTCTAATCAATTCTATTTTTAAATCAACTGTTATCATGAAAATAATTGATTTTTTCTCTATTGTTATCTTATCTTCTATTTTTTTTCTTTATCTTGCTCTTATTAAGTGACAGAGAAGACATGTTGGTCCAAAACCTCAACACGCCAAAAAATAATGTATTCATTCTATTCTATAGGCTTCACGTGAAGAAAGTGATTAAATCTCGTTCAAATTCACATGCTGCTGGAATACTATAAACAATCAATATAGTAATCGCTATTTCTGTCAATTTCATCGCGTACTGTTCCAATCAGTATTCACTATCATTATTGATTCGAGCAAAACTTTGGGAAGCTCATACACGGAAAACGTTTCATCGCCCTGACTGAAAATGGGTTTAAAAAATGGCCGCTCAGGTGACAGCGTATAATTCCAATTAGCGTGAATCATGTCGACACTCTGGGAAAGTTCGTGGAGAGGGTGTTGAGGGTTGCTTTTCATAGAGGGGGAGGGGGCTAGTTGACTTTGCTTTTTCTCATTGTTGTCGACCGAAGCGACGGTAGTCGCGCTCACGTCGGGTCAGGCATTTTCTATTCCTGCGCAGTTTACTATTTGCTATTGCGCCTTTGTTGCCAAGCAGCACCTGAGTAACTCTCTCACTCACTAGCTTTCTCACTCTCTCTTACTCCCTCTATCGCTCTCTCTGTCTGTCTTACTCTCTTTATTTAGTCCAACACACCGCTAACCATCACATCACGCTGTTATCAAAATAATCACCCAAGGGTACAAACAGGGGTAGAGATAATCCAGCCATGCAATAGTGAACTCGTATAGGTATGGAATAGCATATATCTATGATAATTATAATCTATTATTATCCACTCTAAATTTTATAAAACTATGAATATTTATGGATGTAGTACGAATAAGAAAATTAAAATGAGGATATAAACTAGTTTTGCCTACCAATGGCTGTCTCAATAGCGACGTAGAGCGGATCCATTATAAATAATTTCAAAAATGCAATACTCACAACTCACATACTAAAGAGTTTCAAATAAAGTATCCACTTTAAACTGAGGAAATTTTAAATTTAACGCAAGCAACCTTTTGAAGTCTGCGCCAAACTTTTAATGAACATGCAGTTCGATATCCCAACCAGTGAAATGACGAATTAAAGGGCATTCCACTTTTAGAAGGCTTTCGCTATTACAATTTTCCTAAATAGGCTACAATAATCTAGGTTAAAAAATGATTGTAGAATTTTAGTTCGTTTATTAACTTTTCTTATAGGTAGATTCTTAGTGACTTTAGTCTATATATTATATTCTTACGCTAATTTGATAAATATTTCATAACGTAGGCTATGAAGAATTTATCATGTTTTCAAAATTTGAAAATTCAACTAAAGCTCAAAATAAAACAAATTCTAAAACAAGAGAGATACCGAATTCAATGAAATAGTACTCAAAAATCAAATACTCGCGTACTATAAAGTTTAAAATAATGATTTTATTTTAAACAAAAAACTTTAGATTTAATACAAAATGATCGTTTGAAGTCGGCGCTAAATATTCTATAAAACTTATATAAATTCCATGTTATAGGATCTCTATGTTATATTTTAAAAGTTAATGCAAAATTTGGCGCCGACTTCAAAAGTTTATTTGTATTGAATTTGAGATTTTCTGTTTAAAATAAAATCTTTATTTTAAACTTTTTAGTATTCGAGTATTTAATTTTTGAGAATCATTTCATTGAAGTCAGTTTCTTTTTTGCTTTAAAATTGTTTTTTTCGGGTCTACCTTGCGATACTTGGATGGGACCACCGCTAAGTGATGCTCCAACATTTGAAAATTTATCGAAATCAGACCAATAGTGCTCGAGTAATCGATGTACAAGCACTAAATAAAACATATTTTAAAACAAAAAAAGAAACCGACTTCAGTGAAATGATACTCAAACATTAAATACTCACGTACTAAAAAGTTTAAAGTAAAGTATTTACTTTAAACTGAGAATTTTTTTAAATTTCATACAAGTAATCTTTTGAAGTCGGATAGTTCCACACATAACCGCCAATCGGATAACCGGTGTCGTTTACCAGGCTGATCATTGCATCATATGGAGCACTTCACATCTAGACGGTTTTCGAAATCATATGATGTAATGCAATTATGCCGGGTAAACATCGGTTACCCAAAGCTGGTTCAGTATGAAACAAAAATGAAACATTTTTGAGAATCATTTCATTGAAGTCAGTTTCTTTTTTGCTTTAAAATTGTTTTTTCGGGTCTTCCTTGCGATACTTGGATGGGACCACCGCTAAGTGATTGAAATGAAAACATCGAAGAATGCTCCTTTTTGTTTAATATTGGGCTGAGTATTGGGCCGATCCTTGTGCAACTTGGATGGGACCACCGCTGAGCGATGCTCTTTCATTTGAAAAAAATTCATCGAAATCGGTTCAATATTGTTCGAATGATTGATGTACAAACATAAAAAAAACAGGTCGAATATGGAACCTTGTTCTTTTTGGATGTCGGTTAAAAACAAAAAACAGGTCAAATTTATATAACCTACTTCTTGTTGGAAGTCGGTAATGAAATTGAATTGAATGATGTAGACGTTCTCTACATTTGAATGAGGAAGATCATCACCATACTATGAAGAATCATCCGGTAAATATAATGTAAACTGGTACATAGAAATAAAACCGAATGAAATAAAAAATTAATCTCAAACATGAAATAAAATTACCATAGAGTAGAACAGGAGCAGCCATTACTTTATAGAATTTCATAATTGTATCTTTTCTCGCTTTCTTACCTAGGGTTTTACTGATATTTCCACAAACTGATTGAAATTTTTGTATTTTTTTCCCAATGTCAAATTCATCTTGAAAGCTAATGTCGCATCCTAGATAGGTGAATTGTGATACCTGTTCTAACACTTCGTTGTCAATCACAATTTTAGATCTAGTTGAATACTTCCCTGTGAATGCCATAATTTTAGTTTTTTCTTTTGAAACTCTAAAATTCTATTCCTTACAAATTTCATTAAGGACATGAGCTGATATTTGAAGGTCATCTTCATTGTCCTGCACAATCCACAAATCATCAGCAAATAATAATGCATTCAGGTACTCGTCTTTCTCAAGTCTAATTCATAATTTGCTCTTCTTTTCCATTTCCTGAAAATGTAGTCTTTTTTAAGTATTAAATAAAGTGGGTGATAAGCTGCACCCTTGTCTCACACCTTGGTTTATGGTCATTTCTTCTAGTTGTTTAGTACCTGTATTTAGTACTACTTGTGTATTATGGTACAGTGATCTTATTACATTCACAAAATGCAGTGGATATCCCCTCTCTATCAGAATCTCCCATAAACTCCTTCTATTCACTTTATCAAATGCTTTTTCAAAGTCAATAAAAGCCATATGCGTTTCAAGGTTGAACTCTCTTCTTTTCTTTATTACTCTCTTCACCAAAAAGATATCGTCTGAACATGAATGACCATTTCTAAATACACTTTGCTCTTCATTCAAAACTGCTTCAGCAATGCTCTTCACTCTTTAATTTATAGTTTTGGAATATATTTTATACCCAACATTCAGAAGACTGATCCATGATAATTTCTCATAATCATTTCGTTTTCCTTTTTTAAAAAGAGAGATTACTTCAGCCTTATTCCATTCTACTGGAATCTCACATAGTTTCCAACACTCGTTTAGTAGATGCAAGAATCTCAATTCTAATAACAGGCCACCATACTTGAAAACTTCCCCATTCAATCTATCCAAACCAGCAGCTTCCCTGTTCTTTATGCTTTTCAATGCTTGCTGCAACTCCTGCATTGTTATTGGGTCTACAGAATTATTTCGTATCAGGTTTGAATGGACATTTATTGGGACATTTTCAGAGCACCACAGTTCTTTATAATGTCTTCTCCACTCATCATCTGATATCATGTTCAAAGAGGCATTGTCTCTTCAATTTCTATTCAAGGATCTCATTATCTTGTATGCACACTGCTGCCTTCCATGAATATAATTTTCTATAACACTTATAAACTTATCACATGAGACCTGATGAGCATTTCTCACAATCTGTTTTGCAAAGTTACGTTTTTACAAGAAATTCTCCTTAGCTTCTTGAGTTTTCTTCTGCAAAAACACCAGGTATGCCTTCTGTTTCTCTCTGATAGCAGTTTCTATATCTGAGCTCCAAATTCTTGAGTTCTTTTTACTTTTTTTTCAACCTTTTGCCAAGTGCTTCAGTTGCAGCTTTTTCCATGCATGACTTTATATTGCCCTATTCTGTATCAATATTTTCTGCAGTTGGGACCAACAAGAGGCACCCTTCTAATCTTTTCTGATACAGGTTCCATGTACTATCATCTTGTAAGAGATTTATTTTAAACACTTCCTCTCTTTGTCTTTTGACCCTCGTGGTAGCTGTCCATTTTCTCAACATCAACACTTTGCTTACTAGGAGATAATGGTCACTATAAATATCACAAGCTCTGAAGACAAAGACCTCACATCCTGGTCAAGAGTTTCCATTTTGTTATTGACAATGACATAGTCAATGATGGATCCGACTGTTGCATTAAAATCTCCCACAATTGCAACATGACTATGATTGCAACATAATATGTCTTGCATATCTTTTGTAGTATTTTCTGGAGATTGTCATAGAAGGTTTCTGTTTCTTTTTTTTTCTTTCTTCTGGAGCATATATCCCAACTACAGTTAGATAACCTCTTTGAATTTTGAGCCTAACAGTTATAACCCTTTCATCTATACATGTGTAATCTTGTATGAAACCTTTCCATTTGTTGCTTATCATAATTGCAACCCCGGCATTTGCTCTGTGATTCTGTGGGACACCCATAAAGACCATCCAATAGTTGCTCAAGTCTTATGTTCCCTGTAACTTTTTCTTTGTCTCCGTTATCACTGCTATGTCCACATTCTGTTTTTCAAGATTATCATTTAGTTTATCCTCTTTATTTGTTATTCCTCTAACATTCCATGTAGCTAACTTTAAAATAACCGCTTTTCCAAATCGTTTTTCTTCAGAAAACCTGTTTTTTTTCATTATCCTTAATTCCGGTCCGGTTTCCGAGGCTGTTTGTGAGTTTGTCAGTATGTATAAGTATCCCTTGGCCGCGGTAAGAAAGCTGCGCAGGTTAAGTTCAATGGTGGGGCCGCCGCCACCTTGCTGTGTCTGAACTCACAGGATCTGTATAAGGTTTACTCCCTTAGACAATCTGCTTTCACTATAGCTATGAGCCTTGTCTACCCATTGAGAAATAATTCGAGAGAAAAAAAAGGGGAAGAGTTTGATCAAGGGAGACCTGACAAAGAGAGAAAGAAATAATGACACAAAGCCAAGTCAATAAAATAGTGTCATTCTAGAATTTAAAGCTCCAGAACATTAAGAAGAAGAAGAATATGAAGAGGAAGAAGAAGGACGAGGGAAGAAGTGTTCTGGAGAGGCTGTTTGCAGTAGCCCTTCGCCTACCGGGCGATGAGATCGCCAACCCAAGTAGAATTCTTAAAAGTATTTTTAGGCTCAATGTTTTCTGGACCCATTTTTAAAGAGCATATAAGAATAATAAAAAACGGACAAATGTTATGCTGATACCTTTTTAGCAATGAATACCGTATTCAAGGATATTATTCAATAGATATTACATTATATTATAAGGAATATGAAATACAGCTCGTTTTTAATATATAACATAATTGCGAAAAAATCTAGTGAGGGACTTATATATCCTGAGGGTTTAAATGACTATGAGGACTCACTTCTTTTGTTTTTCCAATTACCGTATGACACTATCATTACGTCTTTCATGAGCTCCAGCAGTATGAAATATAGGTAACATGAGACACCTGTATAAGTCCACCATGATTTTTGCAAAGACATGATTTTCAGGAAAGTGACTCTTGACAACGAGACGAACCGAGGAGGTATATTGGGTCCGAATCCCCCCAAACTTTCCAAACAACAATAAAAAAGCAGTGTTCGTGTCACTTATAAAAAGTGAAAATTTATTTTGAGATGATATCCGGATCATCTCATGATTTAAAAAAGTAATTTCTGGTTTTGAACCTGCCATGAAGGGTCTGGAAATAGATTGTATTATGTTTTTAAGAGGTTAATGATAATAAAGGTCCCTTGGTAACTTGGTGAGAGTCGATGATGGTCATCATCCTTGATTTCTTTTTTCTTGTTCAGTGCCACTACAGTTCTCAACTCCACTATGTGCTCTCAGATGGGCAAGTTCAGGGTAGCCGCGTCCCATTGAGTTGAATGCTCTACTTGGCGCAGTTCCAGTTCGGGAGGAATGCTCGGTTTCGCGCGTTTTATTGATTTCCTCCTTCTGAAGAACATTATCGGAGCCGGAACACTGAATAACCAGAAAGAATGGAACGTCTTCTACATTACCATATGATTGGGATCTGGATCTGTTTATTTCACTAGAATAAAATCTCTCACAGTGTACAAGGGAGCAGGGTGCTCTACGAAAGAGAAAACACAAAAAAATCCAACGAGATACTGTTATGTTCTCTTTTACAGGATCCTATTCAGGGTCAAGAAGGATGTGAGCTAGTGAATTGTTTGAAGATTGATTGAAAATGATGCAACTGGAATTGATCCTTGTTGATTATGAGTGAAATTACAAAAAATTGTGTTTTTCAATTTAGAATGAACAACAAAGAAGAATTTGAATGGAAATAAAGTACGTTGTGGATAGACTACCTGATTGCAAAAAAGCTAGTAAAAGTTTCGAGTATGGAGACTATAGCGTGAGGGCTTAAATGAATATTAGGACTACAAAAAATATAGGAAAAATTACAATGGACTAACCTCTTTTGTTTCTCCAATTACCATAAGTCATACATTAGTTATAGTCAGAATCATGAATCAATTATGTTGATTAATGAATCATACTATAACATCAATGAAATAATATACTTTTAATATAGGCCTACTATTATAATAAAACAGTATCATAGTTTTTTCAATTTGGAAACTGCAACTGTGTTTTGATAAGGCTTGTTGGAAGATTTACTTCTCATACCAATAATCAAGGTGGAAGGAATTAATTATCAGTACTTTCCAGTACTTGAACTTAAAAGTACTTTCCAGTGAGTAGAGTGGGCCAATAGAGAGGACGCGGATTTGAATTCACGACCAATCAAGAGCCCGATTTTAAATGGTTCAATAGCGAACGTGAAACAAGATTTTCGGCCAATCGTGGGCTGTGAATATTTGAAGGATTCAGGTAGGCCACTCTATCAGTCGAGTTGAATTTATCAACAAGAATATAATTCAACTTTCATGGATCAGGGGAAAAATAATGTTTTGAAGCATGAATATAACAAACATGTTTACATGTTCACATGTAATTGTGAGCTGTGTGTTCTTCAAAAACTGGGACAAACTGACGTACAGTGCTCGACAGTTATCAGCTGATCGAAGTATTATAACCAACCTAAAATTGGACATAAACATTAGCTAGGCTACTTTTGACCAATTTAAAGACTGATACTATGAAGTTTTGTCTTACACATAAAAT
Source organism: Conomelus anceps (assembly GCA_948455865.1). Classification (NCBI taxonomy): domain Eukaryota; kingdom Metazoa; phylum Arthropoda; class Insecta; order Hemiptera; family Delphacidae; genus Conomelus; species Conomelus anceps. Next base: position 58,748,786 of record OX418218.1, read on the forward strand.
GGATTGGTAACGAAATTGAATTTTAATTAGATTAATAGAGTGAGTATTAATTATAAATGAGTCATCCATTTCAAAGTGAAACCCATATTTTTGGATATGAAAGATTTGTTGGAGGGTTGGTGGGATGCGCCTTACAATATCAACATTAGGCCTATTTTGTATTCTCTCGTACTGATACACTATATACGTTCTTATGTTATTTGAGTTTTACCACCTACTTTGGCGTGTGTGAGCTATCTGGAGAGTATAAAATCAAGAATTATGTGAAATAATAGCTATGGAATGCATCGATTGTACATTGTATGTATAGCGAGCCTACGGAGTGGAGTAAACAGATATGTGCGTGCGTGCAAGCCAAAACTCAACGAAGCCCGATTCACAGATAGCCTAGTTTTCGAAACACATCGAACAGGCAACAGGCCTACCCATTGAAAACGACTGTCAATAATCATTTTCAAACAGCTACTTGGATAATACTTATTATTTATTGTAAATGGAAATGGATAATTGAGAATGAATTTGATGAATAAGATTTATTTTTTCTCACCCTCAATGCTAAGGTAATGTATCCAAACATTCAGCAATCACTGGTATCACTATTATTAGAATTGTTCATAAATGTGTCGATTGAATTATTCTTACCTATACATTTGAAATGAAAGTACTGACTTGATAAATGAACTCAAAATCTAATATGTTCTTGAAATAATGCAATAATAATTATTTCACAAACTGAACTGTTATTGTTAAAAATGAACTGTAGCTGGCAATGAGTGTGAATAGGCCGACCGACCAATGCCAGTACAATTCTCGGAATTTCTCACTCACACACATGCAAAGTTTGTTTGGGTCACTCCGTAGGCTCGTTGAACAGACTATAGATAGATATGTATAGATATATTTTTTACAGATGGAAATATTCAAATGCGGAAAATAGTTAAATCAGAAAACTCTAATTCAAACGCCAGATAAATGTTGCCCCCGCAAATTATCAGTGTATTATTACTTACTAGTATGTGTTAAGTATGTAGGGGAAAAATTGGTGAAAAATTCGAGAAATTTGAATACTCAATAAATACCTGAAAGTTAACCAGTAATTCAGATTAGACAAGTAATAAGACCAGGAAAAATGGGTAAATCTTAATAATGAACAACTTTAATAAGATTTCGCAGTAGCTGGAAAAATGGAAATACTAATAAAACTTGCCTACACAATAGGTACCTGATGACAAATTGGTGAAGAAACACTTGAGTGATCAAATCATATCATGAACATATTTCAGAATTATTCTGGACCGATAGTAGTTGAGATTGTAATAGCTTGCTGGTAAATAGGTCTTGGGATCAAGAGGGCGAGATGTTGGAGAGATTTCGATCATTTACAGGGATTGTAGTGACCAAATATGTGTGGCAGACCTCTCTGAATAGTGGCAGCCACATTAGAGACAACTTTGTTGCAGGCTCTTTGCAGTCAGCTCATTGCACGAGGAGTCGAGTACCTCAAAACTTCTCCAATTCAGAGGCCGCCGGAAACACTTCGAGGGGTGAAGGTAAAAACCCTTTCAACTGCATCTTGCAGAATTACATAACCGTGATATAACACCATACAAATAATGCTATCAACATACAGTATTTTGTTGTCACTAACAAAATTAAATACAGTACTGTACTCCTAAATACTGGAGAATGTGATGAGTTTTGGAAAATTGAGTTCTGAACAACCAGGTACGTGATAAATGCAGTTAACGTCATATTACCTTTTATTTTTCCGATCACTCTTCCAAGCGCTCGTGACTGAAAATTAACATCACTCCAGCACCGCGCTCGGTGAGTAGCCATCACTTCATTAATTTCTGACTAGTAACTGTCATAAACAAATATCTCAAGAGTAGAAAAATAATTGTGTTGTAGCGTGTCTTTGTACCTAGATCCTCAAAGTATTTTGTTTATTCCCCTATATTTAAAATATTCAGCTTTGATTTTGTGTTGCAGCGAGTCTGCAATGAGCAAAGTAGTTCAAAGAGAGAAATAATTCTGTTTATTTATATACTTTTACTGTCTCAATTTTATAACTTTTGCATTCTTGATTTACATTTTGCAGCAGATATCCTTATATGGTTTTATGTGATTGCTTGTGAACTGTGAGAAATACACCATCAATCAATCTATTTATAAATAGATAAATAAATTTATGAATCAATTAAGTTATTAATAAATATATAAATAAATTAACAAATGAATAAATTATATACAGATGTCCAGAACTGGACAGTTTTGGAATTAATTGTCGGTATTGGGCTCAATTGGATATAAACAGTCCTGGCTTACTGTGCTCCTCAACATTTTTAAATCATAGTGTATAATGGAATAATAAAATGATAATATAATAAATAATATAATGGTTAAAATTGATTTCGCTGTAACTGTATTAGAAAAAAACCTTGTGTGTTCTTCAATGTTTATCTTCTATTCATCTTCAACTGTAGTTGATGAGGAAAATAATAAATGAGTTTGTGGCTTCTCTTTACATGTTCGATTATGATCTTCTCACGTTCAACTAATGATTTCATTGAGTGGATTGAATTGTCATGAGTATTTTTTGTGATTCAATTTTAACTTAAACAGTACGAAAATATTTTAACATTTTAATATCATTAACAAAGCATGAAGCCCTAGACTACTTTTTCAAAAATAATAGGCCTATTCAAATATTATTCCAATGATCAAAATGTTAGAATATTTATTGTCCCTTTTCAAATCAAGAATTCATTTACACATAAAAGGGAGATTTATGCAAAATTTGTATATTTCAAAAAATATAGTTTTTATTGATCTGAAAGCCTACCTTGTCTTATGTTATTACTTGAATTTGACCTTGAGCAACGCGGCAAAAACAAGAGAGGGCGCAAATACGAAACCTGCTCCAGGGCGCAAAAAAATCTAGTTACGCCACTGCTTTGAGAATGAGGTAGGGAGTAGGCAATACAGTATGCTTATGTGACCAGATTGGATGTAGACAAAGCTTGTTTGAGGAGATCTTTTGAGTGTGCTGATTTCCCATGGGCATTTACTGGAATGGGATTGGGCGTTACTTCTTCGTCATTACTCCTGAGCAAATCTTTGATCATCTGTATTCGCTGCAACATCATTCAGTATGTTCTTATACATTTATTCATATTTCTGGTTTTATAATGAACGTCATTTTCAGAAATCCAATTTCTCACGTCAATATTCAAAGCTTTCCAATGTATGTAAATCAATAGACATGGTGTGTTGAAAAATGATCTAAAATTTAATTATCTCAATAAATAATGTAGCTCAAGTACGGTAATATGATAATAAAGTACTGTGGTAATATCTGGTGAAACAATAGCAAAAAAAGCAATCTGACGTCAAATGTTCTCAAATGAGGTGATGGTTGGTAAGTTAGAGAAAGGATGCATGTACTTCCCTTTTTTCATGCTGATAATGCCTACATGTGCCCGAAATTCGTGCATGGGTGATGAGTGAATGAGAAAATGATGTTATGTATGGTGAACCTACAGTTTCAAGTGAGTGGCTCCGACCCACCAAGTGAGTGATAATAACAGGCTATTTATAAAAAAGCAAATAATGCAATGTTTTTCTGCCGGTCACCATACCAAACAGGTCTCGTGACTGAGCATGACGATCGCCTTCTAAATCACTACTTCGTGATGGTTAAAGGTAGTTGAAGAGTTTTATAATGAAATTAATGATTTCTATTGGTTTGAAACAGTATATTATCGCAAAAGGTACCCCATGCAGATGCAATACTCATATTTATTTACCACGGTAATAAAAAATATTATTGTCACAACAATAAAATTTTAGATAAGCTATAAGAGATGCATTTGCACCAATTTCCAGAGAATTAATTTCGTTGAAAACGATACGGATATTATTAAAAGCTTCTATAAGGCGCCATATCAATGCTATTATGATTTGTCGAAGTCAAATTTATTTCAAAATATTCCTCGTTGAATTTCGACTGCAGTATTGTGGTTTTTATTCCCTAAAATATTTATTAATTCTCGTAAACTTCGAAATGGAAGCACAGGGTGGGATATTTATGCTCAGAGTAGAAAGCTATTGGCAGAGTGAAGATTCATGATATCGACCAATTTCATTTTTGTTTTACACTCTGGTGTGGACTTTTCTACTTTCTCTCACACAACTTTCTCTCGTTATTACAGAGGTGAGTGTTCAAAATGAAGTTGTTAGAGCTCCCAGTCAGCAGCTGCAATATAAACTTTCTTTTCTCTGGAAAAGGTATCGTATGAAACACTGTAGTAAATCTGGATAATACTTTCTCTATTAATCCACTCTTTTTAGTTCTAAGAAAAGATATAAAAACAGACTAGCTCTAACAAAACTAATGGCCTTTTTATTATAGTTACAAAAATTGTAATCAAGAGAATAATGCAAATTGAGACAAAGTTTCTTACATTTCTGCAAGTAAATTAAGAACAAACAAGTAAGTTTCATGCTCGAGAAGAGCAAGAATAATGACGGATTTAGAACGATGTTTATAAACGAAGTTGCCAGTTTAATCTGAGCTGGAGCTTAAATATTTAGAATGCGATTATTGGATTCCAGATTAGCAAACGATGGAGTTACAGAGGCAACAAAAACGAGGGTAGTTGGTTATGATTGTTTTCTCCATTTAGCTTACAAAACCGTAGAAGTATGCCCAGTTAGATGATTCACACTCTACAAATGTCACAGAAGTTTTGCTAGTTAGAGTGCACTTTTTGCCATACTTGAGAGCATTGATTCCATGGACTTTAGTTAGAAATAAGGAATACTTCAATGAATAGGTTTTGAAATAATCCCATGTCATGAAGAAATTGTAAAACTAGATTCCAATCATTTTCAGGGGAATCAGCAACAACATGATTACCTTACGCTTGAAAAGAGCTGGGGTTCTCTATCAGTTGTTAATTTCTACAAAATTATTGATCAAAAAGGGATTACTTGACTCAAAGTTACAGAACCGTACCTCAAATCAAATCAATTTTTTTTTTTGAAATGTATAAATGAGGTTACAATAAATGGTTTAGTGAAATAACAAAATAGCCTATATAATGAAATTTCAGTTATATTCCCTTCCTAAAATATCTCAAATTACATTTGAAAACACTGCAAAGCAAGGCATACCTGTGAGTCAGAAGTGGGTTCCATATAGAACAGAGTCCAAATAAGATGATTCTATTAAGCTGTACTATGCACTACAACTAAACTACAAAACTCAGAAATAATAATTACAACTAGATAGAAAAAAAACATAAGAGCATAAGAAGTCAAAATAATATGGTCAAGCTATTTGATCGAATTCATTTATCAAATAAACTTCTCAATTATTGTCATTGTAAGCAAGAAGTAAGAAGACAAAATAGGAAATTTCTCTGCTGAAGAAAGATGGGCTTCCTCTATCAACTATCAGCGGTCAGTTATTCCAAAAGTAGTCTCTGTGAAAATTGAAAGAGAAACAGAAGTTTTAAAATTTGAGAGATATCAATGTCGAATTCTATCACGGATATCGGATAACTTAATAATACTGTAAATTCAAACTTTGAAACATATTTCTTAATGTTGAGAGCTTATCAGATCCATTTCGTTCATGTAATCATTATAAGGAAGATACGATTTCAGTACTTGGAGAAGACGATTCAACAAATTGTGTATGAGAACGCTTAAAAGCCCAACTTCTTAATTGGAAGGAAACTTTTGATTAGAAAAGTAAAAGCTTGTCATCGGAGTTTTGTGATAAATGACCAACTGTTAGCTTATCGCGATGAATTTATCTAACGACCCTTCCTCCATATTAAGCATAATCGAGAAGAATTTTCCGTGAGTTGAGAAGCAATTTCAATTTGTGAGTCAGCCACTAACAAAATATTGGGAAATCATCATGCCCATCAAGCTTTTTCCTAGAAAATTTATATTTTGAATATGATTAAAATGTTCAAGTCTAAGACATAATTTGTTATGTACAATTAGATTAAGATTTTCTCCGCTCTTCACTAATGTAGACAGAGTAAAAAGAGGAGTAGCCTATGTTGTCTGGTAAATAAATTGAAATTAAAAATCAATAGCTAGTGATCTCCCTTGGAACTTGGAACTTAAGATTGAGTTGATCTATTGAAATTTGACAGTAAAAAATTTTTGACACTTAATTTTGGACATCAATTTTTGATGTCCATTAAAGATAATCATGCTTGTAACGTCTGTTCAATGGCAACGTTTTAAAAGGCAGTTTTGACTCTTCAACAGCAGTCTATCTTCCTCCTAATCAAACATGCTTGAATATAAAAAATAGGAGCTATTTAGCTCACTGAAATTCTTTTTCAAATTCTTCTCAAACAATAATTATTTTCTCGTATGCTTAAATGATTGAAACCAAATAGTTTTATTCTGAAATACCTATTGTAATATTTATACTTTCATCTGCTTTATATATTTTCATGTAACTTTCATACTTCCATCTGCTAGAGACTGGTTTTATGCCCTCCATCAACGTCATCATTTTTAATGCTCCATTACTAAAAAAAAATTCAACTGATCTGTTCTGAAGCTGAAGAGTTGAGAAATTTGAGCGAAAAAAGTTCAATGATAATTGGCATACAATTTATAAGAATTTTTGCAGTACTTATCCTTTTTTCGTGCTCAGAAATAGAAATCCACTACAGAAGGACTTTGAGATGGAGACTCTTTTATTAAATGAAAAAAAAGATTGATTCACTGCCTACAGGTTTAGCACTTATGCCTATTCAGCACTTATTCCGACTCAATGAGCTCAGGCGAGATTCTTATGGAAAGCTTTTGAGGTTTTCCAACAGATTTCTTTGCGGAATTACATCAATAGCTACGGATTACTAAAAAACGCGATCAAGTTGAACATCTTGATTCATACTTTTGGAATAAGATTGAGTAGCGGATCTCTCATGTGACATTACAGATTACTATAACTTCAAAGTGGACCCACGCATGTAAACTATTGACTGATAAGCCCATGCAAAATATTGCATAGGCCTGCTAGTCATGATATTGATATTCCTTTAAACTCATTGATATTGTGTGTGAATTTAGAAGGAATATTCCATGCACTTTTCACATAATCCATTGAAACTCAAAGGCAAGAGGAAACAACAATCGTGAGTAGAACTCACTCGCCCAACACTACTCACTCAAAAGGGGATGAACTTTCAAAAAACAGTACTTTCGACTCAATTGTCATTGCTTGCTAATCTTTCATTGATGATATAAACTGAAAAAATTAATGTTTGAAAAGAGCAAAATTTTAGACGCCTCCAAGAAATTATCCCATATAGGTAGGTACCTAATAAGCATATTTAGCAGCTCTTAACATCTACCCCTAATCATAAAAAGCAAAAATTATCCATTAACAAAAAATGTTTATAATTCATTAACCCCCTCCCCTTTTTCCAATGTAACTCACATTTCCGTCCCTAGCTTCAAAAATATTTATTTTCACAAATTTTCCAATTTTTTCCGAATGGAAGTCTACCTGATGAAAACAAGAATTTCTCAATTATCTCAATATTTTTTCTTCAAATTTTTTTTTCGCCGTAATTGGTTAAAATACAGACAGACAGTCGAAATGTCGAGCGGTCGAGTTCAAACTGAGACCTCATTATGTTCAGTCAAAAATAATAATGTATTTGTTGGAAATTATAACAGGCAAAAACCTTTTTTTAGTTGTCTTCCCCCGAAACTTCAATTAGTTGGTATCCTCCACACGCCACACCGAAAACATTCTGGCTTTACATGTCTTCATTTCAACCGAATCACAATTCCCACACAAATCATACCAATTTGGAATTTTTCAAGTGAAATAGCCCTCAATATTATTTACGAGTTCAATTCCGGCCTTCGTTCTTCCAAAAGCCATTTACTTTCAATGGATAGAATAATGAATGGTGATATTAATAAATGAAGAAGATAACGTACATCATATGATACAGCTGCTCAATTCTAGGTAACCTTTTAAATCCCAGCAGCTTTTATTTACCTTGGCCTTGATCAGTGAATGTACATATAGAAATACAAAAATATTTTATAATTCACTTTCTCTAATCCTCTGATGTATATCGTGTATTTTGACTGACATCCGAAGTTTTAACAATTTCTCTTCACCTCAATGTCTGACAAATCATAATAAGTCCAATGTATGATTAATATATCCATGTACCTCACCCAAATAATTGAGAAAAAAGTATAATTATTATTGAACTTGCATATTATTCACAGAATACTTGAGTATACTTTTGAAATATTGTGATTTGTGACGCATTTTGTAATGGAATAGTAGAAGGACTGAACTGAGCACACAAACTCCTCCATTTGTGTTTCTACATGAGTTCACTGTTGAGTATGGTGAAAGCTTCCACTGACATCCACTACTGCAGACTACAGGTGAACAAATGGAACTGCACATTCCAGTTTGGCAATCTGAGTTCCAATGTTGATCTAACTAGATTCGGGAATTTCCATCGGAATAAGCAAACAATCCTTCTTCGCCCGTCTGCGAATGCCCACGCTGAGAGTAGTCCAACGTGCGCACTGCTAGAATATGCATATCGTCAACTAGGGAGTCACCAGCACTCGACTATCGAGATACGAATTCGAGCTCAACCCCAAAACGTTCATTTGATCTTTAAGCAAAAGAAATAAATGCACAGGTCCGCACTCTATATCACATATTCCCATTTTACTGCCGCAAGCCAGAGTTCAAATGGCCGCTTTCGCAATGGAATTGTAAACGCAATAAATGATGATAATTGAAAGTGTTCGTCTCATGCTCGCTTAGTATATTTTGAATCTATATATTTTGATCAATGAATATTTAGTTCTAAATAATACTACAGTGACCAGATGATTCAATAATTTTTTTTAAGAAAGTAAGTTTGTCCTTGTACAAAGCATTTAATTTTCTTTTTTCGCTAAGAGTTAGGAAGGGGACCACGTACTCCCTTATCCCCAGGAATGCATATACATGCCCTAATCATTCTTTCTCATGTACTCATGAAATAGTACAAACTTATTTACGTAGCACTTGTAAAATGTATATACCATTCTTAAAAGTTAAATGTGGAGATTGATAGCCATGCTCCCCTTGGACACATTATGTACGTTAAATATCTCAGTCTGAATATTTCATTGGAAAAGCAAGTACATCTTATCAGATAAACGTTGTTGAACTAGCCTAAATCTTCACAATTCTTTAAAGTGCAGTTATCTAACAATGTTATAAGACAATGTTTGATAAAATGGTTTTATAGCTATGATTTTATATCATGACATTCTTATAAGAATAAAAAGTTATTAATATGAATTATGTGAATAAATGCTGTTCTGTATAAAACTTTGGTTGAAAACTGCATTACTTTATGCAGCATAACTATGATATGAGTGCTTTGTAACAGTGGGAACGCAGGGTTATTAGGAAATAACTGTTATAGGCCTAAATTGATTAATAGTCATGTTGATTAGCTGTTTACAAAGGAATTCAGTTATCAGAATCAAACAACATGGTAAGAGTGTTATACAACACATTTTTTATATATATCTATATTATCAACAGTATTTATTTTTCTCTCTAATATTAAAACTGACACTGTATTTCACTTTTAAATAATGTTTTACTCACATATATTGGAGATGCTTGAGGAATGCATTTCACTTCTGAAAAGAAGCTTCGTCAGCCTGCCGCCAGGGGTCATGCTCTGTTTGGGTTAGGATGAGCGGCCATTATGTATTTGAAAATTGCGTTTGATTTGAATTGTGTTTGGTCGTTGAGTAAGTTTGTTCTATCTTGTTTATGGTGTTTGAATATTTCATATTGTTCCAGTGTATTTAGTTTGTGGCTTTTTTGGAATGTGTGTAGAATTTCCAAGTCAGTTTGGATGTTATTGTGTGAGTGCCCAGTGTTGATTAAGTGATCTGCAAATGTTGAGTCAGAGTTGGAATGTAGTGCTTTGATGTGCTCTTTATATCTTATGTTGAATGATCTGCCTGTTTGTCCTTTATTTTTCTGACCAATTTCATACAAAAACTTTGTTGTAAAACCTTTTTTTTACACTTTGTTGTACAAAATTGTTACCTACTCCAAGGACTCAAAGATAGATCAACTTATTTATAATTGATATTAAAATTAATAATGCTTCTTATCATGCAGGATAATAGGTAACGTCAATATCACATTCAATTTTTTGCATAAAATAGCATCACACTATCGAAAAGCACTAGAAGAATCTTGACAAAATGGATGTTATATGTTATGAATTACTCATAATCACATAGACACAATAAAATACAATGATAATTATCATTTCTTGCTCTAAACCCTAAGCTACGTGATACATGAAAGCCCTCTTGAATCCTGAATATGTACAAAGATAGCCTGAATGTGTACAAGACCTCATCTTAGCTACGTGATGTGACAATAATTTTACTTGTTATCCCTAATGGAATTGAATCGAGAAGAGCTTCTTATTCCACGAACAAGCTTTATAATTGTCATTTATAAAGCAATATTGACACAAGGGCAAGTTATAAAAAATATAATTAGATTTTAACGTTTTCCTACTAGCAGAAATAAACAAATGCTATAAATTTGAGGCTAGGAAATTGTTATGGCAAAACATAACCTGGTCGCTTGAAAGAAGAACAAAGAATCAGGTTGTGAACGAGAAAATCCTTGTCTTTTGTGAAGTTAAACGCAAAGGGAGAGCCACTTTCAAGAAAAATAAATTAAAGAGCAAAGGATCAAGAAACGTATTAGAAAGGTCAAAGGTCAATTTGACAGAGCTCTGCTCACTTTTTCGAATGAAACACTGGATCAAGGACTATCGGATACATGAAAGAATATCAAAGACAAAAAATAGAAGAACATTTCTTACATAGAAAGTGCGCCCGCAAAAGGAATCTGATGTACAGCACTCAAAAAAGTGACTATTTTGTATGTACCGTAAATATTATTTTTCCTACAGTGATTCGAGAAAGTACCTATTTTCGCACTAACTGTAGCACGCAAAATAGTCTATTCCTGCACCAGTGCGGGAAAGTAAATTCCAGTGCGGGAAAGAACTTTTCCGCACTCCAAATTTGCAACCTAACAACACAAAATAGTGAGCATGTAATACGCAGGTTCCCTATTCTGCATTCAAAAATAGGTTGGCTACTCTGCTTCAGCTGTGAAATAGTTGTTGTAGCTGTTGTTGTTGAAATCGATGTGATTCGAGAATAGGTTATGTGAGGAATTGTCAGGTTATGTATGCCCTGTTTTGTTCTCTTTAAATTACTTTATACATTACTGTAGGAAAAATTTAATGTGTAATACGAGTGCAAAGTATTGTTTCTCTCGATGCAGAAAAACGCTATTTTGCACTCTAGTTACACAAATAGCTATTGTGTTTATGATAAGTAGTGTTCCAGATGCAAAAGCAGATTGATGTTACTATAACTTCAAATTCGAAGAAGTACATAGGTATAGGCCTAATTGTACAGAATAATTTCACAAACTACGATGCCACAGTTGTAAACAGTTTTGTGACATAATTATAATATTCTTATTAACATGAGTATTTGGATTTTATTCTAGCTCAATTGACAAGATTATGATTGATAAATGTAGTTTATGATTTTCTGATGTAGATTCACTTCCTGGTGGTTTGGAGCCCATCCAATATGTTAGGTCCATTGTAATGCTTTGGTAAAATTTGAAATAAATTTAGAGAATTTGGAGGCGTCAACAAGTGATATAAAATTGTTTTGGTGAAAAGAAGGAAGAAAGAGTTCTTCTTCTTCTTCTTCTTCTTTCATACACCTATACACCAAATTTTACTCTTTTCATCCTAATACCACGGAAATAGGAAAAACCCAGTGAAGCTCAAATTAGGATCAACCATTTGAATATGTTATAACAAATTAATCAATAAACAACAAAATATCACTCTCAATCAAATAAACATCACTCATCATTTGTTAAGAAAAGTACTGAATCATTATCTAAAAAATACTGGTCAGTTTACTCTAACCCAACAAAATTCAAAAGGCTGTATAATAAACTTCTCTTAATTTGATGTAAGTCTCAGAATTCCAAACCAATTAGTTGCATGAACTGCACTGTCGTCGGTTCAAAACTTTTGGAAGATTGTATATTATTTTGTTACCACAAGTCCAAGCAAAAATTTTGTGAAAACAAGGTGTGACTTTCCCCTGTGTGGCTTAAAGTGATTTCAGACCCATTTGCAAATGATGATACCTTTCAGTTCCTTCCAACAGGGCTCTGATTGAAGTGGTACTCTGGATTCACCAATCCAGCAACCACAAAGTCCTAGCCAAATAATTTCTACAGTCCCATTGTTGGAATCTAGGCAATAGCAATAGTGCGAATTTTAGACAGTCCCCAAACGTAGGATGACTGAAATATATTCAGTGCAATTTAACAAACATAGCAAGGTTCTCCATAGCCTTACATCAAAACTTTGAAAGAGAAACTCTATAAAACAAAATTGACATTCTTTATATACACACTAAAGGCCTAGAAATTGACAAACTGGAGAAATTTGAAATATATATACATACCATAGGAAAAAATGATAATCGTTTTTGTTCAGACCTTTTTTCAAATCTCACACCCATTTCAATATATTAATGCTAAATCCTGAAATTTGGTTCAGCTTCTCACCAACCACCGAAAATGATGGAAAACCTGTAAGATCGAACAGGCTCTGAGGATGGAGATTCTGCCCGAGAGCATGTTCTGTCTTCAGTAAGACTGAAAAGTTCAAAATTCTTATTCATTTTGAATGTTATGCATGTCGCCTATGTGAAAATAACCACTAGAAACTCTACAATTATTAGTTTCACTTTCATGATAGTGTCTGATAAAGAAACACAAAATACTATTCAAACTAGTAATGTGCTTCCTATGATTTGCACTACAATCCTTTGACTAAGACTTAATTTGAATATTGTGAATTTCTAGATTCTACAGCATTCTTCCGTTTTTTGAATGCCCTAGACGTATTTATGAAATTGAAAATTTCATGTTCAGTCAACATTCACATTTGAAAACTTACTTCAGTAGTTTCTTTATTATTAAGACTAATTTCTATCAACAGATGAAAACTATGAACGAAATGTTAAATAGGTGCTGTAGACCAAAGATGACAGCTACAATATATTTGATTCCAGAACTAACCATCCATAAAATGCAGGAAAGATGTTCCAAATTTGTTATAATAACTTGCAAGATAAATCCGTTTTGATTATCAACACCACTTCTTAGCTACTCGTCTTACCAGAAATAATGAAAAGGTAGAGAGAGATAAGTACAGACCACAAGCCGTATCTTCTAACTTTCTCTTAAAGAGACAACGGCAGGCTAACATACAGGCAAAGCTACAAGAAACTGGATTATATATTGAGAGCTGCTGCTTCAAACTATGTTGTTTAATGTTTAATAAATTCGCCGTTTTCCCGAAATTTCCCAAACTATACTGAAAATTTGATTCAAATACTCTTCCGAATGCTAAGAACAAATCACAATACTAAATTAATAGTATGAGAACAGATGGAGTCGAAATTCCAAGCCTCTAGTTTGGATATACAATGAAAAGGAACTAACAAAAAAAATTAGGGCATATTTTGCAAAAATATTGCACACCATCCAACTTATAATTCATCATGCAATTCATTACTCATGTACATCCTAAGGAGGCTTTATCCCCCCCCCCCCCTAAATGTATGACAGAACTATTAAACTGAATTCCTCTGTGACAGTTCCTGCTTTCAAATGTGAGGTTATCATTCAATATTTCATTATTACAACTGAAAATTATATTATTTTTTAGCATTGTACATTTTCTGAACTTTGAAAAACAGAGCGTTATTTTGTGACAAAGCTCGGCTCACGATTGGAGGTGAAAATTTCCTAAATAATGTAAGACTACACTGAAGAATTCAACAGGCGTTTTCAGCCGGTGTTTCCAAAAGTCAGTGGTGGATTAGTAAGTTTTTTCCCCCGGGCTCTATTATCCCAGCCCGCAACTTCACCATTATCATTTCTTCAAGTCATGAATTATGAACTACAATAAAGAGTGTTATGCAAAGAGATATATCCTTCTCTGCAGCAGTTCTACCTTTCCATGGTGTCGGTCTGGAATCAGTGATAACGAGAACTTGATTTAGCCCGACATTTCTCAGTCTTCAGAGTAAAAACTTTTACTTGATCTATAAAAAATTATTTAAACAAAAAACAACTTTAAAAAAAATTTTAATAATAAGCAAAAGTTAAAGTGACCAATGATTTATTTCGAATCATTTTAAGTATTTTAATATCAATTCTCTGTTAAAGTGATAGACAGGTACTTCAACTATTGGTTGATTGGAGAAAATTGTGGGAAAATAAGTGAGAAGATTGGTGTTTTACGTAAGACATTCTGTCATGTCATCAAGCCTGCGTCCAACAAGATACTGAGTGGATCACAATTAAGAAAATTTCTACTAATTCTCCATTTACGAATCAAATGAAATTCTTAGAGCAGTACATATTTGTTCGAGGTTCGATGGAAAAAGCTATTCAATATTGTATTATATCCTCGTTGCAGTAGCCTATAACTCCCTAATTATTATTATTCATTTAATGACGTCTATAACATTCATTGTCAGTTTATAGTAATAATTATTATGATGTAACTGATTCAGTGGTACTCAATTGATAATAAATTTATTAACAATATTTGATGAGCAAAATTATTGATTCAGATCACTGAATTCTGTGCTATTACATCGAAATGAGGCTACACATTCTATTTTTCATTTAACATAATCATGATTTCCGCAGTTACCATACATGAAGGGCGCAGGGGAAAAACCAACATAGTCACAAAATGATGTTTTTTCAGGAGAGCAAAAATAAAGTTAAAAACGCGTTATTGTTTTTGTGATTTTTTCACACATTTCAATTCAGTATGATCGGGCTTGTTCGCTTTTCCCTGGATACCTCATAAAATAACATTTACTGTAAAAAATTCCGTTTTTAATTAATAATTTTTTTATAAACTCTCATCAGGACTCAGTGGTTTTTCCCCCTGTTTTTTGTTATTCTGTGTTTAAAAACATGTGTATCAGTTAAATTAGTCAAGTATTAGTTAAATTATAAGTTAGTTTGAAGTAAATGACAATTTAACAAACTGGAAAATATACAAAAACGGAATTTATTAATTTTGAATTCCTCAAAGTGCTGTTAATTCATACTTGAGACTTCTACAATGGCAGATATTGAGAAAAGCATTGAATAGCTGATGGAAATCGATGAATGCTACTGTACAAAAATATCAGTCACCGCTGGTAATCAAACCATGGACCTCCCAACCAGACGACGATATTCATAAGAACTGTAGCCATAATGTCTATCAATGCCCGTAACCGTAAAGAAACTAAGAACTTGTGCAAACAGCAGTGCTGAACGAGCTACTGCGCATGTACAACGGCCATATGTGTTGGACTGCGTTGTATCTTTGCCAGTTTCAACTGGACTGAATTGGTTATTTCCCTGTTGTAGAAATCTTTCAGCTGCATAACTTGAGACTGAGTTGTTTCTTCCCCAGTTCGCTCTGTCATGTTAAACTACAGCTGATAAAGTAATGGTTGCCACCATAAACTCAATTTTATAATTTTTCGACTATGTTGGTTTTTCCCCTGCACCCTTCACATTTAAGGTTAGTTTTATTTCCTGATTAGCCTCTTTTAATAAGCTGTTGGGTTAATACCGGAAGACTTTTACCTTACCATTACTTGAATCTTTATACTACCCACTCTCCTTTTAAATTCCAGCTCATTGCTTCTCTCTAACTCTCTCCTTAATCGCTCCAAATTCCTCACTCTATCTTTCTCCTATCACTCTCACACCCTCACTGTCTTTCTCCATTATCTTTCCCCTTATTTCCCATGACTTATTCTTTGTCACTGAGTTAATATCACTAATTCCCTATACCACCACGCTCTTACAATCTGAATCAATTTGAACACCCAACTTCACTTTAACTTCTTCCCTCTATCACTCCATGAGTATAACCCTCCTCTCACACCTTCATTTTCTCTCTCTCGTTTATTCTCTCTATCTCTGACAGGTGTCAGTGAATCCTGGGTCAACCCGTTACTTAATTCTTCTTCTTTCAGCATTCCAGAATATCGTATTTTTCGTAATAATAGAATTGGGAGAGACAGAGGTGATGTGGCCATGAATGTTCGCTCTTCTCTGTCTCCCAAACATGTGTTGTCCTCTCCGTAGCCCGATTCTTCTCCTGAGTTCATATTTGTGGAGATTACAGCTTTTCAAGACAAAATTCTTATTGGTATCGTCTATCGGCCACCCAAGGAGGGTCGACTGTCTCTCCTCGAGCACTCATTGTTGGAGATAATGGATAATTATCAGCATATTGCATTATTGGAATATTTCTAATCTGTTGAGAGATAGCTTTGAAATGAGACAGCTTACAACTCTTCTTGATTCTATTAATTTTCACATTGTTGATGATGCCAATCTGACTTATCATCTACTCAATTCACACACTCTGCTTGATCTGACTATAATTCTACTTTTGGCCAGATTCCGTTGCCTTGCTTTAACACACATGATATGATTTATTTAGTTTATAATTTTAAATTTTATGTACCTTCACCAACCTGCTACTCATATAGATACTTCAGACACTTTAACCATGAAAAGTGTCTGAAGGATGCTATCAATGTGCCATGGCATACTTTGAGTTTCATTGCTGACATCAATGATAAGGTTGCAGTATTCAATAATATGATGGACAGTATTTTTGATTAGCATGCCCCAATGATTACTGCTCATCTTAAGCGAAAGCCGGTGCCTTGGATAAATAAGGAAATACTAACTGCCAGATGTAAGCATGATAGAACAGAACTAGTAGTCAAAATGAATTCAACATTTTCAAAACTTGGCGTAATCATGTGAAATCACTTTGTCGCAATGCTAAGCTTAGGTTTTATCACAGACGGTTCAATCTTTGTAACTCTACATTAATCTGTGGAATAATTCTAGTAGATTAGGAGCGCATCAAGGAAAGCCCACTACTTGTATAAATATCCCTTTAGATGAGCTTAATGAATTTTTTACTAAAAGTTCAAATCAGCCAGATGCCTCAAACTCATCACCAGCTACAGACCATAATCTTGTCTTGCAGTTCAGTCATAACTTGCCAGATAAGAGGAGTGTTTCCTCTTTCCACATGCTCCTCCATCCATAGTAACAAGAACAATTCTCTCCATTTCCAAAACCTCTAAAGGAATCAACAATGTCCCTATCATATTCAATGTTTCGCTCCAGACAGAAGAATTCCCTGATCTCTGGAAATGCTCCATTGTTAGACCTATTCGCAAAACATACAGCTCCTAGTGATTGCAGGCCTAGTAATATTATATGTTCCACTTGACATAATTTGAATTATGAAGGAATATGAGTACAAATAGAATTTATTTAGCTTTAATTTCTTTTCTAAGTTTCAGTCTGACTTCTATCCAAACCAAAGCACATGTACTGCCCTCTTGCATATAACAGATGACTTATGTGCAGCTATGAATGAAGGTTTGCTCACAATTATTATTCAGTTTGATTTGAGCAAAGCATTTGATAATGCTCCTCATTCTTTGCTCATTCATGAACTCAAATATCATTGTCACTTTTCTGATTCAGCAGTAGCATGGTTCTCTTCATACTTGTCAAATAGATTTGATTTCAAGTAGTTTTTGGAGGCTTTGTTGATTCTTTCACATGGAGACCAGTGTTAAAGGGTGTTTCTTGGGGATCTGTTTTGGTATCACTCCTTTTCTCTATTTCCATCAATAATGTTCCTACTGTATTTTCAAAACTGTTCATATCACATTCTTGAAGATGATCTTTTAATTTACACACACAAAACTAAAGACAGTATCTCCGGAACTATCCAATCCATAAATCAAAATATTGAATCTCTCCTGCAATGGACTGATGCCCATAGGTTGATTCTAAACTCACAGAAGACCAAAAGCATCATCTTGGGTTTCCCAATACTGCTCAGAAGAATTGATGAGGCAGATCTCCTTGCAAATACTATTGTTTTGTTTGGTTATGGTAAGCAGAAATCAAGTACTCCTTTCAACTAACCACAGGATGACATAAATGAACATTCTGTTTCACATTCAGCTCAATGTAACAAAACAGTCATCAAAAATCACATCCATGACCTGAACAATCTATTTATTAACTTAGATATTTCACTGGGTTCTCAATTCTATTTTCATCCAATCTCAGAGCATGAAGCTCTTGAAGCATTCAAACACATTCATAGTAATGCAAATAGGGCAGACAAAATTCCTATTAAATTCATCAAGAAGATATTATTTGCTGTTTTACTTATTATAATTTCGATTTTCAATGCATCTCATCAAAGTGGAAGTTCCCCAAAAATTCGAAGTATGCTTTGGTTTGTGAATTAAACAAAGTTTCTTCTCCTGATAAAGTTGAAGATTTTAGCCCCATCAGCATTCTACCATCAAAAGACTCTTTTCTCTGTTCTAAAATTATTATTATTATTATTATTATTATTAGCATTATTATTTTTTATTATTATTATCATTAAAATTCATGACATCTCTGAGTAGTGCCCAAACCCTACGCCTTATGGCTATACATCCATAAGTTACAGAGAATGAATGAATATTCATTAAGTTCATTACATTTATGTTGCACGTGCTCCCTGGCACCCCAGGGCAAGCACAACTCTGTTGAGACCAACCACAGGTTAATTAACAACTCGCTCACACATTTCACAAGAAGTCCACCAACCCATACATCATAAAAACATCAAGCTTCTTATTAAAGTAAATTGTCTTAAAAAGTGAAATTATACTTTATTTCCACATATGGACGAAAAAAGCTATAGATATAACTACCATTCTCAAAAAAAGGGAAAAGAGGATGGATGATCAGTATGTTATGGATATCAGTTCTTATTCTCTCACTGTTCACAGTAATACAATCAGCAGACCCATTTTTCCTCACAACTCGTCATTATTATAAATTGAAATATATTATAGAATATTTGATCACTGAAAATTCAGGAACTGGAGGATGAAAATGTATGAGGCAGAAATGGACAATCAGCAGACCCATTTTTCCTTGCAACTCGTCATTATTATAAATTGAATTATATTTTAGGATACTTGGCCGCTGAAAATTCAGGAACTGGAGGATGAAAATGAATAAATCTGTCAGGTACACACCCTTTAAGTTATTGCCACCTAATAATAATATAATTCCTTTCTCAACACAATAAGGACAGCTCTTGAGTAGGATTTGTAAAAATTTACTTTTGAATATTGTTAAATTGCTTTCCATTTTTCAACAGTTTTTCAGTGTTCTTCAGAGTGGTGAAGGTGATATTGTGGAAGGTATCCATAATGAATAATAAGACGAAATTGTCACAACCACATTTATAAAAACTTTGAGAAACTAGTTTCGGTTGTTACACCATTATCAATCTTAATCAAACTAAAACAAAATTACAGAGAAGCTTAATATATACTGAACATGGAATGGTACATTGGCTAAGCGGGAAAGAGGAAATAAGCGGGAAATGTCCAACCTTCATTGGACATTGTGATTGGCTGTCAAGTCACGCCCCCTGGTGGGAGGAGTAACAAGTAAAAATACTTTGTTTATTAAACATTTTATTGACAATGATTTTCTCATATCCATTTGTAACAGCTATCTGTTTAATCATACTAATCTCTTTTTCAAAATGATGATTGATTTTTGAAAATAATAATTTGAAGGATATGATTGCTTATTGGTACAGATATGTAGAGGATATTATTTGTTTGTGGAAGGGCAGTAATAGACAATTAGATAATTTCCTTACCTATTTGAATAGTTTACACCATAAGATTAAATTCACCATAGAGTTAGAAGAGAATAGTGTTTTAAATTTTCTAGATTTAAAAATAGACCATAGCACAGGAAACCACAGGTATTCTCTATTTTCAGAAAAGTAACTCATACCGATGTAATCATACCTCATCACTCATGTCACCCTATATCACACGAACTTGCAGCTTTCAAGAGTATTATTTATAGAGCTTTAACTATTTCAATGAGCAATCATCACTTTGAAAAAGAGATTAGTACAATTAAACAGATAGCTATTGCAAATGGGCATGAGGAAATCATTGTTAATAAAATAAGTAGGAGACTAGCAATCAGTGCTAGCATTGTTGTAACTGATACTGGGGAAAGGTCATGGATAACGGTTCCTTACCTTGGCCCAGATTCTGATAAATTAGGAAAAGAATTGAAAAAGAACGGTTTTGATGTAGCTTTTCAAAGCAGACCAATTTTAAAGAGTTTATTCAAGTGTAGTAAAGACAAAATTGATATCTGGGATAAAAGTGGGAAAAATTGAATTGCATCATTTATGAAAGTAATCTTACTTTAAACACAAAAATGTGTTATTTCTTTGCACTAATTCTTGTGTTTTACGTGAGATTTCTCTAAAAGTACTGCAGTTACAGCTCTGTAACCAATTTTATTCAATTTTTTAGATACAAAAACGTAAGAGACAATTGTATTTGTACCTTTGTATTTTGTAACCTTAAACAATTTTATATGGCCTTACTTCACCGAGGGTACTGAGTTCTAGGTGAAATTTTCCGCTAGCCGTAGCACGCTAATGAAGCGTTTTCAGGCATATGTTGATATGACATTCTTTTCTTATTTTTAGCTATAGAATGAGCTCCCAAGAGATTGCCGTATAGTTTTGAATCACTCTATATATATAGATATAAGGCCGAGAGGGTTAGGTTAAGCTTCCGGAATAATGATCAGCATCCGGAATTGGTTGAGGATCTTACAGCTCTCTTCTGGATTATAAATATTTCCAGTGCACTAGGAGCCCTAGAAGACTAAGCAATACCTTATAATGGAAAGAATGTATACATAGTATCCATAGCCCTGTCTTAATGATAGTTATTTCTAAAACTGTATGAATGACGTAAACAGCTTGGTTGTAATTTATGCAGGTACTCATCCCATTCCAGGTTATAATGCAGCAACATGCCGATAAACTTTGTTGAACTGTCATTGAAATTAACCACTGCCCGATGGTTCAGAACCCACCTGAAACTGTAGGTCAAACTCATCAATCACCATAACCCAATTCATTACCCATTCACAGGTCTCAGACCTATGTAAGCTTCATCCTCAAAAAAGTTCCTGTTGCAAGTCAGTAGTACGCTAACGTATCCCAAACAAATTTTATTACGAAAATAACTGTTCAGTATTAATTTAATGCAGTTTTTACAAATTTTAATAATTAAGAAAAGTTATTGGAAGGAATTGAACATTATTTTTAAATCATGGGCTAGCTAGTCTAGCTTTACATCTAGACTAGATAGCCCAGAGAATACGCCCCTGATATACATAAGTTCCTATCTGTACGAGAACACACTATTCTCTCATGTATTCTTCAATCCTGAGGTTAGTTGTAAGACTGGCCTCAATGAGCAAGACCTCGCCATTTTGTGTAATCAATCTCTCAGTTCCAAGCTCTCGTTCTTCTACACCTATCACATGAATAATTTTGTTGTACAATACGTTAAAATATATATCTATTGTATTGATAAAATTTAATATTCTAATCATTCAACTATTATGTTAACTTTTCCAAAATCACTGCACTTTAAATATTAAATCTAAGAGTTGCTAATCTTAATAATACTGCTATCACTCATACATTGTAAATTTGCGCATATGAAGTCATTTGAATCTGAATATGAATCCTTATTTTGATAATACCCAATAATTAGTATCACGACTCTGAGATTAATCAGAGTGATCAGGAATAATATCTAACTGATAAAATGAAAAATACTTAGAAAGTATCGTTCTAGCATAATCTGAGTGCTTCGACTATGTAACTATGTATTTCCATGTGAGACTGAGACCTATTATATAATGGATCGAAAAGGCACTCTATTCTATTCTTCTATAGGCTCCTAAGATTCTAAAAATTACCCATGTTGAAAGTTAGATGTGTGCAGGTTAACGTTGGGCAGTTAACGGAGTGTCAGGTGCTTCGTAGTGCTTCAGGCAAGAAGGGTAGGGAGAACATATTATTTGTCAACGTGGGACTCACTACCCGATTAATTGAGTCTGGATATTGCGTCATCCCTCAGTCACAAGTACGTGCGAAAATTGATTGTGCCCCTCCAGACTCACTCTGTAGATGAGCTTTCTATCTGGATTTCTCAATTTTCGTTTTAGGTTTTCTCAGCAGTCGTTCAAGAAATTCTACCTCACATCACTTGGATCAACTAGTAGCCTCACTAATATCAACAATAATTACCTAACATGTCTGAATTTCTGTGTAAGCATACTTGAATTTGATCGAATTGTGATGGATCGATCAAGGTAGGATTTAAAGGTGAGCTTTGTGATGACGATGCCGTCGAATTTTCAGTATGATCACGAGTAATGGGCCTCACCCTGAACTTCATTTTGGTGGTAGCTCTTGAGGATAAACTCAGGATAGATTCCACACTGTTCCCTACTAAGATATCACTTGTGGGAAGTGATAGCCGTGAGCCGTAGCAGGTATCTGTTCAATTAAATTCAGATAAGCTGCGTTCTCCTGGGTACTATTTGTAAGGGTAACCGATTAGATTGACCAGTAAAAAAGACACTGTTCTCTGCAGTAAAATCACTTCCCGGTGATTCGGAGCCCACTTAAAACTGTATGTCCAGCTGATCAATCACCATCATCCAACTCAGTACCCACGCACAGGTCTCAGACCTATGTGGGCTTTATCCTCCAAAAAAATCTCCAGCCTTATTATATGAATTTTCTATTCATATCTATTTCACAATATTATATAAATTATGAAGTCAATTTGATAGTGACATTCTAGATAATATAGCCTTCTTGCAGAGGATATTATATAGATTCTAAATAATATATCTCCTACATGGGCTAATCGCTAATAGCATAAATATGCTAAAAGATATAAGCTCAGAGAATTTAGTCTTTTTTGAGTTCTATCAAGATTTATCATCAATCAAGATATCCTCAATAGCTGATTCAATATTGACACCCAACCTTTTCTTTGGTCATGACAAATTTGTTGAAAGATATTTTGATAAGAGTTCCATAGATGCTGACCAAAAGAAGTATTCCTAGAAGTCTGTAGTCTCCTAGATCTCTAGTAGTTGGAATGTAAACTTTTTGTTAATAATAATAATGGAATCCACAATTATTAATTTAATCAGTAACAATTTTTGTTCTACATATTCTATAATTCAAAAACTATACATACTACTACTAGTACTAGCACTACTTTAGCATTATCCTAGGAGTTACTATGCTCAATCAACTAGTCACCGAATATCTCAGATTAGGAATCAATCGAATATATTTTGTATACTTCAGGTCTGTGCTATTCAAATACTTTTTTTTAATTTCTCTCGAATTATGATATAATTATAATTAAATATGATAGGTTACTATAGTTGATAGCGAACGTACTACTGTACTTTATCGGAAATTCTTCAAACACAATCGACAACAATAGATCAACTACTATTAAGTCTACTATGCAACTACTAGGTTTGATATTTTACTCTCCTTTAATCGTTCTAGGTCCTTAACCCGTCACATGCTCCAAAAAGGATTTTATTCTCTACGAATTCTACAGAAATCATCGAGCAAATAACAAAAAGTAGAACAAAAGGAAAAGGAAGTGTTATAATTTCTGGGAATGAGAGTCGTAGCATACTGGAAGCTGTTAATCTTAAACTGTCTTCCCACAGGATGTCCGTCGTATTTGCATAATTGAAGAGAGCTCGGAGCTCTACCAAACAGTTTTCATGGAGCTTGAGAGAACCAGTAATTATTCTTAGCTGACTTCTCTCCTGCAGCAGAGCGCTACAAAACGTTTCTGCAATTCCAATACGATAGAAAGAGAAAATTTTGCAATTTATTCTCTCACTGACAACTTTGAATACAAGACGGTGTAATGAGGATGATCGCAGAGGCTCCTCCACTCCCGTTAAGTACACACTTCTTTCAAATGCTATTTTTCTTTCAGAATCCGATTCTGTTCGAATTCACGCTTTTACCAGCTTCAAAGAATCCAATAGTACCTTTACTTATTGGTTAGCTCTCGAACAAAAGATTTGAGTCCCTAGATAAGGACCTCCATGATGACCAGTGCTATAATACTCAACACTTATTAATGGGTGGAGTAAATTGAAAAACGAATCGGATCTGAATGGTAGAAAAGCAGAAATCTATGAATGTCAACTCATGGCAGTTGAATGGATTTGCCTTTCGCGAATGTGATGATTGTGTTTAATTTTATGATCATGATTATCATCGAGTACATCAAGTATGTTCCTCAGCGCAAGCCCCTTATTCTTGGACGTGAGGTCTACTGTTCACTGAACTACTAGTTTACACCCCAATACTCTCGATACACTCGTTTGTACACACTCGAAGTCACTCTGTATCACATCACCAAGGCTGCGTTTCTATTTTCCAGACAGCTGATTCTCAAATCAGATAAGATTTCACATGTCTGATGAATGAACAATATTAATTAAATTTGTATTATTATCATTTACTTATAGTAATCACTTGTAATACTTAATTAAAGTATTAGAAATAATTTCTTCCTCAAACAAATATGGTATTCTAATGAGAGGGCACGAGGGCTATCTTCAAATCTGATTGCAATTGCATGAATATGATTGAGAAGATCATTCATAAAATCATATGTTCCCTTGAGAAGAAGGCCTGAGTGCCTTTCTTTTTTAACCGACTTCCAAAAACAACAAGGTTACTATATTCGAGCTGTTTTTTTTTTTTTATGTTTGTACATCAATCATTCGAACAATATTGAACCGAATTCGATGAATTTTTTTTTAAATGAAAGAGCATTGCTCAGCGGTGGTCCCATACAAGTTTCGCAAGGATCGGCCCAATACTTAGCCCAATATTAAACAAAAAGGAGCATTCTTCGATGTCTTCATTTCAATCAAGTTTGAATAGGATAGTTCCACACATAACCGCCAATCGGATAATCGGTGTCGTTTACCAGGCTGATCATTGTATCATATGGAGCGCTTTACATCTAGACGGTTTTCGAAATCATATGATGCAATGCAATTATGCCGGGTAAAGGACATCGGTTACCCAAAGCTGGTTCAGTGTGAAAGAAGTCTTTAATGTCCCGTTTTGACCAATCACGTGAGCTTAATTTGAATCGAGAATAAGAAGAATATAATATTTCTGTCCATATGTTCATATGAAAATTGTAAATAATTTAGTAGATGTTATTGAGTCATAGGAATAAGGTTATTTAGTTTCAATCATAACACAAAAAATATCGTACATAACTCGTCCGGGAAGATGTTTACCATTCTCGTATGATAATACCGCACTCAACTTCATCTCCTACGTTTACTTATCATATTTTCAGTAAGCACAATATTTTCCACACTTGTAACGTAATATATGCCTACTATTTCAGTGTAGGTATATTCTGAAAGTGACCACATCAAAATGAATCAAAAGCCATTTCACTTTTAAGAAGCCTTTTGCTATTATAATTCTCCTAAATACAATATTCCACATTAAATAAAACGTTGTAGAATTTTCCTTAGTTTATCTTTTCTTATAAGTGGATTTTTAGTTACTTAAGTTACTTAGGCAAGATCGCAGCGTGCGCGCCGGGCGTATTACTCAACTATTTGAAAAGCTATCGTCTCAAAACTATATTTAAATGAAAATACAGAAAAAATTGAGACGCGGAAGCACAATTTCAAACGTCAAACACTTCTATAAATATTAAATAAAAACGTTTAAAAATGATATGAAGAACCTAACCTCTAATTGCGAATCCGTCAATAAAGTGTCAGTAAACAATATTCTAACACTCTATCAATGTATTATATTCTTGATTAATGGGTAATAGAACTAGTATTCATTTAGTTGACATTCAATGTATTTTTCATTTTAAAATATGTAAGATTACGTAGTTTTTTGGACATGTAAAAGTCGGAACACAAATGTCACTCTCGACTATTGGAATTGGACTATGCACGATACGATATTGCAGATCGATTATTTCGACTTCTCGATAGTTTGTCAGATCGAGTATCGATCACGATCTTATAGACTATTTCTTGACATTATTTGACTCTCAGCTTTTGCATTTAAGAAAATAATTTATATTATCATTAAAAATAAGCTTAATAATTTTTAAAATTAGATGATAGATATAAATAAATATATTAGTTGATTAAAATCCATTATTAAAGAAAAATAATAGTCTTTTTCTTATCTATGCTACTACCAACCAACATTTTTGATAGATTGGTCATTCTACATCACTGTCATTCCGAAGTGGAATGGAAACTGGAATGGAACTGCATAACCAAACCTTTCCTAACCTGGCTAGATCTGACTGAACCACCTCTGTAAATTTGTTGGTGGTTTTAAATTTGTCGGTGGTGTAAATTTGAGGTGGTTCAGTCACATCTAGCCAGGTTAGGAAAGGTTTGGTTATGCAGTTCCATTCCACTTCGGTCCATTCACGCAGACTACGCTTCTGTGCATGCACGAAATGTTTCCACATGATTGTGTAGATTTAAAAGGTCGTGAAAAAATGTAGTAGTTTCGTTATTGGTACATATCGACCTTGTACAATAGTGTCGACAGAGCCGTATCGATAGTTGAGACCCTGTCGATATCGATTAGTCAATCCGATCGATCTAATGATTGCAAATATGTACTGTATGCGAACTGCGAAGTGTATGTCATCTTTACATTGTTTTAAAAAAAACGTCTTTTTTTAATTACGTACATGATTAAATATGAAAAAAAAGCATAATTTATGTGATGATTGTGTCATGCTGCAGATAATTCATTATTGATTTTCTAAATACTGTTTTCTGACACTTTTTGACGAATCTGCTATTAGAGGTTAGTTTAGAGAAACCGACTTCAGTAAAATGATAAAATACTCACGTACTAAAAAGTTTAAAATAAAGTATTCACTTTAAACTTCTAAAATTTTAAATTTCATACAAGTAATCTTTTGAAGTCGGCGCCAAATTTCCCATAAACTTCTAAAATATAACAGAATTACTCTGTGTTTTTTTCCATGACGAAATAATTGAACAATCTAATATCAAAACTGACACTGTATTCCAGTAAAAGTGAGTGTAAATCACATTTAATTGAAATACAGTGTTAGTTTTGATAATAGATAGAATTTCTTATCAATCACTTCCTGGTGGTTCGGAACCCACCTAGAACTGTAGGTTCAACTCATCAATCTCCATCATCCAATTCATTACCCACGCAAAACTCTCAGACCTATGTGGGCTTCATCCTCCAAAAAAATACAGTGTTAGTTTTGATATTAGATAGAATTTCTTTATAAAATATTTGGCGCCGACTTCAAAAGATTACTTGTATGAAATTTAAAATTTTAGAAGTTTAAAGTGAATACTTTATTTTAAACTTTTTAGTACGTGAGTATTTTATCATTTCACTGAAGTCGGTTTCTTTTTTTGTTTTAAAATATGTTTTATTTCCTTTTGAATACCATTTGAAAGCCATGTGAACCAATTTCAAAAACTCTTACGCATACTTCGCCATGCATTTCCTGAACGAAGATCCATGTAAAATGTCATAGAATTTGGACCATGCGTTCAGCCGTAAATGCGTTACAAACAGAAAGACAGACAGGCAGACAAATACAAAATGGCTCATTTGAAACAGAGACCTCTCTACGTTCGGCCAATTAGAATAGTAAATAGCATGATGCGTTTCTTATGAGTACTTCTCCCTTCAATATAGTTTAGAAATTAGCAGAAAACGGTAATCCTAACACTCATACTTGAATAATAACTAATAGTTCTGTGAACAGTGAACCTCACGCCCAAGATGAGAAGTGCTTGCACAGAGGAACATACTCGATGTACTCAATGAACCTAACCCTTGATACATCTAATCTATTTAATTTCTGTTTCCACAAGAAGTCACTCTGTATAACGTCACCTAGGCTGCGTTTCCATTTCCCAGATAGCTGAATTCTCAAATTGGATCAGATTCCACACGTCTGATGAATAAATTTATAGAGCAATATTAATTAAATTAACTTTTTATTGTAAATTCAACGACTTGCAGTCAATTTTAATTGCGAATAAATAATATTTCTTCTCACTCAAGCCAAACATTTTCGAGTCATGGCGACTCATCTTCAACGGCCTTTGAAAACATTTGGCCTGAGTGAGTTGAAATATTATTCAAAGGCCTTTGAAGAAGAGTCTCCATGACTCGAAAACGTTTGGCCTGATTGAGTAGAAATATTATTTATTTGCAATTAAAATTGACTGCAAGTCGTTAAAGTTACAATAAAATGTCAATATTAACAACGCAGATCGTTATGGAACAATAAATCCTAAAATTGATATAATTTGTATAATTATCATTTACTCAGTAATCGCTCAATTGAAATATTAGAAATTCCTCTCAAACGAATATGTTATTCTTATGAATGATAGCTTGATGTATAAGAAGGCTCAACAAGATGAATAAGAGGGTCCGAGAGCTATCATGATATTTGATTTGTAATAGGCCGCGTACTTCAGGTTGATTGAAATGAAAGTTTAATTACTCAACATAGAATTTTATCTATATTTGAACATGATAATTTGTCATCTCTACCTTCAACTTTTATCTCAAAACTTTTATTCAACTGCCTTTAATACAAGCTAACAATTTAGTAAGAATAAGGGGATTGGCAACTTGCTTGGCATATCTGAATATCTTAAACGTTAGAGCAAGATACATGCAAGACAAGATGTTCTATGACAAGAGAAGTTGAGTAGTTGTGGGATCGGCATATTTTTTGTCATGGGATGCCATACAAGATGGAAGCTCCTGTTCCAAAATCAACTTGACAGTTTATCATATTAGAAGCAAAAATGTTATGAGCATCTTAATGTCAAAGACAAATGAATTCATCCCTGGCATTGAAATACTTTTGACCCAATCAACATCTATTGCTTCATCAATGTCACAACTTATTTTCAAATAAAATAATCTACTAAAAATATTCCTTGAATCAGATTTGAGAAATAAATTTTTGTCTTTCTAACTCTAACATTAAAAGCAATGGTGACAGATTCAAATTCCATATGATTTAAAATCTCATTCTAAAAATCATATTTTCCTACAGAAGAAGGCCTGATGCATTTCCTCTTTTCCTTTTAAATATACTTCAAATGTAAGCATATTTTAAAAATCCTCGCACATACATCGCTGCATTCCTCAAAAGAATTTTCCATGTAAAATTTCATAGAATTTGGTTCATACGTTTAGCCAAAAATGCGTTACAGACAGAAAGGCAAATGCAAAACGGTCGACTTGAAAAAGAGACCTCTCTTGGTTCGGTCAAATATATAACTATATAACTATCATGTTAGCACCCAAAAACATACACAACAAGCATACCAAAAATAACATTATCTTGAATGATGACGGATTACTATATACCATAAGAAATTACTGACTATTGAAATAGAAAAATATAGGTTTGAAGAGAAAGTTAGGAAATCTTGAATGAAAAATAGTAATGATCCCCTATTCCATACTTCAAAAGGAAACAATAATCATATTATAATTTTATTTGAAGAGAGGTAAGAAATCGCTGCTCAAAAAGGTTGGATCCACAACTTAATATTTGAAATACTTAACTTTGAACCCTGAGCATACTTCTTCTTCAAACCTTATTTTGATATAATCCCATGATGGAAGGTAGATAACTAACGTATCTTCACTAAGGTCTTGTGAGATTCTTTTATCTTTTGCAGAGGATGAATTCTGAATACAGAGGAACATTCTGAATCAGCACAATCATAGAATGAGGATAATCAAGATCATTTGATGGTTGGTCTATAGTGCAATGTAGAAAGAAGATATTTTAATAAAGCGCAACCCTTCCTTGAATACAATTGTATTGAAAAAATACAATTATGCTTTGATCCTTTCATAAGACAAATGCGATCACCAATGCTCAAATTGGTGTGAGAATCAGTGTTTTAGCTGATATATATATATATCATATAATATAATTTAGCCTATGGATATGGACGGCCTTAACGAGTACTCTCAAACCAGTGGACAACTAGAATGGGAATTGACCTGAGTGAGTCGTCGGAGGAAGTGGTTGCTCAAACACTATTGAGAGCTTTGGAGCACGCTTGCCAGTTATGTTGAGGGTGTGGCGCCGTAGCAGTGATGAAGCCCTGTGCACGGAGGTGGGGATTTCACTGAAGGGGTAGGAAGAGGACAGCGATGAGACAAGAGCGAAATTGAACTTGAGTGTGTGCACAAGAATGTGGGAGACAAAGTTCGAGAACTGGGATCTCAGTGGTTGGGTACGCTGTCTGAAGCGTCATCAAACATACAAGGATCAGATTTGCATCAGCAAGAGATTGGCAAGATGAGGAAATTCTACCTGTGAAGTTCTGACGTTTGATAGGAATAACCACAACTAGTGAAGATTGCACCCATTCATTTCTCCCTGAGGGAATTATGAAACGCATTCGATGGAAAATTCAAGAGAGCCTCCTTCAAAGTCGCAATTTTTAAAATACTAGTTTATCTGGTACAAGGTGGTACATTTGGTACGAATGGCCAGTGATGAAGCTTTCCTCTTCAATAACAAGTACAAAATCGTATCGTAGTGAAGAATAGGTTAGCAATGTCAGTTAAAGGACCATATGCACATTCTACACCTTCGAAGTTATTCATGTTGTTGACTGCTACTTCATTATATTGTAGTGAGAATGAAAATATAGAGAAAGAAGGACAGTGGTTCTCGGTGTTATCTGCTATGTAAATGTTTGCTTCTAAGCAATTAATTACTCTTCTTTTGACACTTTTATGGTGTTTACTTTGTACTTTGTAGAACTTTTTTTTATTTCCATTAAAGTTTTACAAAAAATGAGACACAGTATAAAAAATTATATGTTCTAGTTGTTTGATTAGACATTAATGGAATCTTATCGAATATTGTGGAAAGTGCGAGTTTCCTTATCTATTAATTTAGAAGTTGATAGAAAAATCGAGAGATATCTCAATTATGGAAAATTATATAAATAGAGGGAGACTTTTGTCAATTAGTTCAGTCTTGTTTGAAACTCGTCGTGTTAAGTGGCAGTAGTGACAGTTCCCGTTAATATGGACAGTGCAATCCCGTTGCCGCTTTTACAAACCATGTAACGGACTTTCTTTGTCCATAGTTATAATTCTTTTACCTATTACTGTATTACGGACTTGTGCTACGTAAGTTAATTGTTCTTCCTCGACGTTTCTTTTTGAATATCATCGGGCAGTTTATTGTACAGTTATTATTTAATATTAGATCGGCCTTATGACATTTAGTGATTGATTTTTGTATGGTAATATTGAAAACTCATTATCAGTTGAACAATATCGTGTTATCTGTTTTTAATTGCTTATTTTTCTTTAAGAAATTACTGAACAGTGTGAGTTGTAGATTATTTGTGTTAATAAAGTGCAAGTGATAAGTTAAAGTGTTGCCAGCGTTTAATATAAAACAATAATTTAATAATAAGTTCAGTAAACTGTTTAATGACTTTGATAGAAATGTCGTGAAAGCTTTTAAACATTCAATAATTAAACTGAACACTGACGAAGCACAAAGGTCTGTCACACTTTATTCTTGGAGTCCAGACTTGTCAGTCGACGCGAGCGTGTTACTGGTCTTGTCTTTCGTATAGGCCTATTCGTTTCGTGATATGTGTTTTTGTGTGTCTTTTGTTATTCGACGTTTTATATTACGACGAATCGCCAAATCGGCGATGATACATTAACGTCCACAACCACCTGATGATGACCCCATAGAAGGGTTGAAACCTGTAGTGAATTCAATAAAAAATGGGATACCAAAACGCAGGTATTTAAGCCTTTATTTATATTAACTGGTATCCGCAGGCTGAAGAATCCAATATGAGGAACAGATTGATTTAAATCCAACATGTAACGTGATAAACCATTATTTTTCTAATGTTCATAGAGCACAAAGGTCCAGTATACCTTGTTCAACACAATTATGCAGCTTATACGAGCTATTATTTTAAATCGTTTACATGATGAATAATACATGGACATCCCATCAGGCACTATTTGACCCTGTGTAATACTAGACCCACCATTACTGGGTTTCAATGAAATGACCAATAGGATTTCCTTGTTTAGCAGCGAGGGTTGAATATTCATGCATATTTTTTGGCTGAATTGCTAAGGATGATGATAATATTATTGAAATTCATACTAGAATGACAGATTTTCTTTTCAACAAAGAAGGTATTTCAAGAGTTTATGATCTGATGCTTTATAGGAGGAGTTGAAACAGAAAGAGGTATCTTGGTCTGGCGCCTGATGCAATAGTGAGCGGAGCTACTAGCCAGCCAGCAGCTGTGGCCGGGAGGACGTCATTATTGATTGGGCCAGGCAGCTCTGCTTGTATTAGCTTTAATTACCGTCAACAAGAAGGTGCTAATGATCAGTGTTCGGCTGAAAGTCCCATTATCTATCCTACAGAGCACGCCCGCACCCGGAACATGGGGGCCCGCCAAAAACATTAAACTTGGGTGATCTCAGAGACAATAATCCAATTCTCCGAAGCCGAGTATAGGGCGGCTAAAGCTCTCCTTCATGAAATGGAAACTCAAATTATGAGTAAGCTACTTTCACGCTGAGGGTGATGTGAGCAATATTAATTATTCGAGGATTACCTTATGAGGGGTATAAACAATCAAGTAAAATTTTTCAAGAACAGATAAAGACATACCTTACTCCAATGGGAAAGGGGAAAATGGAATAGTCTAATGGAAGATATGAGAATATCCAGAATATTTTCCAATGATAAATGTAAATATTCTATTGAAATCAAGAATGAGATTCATTCTTGACAATCTATGATTAGAAAAACACTTTTCTTCAACAAATCCACGGCATTAATTAATTACAAGAGAGTTTGGGAGAACTACATTGATGGTAACGCTAATACTAAACTCCAAACGCCAAACCAAAACGCCTTATTTCTCTTTATTTATTATAATTAAATCATTAGACGAGATCTTTTGTTGAGCTAATTTCAGGAAGCAGCAGTGCATATTGTCAATCTCTGCCTGAATCTGCGCCCAACAGCTCACGTACGGTATGTTGGCATTACTAATGGAAACATTATTTTATTTCTATTTTAGCATTTTTTTACGAGGAACTGAGCTTAACCAGAAATTAACATTGATGGTATTGTTAAGGCTTCTATCATTAAAATAATGCTGGCAGTACTTGAAAGTAGCACTTGAATTTCATTTACACATATTACTTACAACTCGTACTCATCAGTCATATCACACAAGAGAAGCCAATAAGAAACAAAGAAATGAATAATGGTCAGCTAATAATTCACTATACAAAAACTAATTACTGACTTCTAATAGGCCGATCAATGATTTAATAATAATAATAATAGGTGTCCAATAAACTCTTTAATGTTGTAGAAGCAGTTAAACATGCTATAATTAAACTGAACACTGACGAAGCACAATGGTCTGTCACACTTTTATCATTCACAATTTGTACTGTATATTCTGCCATGAAGTAGAATGTCTACTGTAAAAAGAACTCACCACATAACCTTATCACGAGCACTTGATATGCGTATCACAATTCATAGCAATAACAATAGACTATTTATGCTAACTGCTAACAAAAAATTTCACTCATTACGATACAAACGTTTTTGAAGAGCAAATAACAACTGAACTTTCTGCTGTATCACACCTGCTTTTAAACGATTTCTGTTTATACAGTACTAGTAGTTTCCAGAAGCTTTTAAATGTTTCTATCTACACAAAAAACATGATCTAGAAGATTCTCTATCAAGATTCAATGTCCTAGAAATGCATTTGACAAATAGAACCACCTCAGACCACCAAACTTCTTCCTGAAGACTGTAGCAATGCCTCAAGATTCTTCCATGCTGCTAGTGACACAGTGCGCCAGTGCATACTCCTTGAGCAGGGTGAAAAGTTCCCTCTCACTTGTCTGGATCATTTTCCCCCTATTGCTGGACTGTAATCATCAACAGACTCCTCTGGAAATGTAGTGCACTAAATTCGAGCTGCTTGTTTTTCCCCCATCACTCTTACTATCATGAAATTGAGCCAAATTAATGAAATTACTGACTCATGGCTTCCCTCTTGAAGGTCTCCTTATCTGGTATACCAAATCAATGATACTAGTCACAACCTCATAAGGACCCTTTCACTGATTCCAGAGTTTTAGAGAATAGCCACGAATCCTCTTCAGGTTATATAACCAGACTAGATCTGCCTGGTATCGACCTTGGTCAGCTTTCATGTCATTCCTCTCCTTCATCTTGATGCTTACTTTATCAGATTAGGTGCACACTTTCTCATGAGTCTCATCCCTATTCTTCCATAGTTAAGTGATGTAGTCTTCCCCCTCGAATGTTTCACCAGGTTTGCTTCCAAATTATAGATCACAGGGTAGCCTTAGATCTCTACCAAATGTGATGCCAGCGGGTGTTTCCTTTGTTGCTTCATTGATTGTTCTTTTGCTGTTGACACAATAAGTGGCAGAGAATAATGTTTCCGTCTTTCTTGCATTTCCTAATGGTATGTATGTGTGTAAGTATGTATTATGAAGGTATATTTTCCAGGTTAAGCTCAATTTCTTGTGAAAAATGCCGCAAAAACTAATATGTTTATTAGCAATCTCCCAGACATAGGCTTTTGGGCGCAGATTCAAGCAGAGCTTGACACTGTAGCTTCCTGAGGATAGATCCACTCTAATTCACGTCTACTACTTCTCAAATAAATTATTTATTTACTACAATAGATGAAAGAGATAGAAGGCGTTTTGAAGCTGTGTACCATCAACTTCTAAGTAAGCTTAACACTATATATTATGTTTTTTTGTATGACTAGTGTAGGAAGGAAATCTGTGGCAGACTGTAGACAATCCCTCAACAAAATCTATAAGAATTATAAATTAAATAACCAAAAATTTCTCAGTGACAAATTGGCGTCTTTTTATAAATTAAAAATTTTTCTAATCAAATAACCAAAAATTCCTCAGTGACAAATTGGCCTCACAAGAGCGATAACTCCACGTTTGACAAAAGTACATCGAAAAATTATTTTAGCTCTTAGGCAAATTAAATATAAGCCATATCTACCGTTATCAACAGCAAGCATGTGTGGCAGTGTTCGCTTATCACCTCGAATATCAAAGTGCACTCGCCAATAATTATCAGAAGGTTATCACTTTAGTACACTTTTTATACATTATAATTCATTCTTGATGCATTAAATATGATTTCTAGGCTGTGTTTTTATCATTTCGCGTTTTGTGTCATGCCAAAGTGAGGTTAGACTAGGCTAGAAACCTCAGGCTAGGTTATTTTCATCATGAATTTTAGTAGCATATCTGGTGATTTTACTCAGCTTGAAATACAAGAATAGTAAGTAAAATTTCAAAATAGAATTTGTTGACCGTTATAATAGGCTATTTTCAGTTATTTAAACACATTTATTTTGCCTTTGAAAGTTTGAATTTTTGCTCCAAAAAAAGTGATGTCATCATTACCAAAACACAACTAAGGTGAGATAGAATCTGCAAATAATCGTTATTTCGATCTTGATATTTATGATTTAGTTATTTGAAAATTAACGTGATATACACACTACTCAAAGTATATATTGATTAGATTATAGGTGTTGATGAATCGAGTTGACAGCAGTTTCTTTTTTATCACAATAATTCTTACATAACTTTTTGGAAATCGTCCAGCTGTGGGAATGCCCACAGCTGCCTCCGACTCCAGCACTCCAAGATTGAGTAGTCTGAAGAACTACTTACACAACTGAAGTCGAGCTCATCCTGAATTGCTGATAATTGGAGAGGTGCCCGTTCTCTATTTAGGTAACAAAGGCTTGAGACAAAGAGACACAACTAATCCTCAAGCCGAACTTCCAACCGACTTCCTTTTTGTTTCATGCCAACACTGAGGGTGAAAAACGTGTTCCATTGAGAGCCACGTTCACATCGAACGATGCTGGTTCTCATTCTTCTTTATGTGTTCGAGTTTGAGACAAACTTCATTGAGATATTTTTATTCCAATATGTTCTCTTATTCTATGTATGAAAATTAGAGATCAAAGCTCCAAAGCTCACATAATACTAATAAACTTTCTGATTCTATTTCCTTTGAAATCTTTGAATTTTCTCTTAAACATTTATTTATTTATTGTGACTAATTTACAACGAATGTGAAGGCGCAACGGACTCAAGTCCAAAACTGCTCGCTTCACAAATTTTGAATATGTTAACATTGTCCAAAACATTGAGGTTAACACAGACTAAAAATTTAAGACTTGCTTATAACTTTCACTCGAAAAATAACAAAATGAATCTTCTTACTTAACCATTGATTGACAGATTCACATCAACCATTGAAAGACATAACAAGATCAGATTCTATAGTCACAGAGACTTCATAATAAGGATTGAAAACGGATAAGAATGATTCAGAATGGATTGAAATTGAGAATATGGGTATTAGGCCCCTATTAGCCGTGAGCAACTGGCTCGGCAACTGGGCAAGCAATCGATTGCCGGTCGAATAGCGGGGCATTGAATCAAATGGGAGCCATTAGCCGTGAGCAATCGGTTGCCGAAGAGAAAAAAGTTGTCCATGCAGTTGCCGGCAACTACGCGAGCAACTGTTTCAGTCTCCCTGCCGTCAGGGGGCATTGGAGTATATGGCGCCTATTAGCCGTAGGCAACTACTTTTGGGCAACTGACTGCGTGGGCATGCGCATCACCGAACTGTCTACGCTAAACAAACCCGCTCAGTCACATCTGTCATTCAAGTCTGATGCAGGTGAAGTGTTAACATTGTTTACTATTTAAGTTTTTATTATTAGTGTAGGTATTATATTGTAATGGTATTTATAATAATACTATTATTATATAGTATTATTATAATTTTATAATAATATAATTATATAATAAATATATATTATAATATATTAATTATTTAATTTTTTTATTTAAATAATAAAATAATTATACAATTATTATAATAATTATAATTATTTTTATCATAATTTATAATTTAAAATAATTTAATTTTTATTTAAATTATTCAAATTGTGTCTGATGCAGGTGAAGTGTTTACTATTTGTTCTACATTGTTTACTATTAAGTTTTTATTATGAGTGTAGGTAGTTATTATTAACTACTATTATTATAATTATAATAATATAATTAAAATTTTATAATAATATATTAATTATAATATTAATAATTTAAATAATAAAATAATTCTAATGATTTAATTTTTATTTTATTTAATTTTAATTATAAATTATTTTTTAATTATTATTTATTTTTATGATATGATAATTATATATATTATAATATATAATTATAATATTATTATAATTTTATTATTATTATAATTAACTATTATTATTAAGAGGTTATCTGCAGTTGTCGTATGAGTTGCTCAGCTCAGTTGCTCAAATGGATGACTGGCCCGGCAATCGGTTGCTTCAATCAGTTGCTGTGCTAGTTGTTCACGGCTAATAGCGGCCTTAGGAATAAAGAAGAAGGACTAAGAAGATTTCACTTATTGTCAACATGAAACTTGAACTATTTGAAATGTTTCTAAGAATCATGTCAATGGAATGTGTTTTAATTTCCATCTTATTATTAATTTCAGTAGAATAAATATTTTTTAAATATGCCGGCTGAATTATTTAAAATTTCCTTAGAATCATTTCAATTTGATGTATTTGAGAAACAAGTCTCAATTAATAGAATCAGTATCAAAGAAACAGAATAAGAAGTTGATAATAAAGTACAAATTATTTCCGGAGTAGCTTAGTTTTCCTGTTGAACAAAGAAGAATTGTAACATAAATGCCTTGTACATTTTCCAAGCTGTATCATAACTCAATAAATACTGCACGTGACCAACGAGATGTGGAGTCTTTGCAGGTTAGAAAATTGACGAGTTGAGACCATAACTCGATTTTGATTCTTTTCAAAAATTAAATTTTTATCCTTGCAAATATCACATATTCATTTCAGATTATGAAGGCTGCCAACACATAGAAAATTCTAAAAATGTGGTAAATTTGAATGATACCATATTGTATAGAAGCAAACAAGATTAATTGGTGTTTGGTGATTAGGTGTGAATTAAGGAAGTGATAGCCGTGAGCCGTAGCAGGTATTTGTTCAATCAGATATAGATGAGCTGCGTTCTCCTGGGCACTGTTTTTAAGGGTGGCCGATTAGATTTTTCTCTGCAGTTTAATCACTTCCCGGTGATTCGGAACCCACCTAAAACTGTATGTCCAGCTGATCAATCACCATCATCCAACTAATTACCCATGCACAGGTCTCAGACCTATGTGGGCTTTATCCTAAAAAAATAATTCTTGTTAGTTCATTGAACATCAAATTGATTAAAACTGTGATCTGGGATGCTCGATAGTCTAATCGTTGAAAAAGTTGGGTGAGAAATGTTATCACCAATCGGTGAGCAGTAGTAAGATTTCTTATTCTTCTCTTCTTATTTGCAGCTGTGCAGGAGATCATCTATTTTGAGGACAGAAGCATTGAAGAATGACGCAATCAGACCAGTGCATATTTTGCTACGTGATGGTGTAAACAAACAATGGCAACAACCTCAATTTGATGGGACAAGTTGAAATGTAGCGGAGAAGATGAAGATTGATTAAAAAATAACGATGAAGCTCTCCGCCATGAATGCTTGCCACAACAGAAACAGGACTGGGGAGGAGGGTGCAAGAATGGTTTTATCAATGGGATTGTTATTTGGGTCGATAGAGAAGATTAATGTTGGAACGCTGAAAGGCTGCCAGAGTGAGTGAGCACAAGGTGGAAGAAAATGACTGAAAGGTGGGTCTAGCAGCAGCAGCAGCAGCAGACTGGGTTAGATGCGTTTCTACACCGGATAGATGGGATAGATGAGATTGGTTATTGATTGTGCAACGAGATGTCCTTCTAATGGAAAAGCGCCACAAACTGAAAGGTGGTTGCAAGCACCAAAGCTCGAATCTTCTTCAGCAAAGACGACTCTGTGTTGTTTCCTCAGAGTATTTTTTAGCACTGAAAACATTCACAGCTGCTTAACAATCCGAATAATCTTGGAAAATATTTCTCTCAAATAGCTGACAATCTTGTTTTCTCCTGTCATTTGTTTGAACAATTTCATTCTATTTGTTCAGAACTGTTCTCTCTTGTCTTCTGGAATACTTCAAATGAGCTTGCTCTAGCAGTTCAAATAAAGAACGTAATGCCACTTGGCACGATTTGGCATAAACGATTTGGCGATGGAAAGTTCCATCTGTAGGCTACACTTTATCAGCTCTCACACCATTTACATCTCCCACAATCTCTTCTCCTACATATATAAAAGTGGACGTGTATATTGTAACGCCTGGGCTATAAAATGAGATTAAAACAGGCAAATTAATTCAAATAGAGCAATATTTGAAACTATTTACTGTAAAAATATAGACCACCAGATAAACAGTCATAACCTAGAATTTAGAAGCAAAATCATCAACTCACCTATTATGACTTTTCTATAAAAAATTATCAATCCAGATTAAGTAATTCTCATCACTGGAATCACTGAATAATGAATTTGTGAAATTTACACCACTTTGCATCAAATTTAAGCACTTGAACTGTGAAGCATAGCACGTGTTACCTCTAATTCTCCAAGTCTATTTTCATGGAAATTAGACAATTATAACAAAAACAAAGTAGCACTCATGAAAGGGCGATTCATCATCAACTTAAGTTCCAAATTTCACTGGTCAAATCGCCAAAAAAGTGTGTTTGTAAAACTTTGTCCAAATGCCAAACACAACATGCAAAAAGTGTAACTCAATACTTCCTACTTTGGAAATAAATTACTATATCCACTGAAAATTCGGTGGTGAGAATTTTATAATATTTTAGGACTTTTGAGAGTGGAATCCAATTTTTTAAGCAGTTTTTTACAACTTTAAAATCAATCAGTTGAACAATGTAGTAGCCATGCCTATAAAATGAGACGTAGCAAACGTCTCATTCTCAGTCAAATTCTTGCAGCCCAGTCACACTGTGTGTTGAATGTATTCGTTTTCTCTGTGTATCACTTCCGGTAAATGTACAATTTGATTTGGACCGATGGAAGTCGTGAAATTGTGAATAAGTGGCGTTGTCAACGAATAGTGAATGTGTGCAAAAATAAAAATTCGTAAATAATTCGAAAGCGAATCTTCACTTAGGCCTAAGTGCGCGTACCTGCGGCATCGAAATCCTGTTTGTGTGGAAACGTGGACCTGGAGGTGCTGATGGTGTGCTGGGTGTGAACTCGGAAGTCCACGCAACTTAAAAAGGGTATTTCACAAAATTTATTGAATTCCTAAAGCCTGTGCATAGAAGAGACAACTCTAAAATCGGCAGTCTAACCCCCCCTGAAAAAGGTGATTCACCTATCTTGAACCCAAAAATTATCGATAAAAGAAAAATATATAATTCTTTTTTTTTATCTATGTGATGAACCGCAAATCATTACAATATGTATGTATTTAGGTATATGTATGCATGTATGTATGTATGTATGTTCCCAGTAAACTCTAAAACCGTTGAGCCAATTTTTATGAAATTTCAGGCACAATGTAGAATAGTCCCGAAATGGTTCTTGTGAAGTTTGGGAGTTCAAAATTCCTCGCTGAAGGCCCCAAAAAGGCGAACTCTATCCTTAAAGGAACAGCTGATTGAAGTCAACAGTTTTTAATCACATAGTGGGCCCTTTAGCGGTGTTATTTACGCAGACTCACGGGCGTACCGTGTAGTCGGAGCATTGCAGTCATGTAGTAAACACATGACTGGAGAATCAGAGCTCAGCTTATGTTTCATCTATTATTTCTTTGGTGAAAAAACAAAAATTTTCAATCTCAATTTAACCAAACAAAAAATAACATTTAAGGAAAGCTAGGAATATGCAGTTTGTGCTAGGCTCTTGGGAATTCACCGGTTACCGCTATTATAACTAAAATCCCGTTAGAACGCACGGGTGAACTGTAAGTCACATATGAAACTCTAGTTTGAGACCGAGGATTGGAACTAGCATTTGTGCTAGGAGCTAGAATCACTGGTTTTGAACCGATTCTGAATGTAATTCGAATAGTATTCAATAAGAACATTATCGACGGGGTGAATTATTTATGAATGAGTATTTATTAAAATCGGTTGCAGTATCGCAGAATAAACTCACAACTTCACGAATTACTGCGATGAGAGCTGAAAGGTGTGAATTTGCATGTAATGAATTTTGGCGATTTCGAATAATATAGTTTCAATTAGAGATGAGGCGTATTTACTGGAACAGGTATTTTTACTGAGTATTTGAACGTACGGACTAGCACCTAGTATTCGAAGTACAAAATACTCAGATATCTGTGAGTATTTCTAGAAACGAGTAAACTACGCGACTTCAAGTCCCCACTCCAATTTACGGAGTGGGAGTGGAGCTTTGTAATTTGCAGTTGTACAGTAGCTATTAATAGCTCATTTCTCGTTATAGAACTATTCAACTACTCACTCACTCTTTCTCGCTCACTCTCACGCTCTCTCTCTATTCACTATACTCGATTGTAGGCGCATGCGTCTAGATTGTCATTGGTTGCATATGGCGTACGCGCGTACTTTTCCAGTAGAAATACTTCCTGAGTACTTTTCTTGAGTATGGGTACTAAAAAGTAGTTTGTTACTCAAGCGTCTCAAGGTCTTGCCGTCCACGTCTCATTTCGCTACAGCACATTTGAGAGCAACTCAATAATTAGATTCGTGCTGTATTTAACACAAGTAATAAATATTTGTGCTGTATTTAACGTGAGAAACAGTACCAGTACCGCAGTACGATACTCTCTTGTACGTGTACTCTTGTACATCTACTCTGGCAAACTGGCTTATATAAAATACTACCTAGTATTTTAAAACAGGTATTTGGAATAGGTATTAGAACGTACTAGTACGCGGAATACTTAGTATCAGAAAAACTTAGTACGACCCATCTCAATGTGCAATTTAGTTTCAATGTGCAATAAAAGTGGATTAACTATTCAATACTATTTACTACATTATTCGCGGCCACTTACTCCTATTCAATGTCCACTACTTGTATTACTGCTCCTATTATGGATTATAGTGTTATGAAAGCAAACAAGCAATTATTAACGCACGTTTTCTATTTATATCATTCTATTGTTTTCATGGCTGGACGTGACTTCGACCGATCTTCATCCAATCTTCATTCTCTCGCTCTTCACATGTCTTTGTCATGCTTATTCTTCAAGTCTGCAACTCTCTCACTCAATTGATTTCTCAAGACTTCTCGTGATTTCTTCAGACTTCTTGAACAATCGAGATCATGTTCCTTGGCCTTCTCGAAACGTCTGGTGATTCCAGTTCTTGGAATTATGACAACTATCTCGTACATAAAGGAGCTCACGTGAACCATTGAGTTGAGTTTTACAAAAGCTTGCGTGACAGTGAGCTAGTTTACAAACCTGCGTGACAGATTGTATTACAGATCTCGGGAGAGAGACAATCCAGTGCCAGTGGAGTGAACAGTGCTTTATTCAGTCTTTAGACAGAGTCAAGTGCAGAGACAAATGTTAACTGTTTATGCAGCTTACTAATAGTTTAAAGACGTTGTGTTAAGTGATATTATTTGGGACCGTCAAGTAACGAATTGGACTGTGTTTTTGTAAGTGGTAGTTGCTCTTTTTTATAATTTCTTCCTGCATTATCGTACAATTTATTGGACTCTTGTTTCTCTCATTATTGATCAGCCTGTAATTACTTATTCATTAATTCTTGTAAATAATTACTGAAAATAAGTTTTAGCTTGTCATTTGATGATCTGTTTTTATTTAATTAATTGAACTTACAATTAATTTGTGTGAATAGACTAATTTGTGTAAATAAAGTGCAAGTGTGAACTTTAGTGTTGCCAGCCTTATTTCAGACATTAGAACCCATAACAATATGTATTGAACAAAGTATAGTGGAGTCAAAGCTTTCTTGATCATAAATTTTACTGTTATGAGATTCAAATTGAGAGTTCTGTAATAAAATCAGTGTTTATCAATCAAAATATTAAATTCATTGAGGAACTCAATCAGTACAGAAATTTGTTAACAGTAATTATTAGTTATCATAATATAGACTATGTGTTGAGACTACGAGTCCATTTAGTATTTTTTCATATCCCGTTATCCATTCCGAGTTAAGTACTTAGTAAAAATAATATCTATTGAACGAGAAGAAAACGTTTATTTTTAAATATCTTTTGAAATTCTATTGTGAGCTTTGAGTTTGTGATAAAGGTTTTGAGACTAGATATAGGTAGACTCTTACCCATGGTAGACCCATAGGTCTGCTCTTCTTACCCATAGGTAGACCATACCATGGAGTAGAGGGTTCATGAAAAACTTAGGTACGATTATAAATAAGCTACTTAATTACAATTAATCACGATTTCTGTTGATAATTTATTGATAGAATGTGAAATAATACTTTGTTCAGCCTGTCAAAATATATGCCTCTTCCGTCTATATGCTCAGCTCCTGATGATTTTGATTTTTCTTTTGATGATGACACGGTAAACCATATTTGCTGTGAATGAAAAATAATAATTTATAATTTGACATAATTGGTACAAATTGTATTAATGTTTCACATTATTTGTATTTTGTGTTTAATTTTTAAATATGAATTCATTGTATCAGCCCTATACTATGCTTCTGTACGGGGCTTGCAGAGATAAAACGGGACTGCTACATCGAGCAAGAGTAACAAAAGATTGGAATCTGCGGTCTGTTAACATTTCTTTCGAGGCCACCCATACATTGAACCGAAACGAATGAATGAGTATTTGTTGAAGGACATTATTATCCGGTATCAGCGAGCGAGCGAGGGAGTGGGCTTTCTAATTCACGGTTTGAATGAAGCTGGGCAACACAAAAGAGAGATGGCTGCCTGAAATTGGCGGCAGAGGCACATTTCTTGTGAGAGCAGCCGGAACAGCATCGGGGCGGACTCCACTCTCGCTGTAATGTAAATGCCCCAGTTTCCGGGTGTGAGAGAGACAATGAGGCCAAATGAGGGGGTGAGAGAGAGAGAGGCATGAAAGAGGAGACTTGATTCCAGCTAGCGCGCTTTTCTCGAGCCGCGTAATGGCCAGAGAGGAGCTACTTCCGCAGCGGTAATTGCCAGCATTAGCCGTAAATCCCTTGGCGCCTTCGCTATATCAATGTCCTCGGTCTTTCTTATGCAGTTGTCCGAGTAGTGAATCCGCCCATCTTCTTCTTCTTGGCGGGCAGAAAAAGGTGAGCTAGCCTGAGCCTCTTTGTGGCGGTTGTCGTCACTCTCTTGTCGTCGTCCACATCACGTCTCTAGCCTCCTCT
Organism: Conomelus anceps; assembly: GCA_948455865.1. Classification (NCBI taxonomy): domain Eukaryota; kingdom Metazoa; phylum Arthropoda; class Insecta; order Hemiptera; family Delphacidae; genus Conomelus; species Conomelus anceps. The sequence goes on from OX418218.1 coordinate 58,793,534, forward strand.
TTAATTAAAGCCGTCGCGCTTTAATTACTGCAGCCGCCACCGGAGGGCAGTATGCAAATGCTGTCCCCAACCGACCTACCAACGCTTTCCAAAGTGCCAGGACATCGCCCCCACTCATCGGTCGCCGCCCGCACTACACTCGGCCATCATCAACATCAACGTCTCGCTCCAATTGAATAGTGCCCATCTCCCATCTAACATACTACCATCCAAGCATGCAAACGCAGGCCTACATACTCATCAATAGATACAGGCCAACGTGTCTTTCAAAAGGATTCTGTATGGATAGTGTATGATACTGGACATCTATAGTACTGTGTAGCATACTGCATAACAGGAGAATAACATTGTAATACACTCGTCATTATTGGAAAATTGGAATCCGAAACTGATTGAAAACTTAAACTGACTTTATAATATTTCAAAAGGTATAAACGTCCAAATTGGATGTCAATATTATGATGTTCACGATACAAATTTGTATCATTCAAACTTCACAACAATATGATCAAGAGTGAAGATTTTAATCAGTGAGGGTGGAATTAGATTCGTGGAGTAGAGTGATATGTTTAATGTGTATATGCAATTGTATTGACAATGGACGCATATTAATTTTTTTTTCATACCAGTTCAAATAATATGATATTATGTTAATTTGTGTAAGTTTTTATGAAAGTAGTACTAGTAGCACCTGAAAAATAGTTCTAATAAAAGCAGACAAGATATATTTTCCAGTGCTATTACTGTTACTGTATCAGAAGTGCCAAATTACGAACTGTGAATTTTTAAAAATTTCCAACAATATATTTATCATAAATTATATTTCACATTTCAAACAACATTGTTTTTTCTTAGATCATAAATCAACTCCAACAGGAGGAATGATTTTCAGCAGATTATTCTCAAAGTTGATGGCGAGTATTGACAGCGCAGCGTCTTTCACATTCATGAAGAGAGGAATCTACTTCCTAATGCTCCAATATAGAGATTACAGGTGGGGAATAATTATTCCAATAAATGGTGCAAACGCGAGTAGTGAAATCGGAATCAAAACGACGGACTTTGATGTCATTGCATTCTTTGCCGAATAAAGCAATAATAAATTTATCAAATGGCTTGCCTGTACAGAAATCATCTTTTCAAAATCTTGGAAAATCACGTGTTTATTTCCTTGCCAATAGATAACATCTTCTCCGTATGCCAGAGTGTCACATATAAGGTCTCAAGCCATAAAAGCATCAATAGATTAGAATCTTTGAATTTTCCCAGTGTAGTCTGTTATCTAGGACATACCGATTATTTGGAGAACATATCAAAATGTTATTACATGAAGCCGAGCTTAAACGTATCGCTTCAAAAATATCACGGCTCGTATATACCTACGCTCATCTGAGTTTGCTTCCAATGCGGACGTATTAATATAGCTCAGAAATTCATAAAGCACTTGTCGGCAGTTATCAGATTGTCACCATGGTGATATCGACAGTTTTCTGAGCACAACTCGGTGATCTATGTTTACGAGTCTCATTGCTCGCTCTATCAAAGTATTAGTGCAGAAGACGGCTGCCTCTCTTCAAATCGAATAAAACTTTTCAGAAACTTATAAACTTGTGATTGAATGCTGTTTTGAACTGATAGTCATTTAAAAAGGCAGTATCATATCATTAGCCATGAGACTAGGAAAGATTTTGAAAATATACGTTCACGTAAAGTGAAGCAAAAAACTTAATGCAGTTATTTTTTAAGAATAATGTCCTATAGGTAGGTCCAGACTGCGAACAAAACTTGTCGCAAGCACACTCCATTGCACTTAAGCTGCCATGTTTAAACGTGTATTCTCGTCTTATCATTGTAGTTATTGTGTGCTGTTACGATCAATTGTCGATGTGCAACGAAGCGTGCTCGCGAAGGGGTTTTGCTCGTAGTCTGGACCTACCTTAACACTAATACAATCTCTAACGTACCTCTAACAATTCTATCTTCTTCGTGAAAGGTTATTATAAACAGGTACAAACCAGTGAGTAACCTATTTTTTCATGAATTTTTGATTTATATAATGTATATGTTCTTATAAAAGAAGAGTAGAGTTTATTTATCTACGTACATGATTAACACGAAGAATGAAGTGTATTTGGTTTGATTTGTTTTTTATTTAAATAAGGAGAATTACTTGTGTACTGTACTTTTCTAGTTAAAGTAGATGATTATTTTTTAGTAATTGAATTCAAGTAAAATAGTAAAAGAGAAGATTAGAAGGCGATTGGATGTGAATTGATAAGAGTAGACTTAATGGCGCAGAGGACAAGATAAGAAAAAAGCAATGATAAGAGAAAGTGAGATAGATGGAGTAGCGTGAGAGAGTGAGAGAGTGAGAGAGTGAGTCGGTTGAAAAGGAGATACAAGCGCCACCCAAACTCATTTCAGAGAAAAGTAAGATGTGGCTGAGACATTTCCTCTCTATGTCTCAAAACGAAGTCATTCAATTTAGGAACAACATAAATTTTCAAAGCAATCGCACATCCTTTTTTTCGAGGGGACAGCCTTCCCCCATGTCATTCCCATTTCCGTTCGTCTACCATCCGACGACATTTCTGCAACTTGACTTCGCATTTTACTCCTCTGTTTGATACAAGCAAATGCCATGGACATTTCTCCTCTTTTTTTAAACAGCAATAAATCGAAAAGCTGATATAAACAGCCATTGCAAACATACCGGTATGCCAATATGCATTCAATATTTCCAAAAACATTTTTTAAAGTACAGATTTCTCTTGAACATTGAACTGTAATCCATCATTGATCCATATATCACTACCGGCAGTGACGCCAACTTTAGGCCCGAGGGGGGTGGTGGTCAACGCACTCTGAAGACAGTACATAGACTATAGACTTTACACAAACCCCTCATACATTTTTTTGCCAAATAGAAGTGGGCAAGTACTAAATTCTTAAATCACATTTTTTTATGAGTTATTTTTTTTCAATTCAATTCAATTTTTATTGAGCCAAAACGGTGTACATATACAGGCCAAGTCAAAACAACAAACAGAAAATAATAACAAAATAGCAAAGTACACTTAAATTACAATTGTAACACAACTACAGAGCAATAGTTATGTAAATAATACCCTCTGAAGAGTACCTAACACCTAATATGTCATGTATCATTTAAAAATTCATCCAAACTATAATAAGCCTTATCTACAAGAAAATCATATAGGTCTCTCTTAAAATTATTTGAAGTAAACAAATATTCGGGCAGCTTCCTAAATATCTCAAACCAAATTAATACACTTGGACTCTTGTCGGAAAATCTCAATCTATGCTGAACAACATATGGGTTTCCACTTCCACGTGTGGAGTAACCATGTACATCAGAATTCTTTTTTAATGTACTAAATTTATTTGAAATGAATATAACCACTCTGTAAATATAGATACAAGGAAATGTGAGCAATTTTAGGTCTTTAAATGTGTTCCTGCATGTATGATTGTATTCCAAATTTCCCAAATACCTCACCGCACGCTTTTGTAAAACAAACAATCTCTGAGAGTTAACACTTAACAGTATTCATGATTTTATTGATTATTGTTTTTTATTTGGCATAATTGATGAAAGAGAATAATTATTAGTCTATCAGTAGAGGGTACAAAGTGTGAGTGCTCTGTCTAATAGATTTAATAGACCAAGATTGATTGTAATATAGCCGATTGACGGTGTAATAGACATAACCTCTTTTTACACACAACTGTATTGGTTCTACTTAAAAAATTCAACGTTGTGAATACGCTGCTACGGAATGGTGAGTGATATTTTAAAAACTTTAATAACTTAGTTTCTATCTGACTTATGTTTTGGTTCTTGATGTGAAAATTATGATGAAGCTTAATTTATTGACTATTGGGTCGCCCCTAGTTAATCCACTTTCATTATTCTCAATTTCAAATTCTCCTTGGAGTAATATGTTGAATATAGAATAATACAAATGATATTTATACTGTCAATTTTCTCTGGGATAATAGGTTCAATATAATAAAAATAAATGAATAAAGCTTTTATTTAGTTTCTAAATTTTAAGAGTATTTCATATAAAATTTGCTCCAATCTTTGTTTCTGTTGATTCTGTCTTTTAAGAATGGAGTTTGGAAACTAGGCCAGCTATCGGGCATAGGCCTCCTCCAGGATTTTCCATCTCTGTCTGTTTTTTGCCACCTTCACCCAGTTTCTTCCCACCGTCTTCGCTGAATCGTACTTCCATCTGGCTTTTTGTCTTCCCACTCTTTTCTCTCCACGTTTGTTCCCACCTTGTTACTTTTTTGGTCAATCTTCCATTTTCCATTCTTGCAATGTGATCAGCCCAGTCCTATTAAGCATTTTTATTGTTTTTGTCACATTCTCAAGTTTAGTTGTATTTCTTATGAATGTGTTCCTGATTTTCTGAAGTCTTCTATGTTCAAGACGCTCCTTTCCATCGCTGTTTAAGTGACTTGAATCTTTTCTAACATTCTCTTTTACAAGTCCAGGTCTGTGATCCATATAAGTACTGACAATACGCAAGATCTTAGTATCTTCGCTTTAGTTAACACATTTTCACTTCTACTTCTTCTCCCGCAGCAAAAAAAAAGCATTGTCCTAGATTTGTTACTTCATTTACCCAATTCGATGACTTTCCATTCACTTCTATCATATCATTTTCTCTATTAGAAAGTTGTAAATTTTATCGAAATTTATGGTAGTTCGGATTTTTTACTAACCGTTGCGAGACTTTCTAACATTACTTGTAACTTCTGTCTCGATTTTGCGATAAGCACGATATCGTCTGCAAAACGAATATGATTAAAACATTTCCTCATTAATATTAATGCCAAATTTCTCTCATCTCAGCTGCTTGAGAACTTCTTGTAGAGCCGAATTGAAAAAGTGTATTTCTTAATAATATTGCTCTTTCCCATAAGAATAAATTGTTCACAACCCACTGTATCATTGTTATTATAATTTTCATAATTAAATTTCATCTGATTATTTCTCTTGAACCTGGGTTGGACCTAGTCCATTTGTAAGCACATGTTAAATAATAAATGAATAATAGGTTGGATATAATATAACACAAATAGTATTCATATTATGAATAATTCATGACTTGAAGATTTTCACACAAATAAATTCGTGAACTTTGACGCCCCCAAACATTTTAACCCTCTCGCCAGTCATGTCTTATACCCCCTCAGAACAAAGCTTTTCGTTAAACCACTGCCCTTTTGGTGAACCTTGCCCTCCACCAATAATTCTATGAAGTCGGTGCTGCTGATATCGGTAATTTTCAGCCTCTATTATGTCAGTAATAAGAGTGGCCTGAGGTTGGAAGAATTGAAAGAAAGGCAATGAATGCAAAATAAAAAAGGTTTTCAAAATTTTTTTGGAAATTTCATATAATAAAATAGTTTGCAACGATTATTTTGGAGAATACTCCAAATATCTACATCACACCAATTTGATGTGATGTAATGATGTTATTTACATCAGTGGATCTCAACTTGAGTTAGTTACAACTGGTGGTATACATAGGCCACTGCAGTGGCACCAAGCAGGCCTACGGTATCAATCAGTATTCACAACTTGGTGAAACCACAAGTACCAGCGATAGTATCATCTATCAGTCTATTAGCATTTATTATAGCCATTCAGTCATCGTATAGTTATAGTTTAAGGTGAAGTTCAAGGTGAATATTTGCCCCACTTCTCCATAATTAAATATTTATCCTCCATAACGTTGTTTGTCTAGGATACTCCTAAAAAATCTTTCATGGCTTAGTTCTCCTAATGAACCTGTTCAACCTGATTATTAGAGTTTCTCCTAATTAGTTTAGTGCCTGACAAAAGATGATCAGATAGTCCTACAGGAACGATTTCTGTTTCACAACAACAGTGTTATCAACCTTAAATATATATTAATCATCGTAAAACTCACTTCATAAAGCGTTCTACCCTGGTTTAACTTATCCAGCAAGAGCAAATGAGAATGCCAGGGGAAATATTCAGCTACGAGCAGAATGAAGCCTGCTACAGGAATTAATAATCTTTTGAGGCCGGAGTTACGTTTGGAGCCATGCACGAGCAAGCTTCAAGGTACAAGAATTCCGGCTTTGAAAGCAGACTAGCTATGTTTTAGAGGTAGCGGGAATCTGAGGCTGAGGATTAACCCGACTCACCTAAGTTGATGATGATGATGATGATAATATGTTGGTAGAGATAACTCCTGTTCATCACCGTACTCATCATAATAGTCATAATCCCCTCATTACTTAACAACAAACACAGCTCACCAACACCATAATCTGATTACTAATACTATAATTCCAAGTGTGGAAGTGAGAAAATCCTAGTGACAATATTCGAAGGACTACAAAAAGCTCCAACAACTCAATAGCTCAAGCAGCTCACTCTTGCTACATATCTGTGTAGTTTTTTAGTTTTGTGTTAATATTTTATACGCATGTACTTCTAGGTTATTTAAATTTTTTTCAAGGAAGGAAATAAAAAAATGTATTTATTTATTAATAACAATCTTATCCTGAAGCATTGATGATTTGTCCCCACATGGACACGAGTTCTTGTTTCAACGAAATTATAGAAACATTGGCTCATAATTAATAATATTAAGTGGCTCTCCAACAAAGACATTAAATTTATTACAAAATAGCGCTCTAGACATAGAGCTGAGCTCGTTTTATGGGAGATAGTTTAGAGCTGAAGCCAGTCCCCATTAAATATGGTCTACAGCAAGAGCATGTATACTAGGCTTGGCAATAATTACTCTTTTCAATGAGTCGTTCAATTGCCCTCATTCTTATAAGTGAGTCATTCATTTAAACTAGTTCAAAAATGAGTCATCAGCAATGCTCGTGCTCATTCACTATAAAGAAATACCATTGCTTGTTCAGCAGCTAAGCGCTCTCTCGTTCACTGAGCACTCATACACACACACAACAATAAACAGCCTTGTCGTATGTCTGGCGCCTCAATATGAATAATTCTCAGAATCTTAGTCATCAGTTTAATATTCCAGAGCACAGAGCTTAGTCAATGAGTTTTCTGAGCCAGCTTTAGTTGTAGTTCATTCAGCTCACAGTTCAAAAAGCTCGTGGAGCTGAGAGAGGTGGGTGAGTGAGCAAGCTGTTGTTGTAGTTAGTTCACTTCACAGTTCAAAATGCTCGTTGAGTGGGGAGGTGAGTGCTCTTGTCTAGCAGTGCCTATAGCAGGCCGCTGCACTGCTCTGTTAATTCAAGGAGCACTCACTAGATGGTGTGTTGACTGTATTCCGTGAAAACACAAACGCAGCTCAAAAATGAACTACCTACTTTCTGAATTTGAACTACTAGTTCGTAGTTCATTTTAAAGAGTCAGTTACTTTGAACGACTCGCTCAATCTGGTCACATCTCTATTGTATACCAAGAACTGGTGTACCACAAGGTTCCATTCTTGGACCACTTTTTTTCATCATATATATAAATGATTTGCCAAATTTGATCAATGTTTGTAACAGAGGTGACACTTCCTATTTATATGCAGACGATTTAGGACTGAAGGTGGGTAGTAAAAGCAAGGGAAATCTACATGCAATGATTTCTGAAAATAACTCGACAATAAAAGATTGGTGTGCAGCCAATAACCTTAGTCTAAACACTACTAAAACAATAGATTAGAAAACAATAAACAATAGATTAGGGAAGTGATAGCCGCGAGCCGTAGCAGGTATCTGTTCAATCAGAGAGATAAGCTGCGTTCTCGTAGGTCCTGTTTGTAACGGTGACCAATTAGATCGGCCAGCAAAAAAAGACACTGTTCTCTGCTGTAAAATCACTTCCCGGTGGTTCGGAATCCACCTAAAACTGTAGGTCCAACTCATCAATCACCATCATCCAACTCATTACCCACGCACAGGTCTCAGACCTATGTGGGCTTCATCCTCAAAAACAAAAAAAGATATGAAATTTAGTTTTGACAGGAAATTAATGGCTGTAACTTCAATGAAGTTCCTAGGTATGACCATTGATACAAATTTAACATGGAAATGCCATATTACCTACATCTCCAAAAAATCAATAAAGGTATCTTCCTTCTGCGGAGACTCAATGAAAATGTAGACTCATCCGTACTAATAAATGTATATTTTTCTTATATCCATAGCCATCTCGTTTATGGCATCCACCTATGGGGGAACTGTTCACAGTCAATCATTCTGTTCAGGTTACAAAAAAAAAAATCACTACGCATTTTATGCCATAAACCGCCTCTCACACCATGTAGGGAATTATTTATAAAAATAGGTTTCTTAACATTGCCATCCTTGTATATATTGACATGCTTGATTTACATGAAAAAAAAACATTCATGAATATGAGGTGAATTCTGATGTGCATCACTATGAAATAAGGAATAAAGGTGATGTGAGAGTTAGATACTGCCAGTACAAAGGTTCACAGCAGAACTGGCATTATATGTCTGTCAAACTATTTAATGCTCTTCCTAGAACTGTGCGAGTTATGAAGATCACTAACTATAAGAAATATTTGAAGGGTTTGCTCATCAGAGAATGTTTATATACTGTTGAAGATTTTTTTACAATTGAATTTTAGTTTTTGTGTTTGTGGTTTTGAAATTATCAGTATTCTGGATTTATTTGTAGGCTAGGACATTGACGTTGTTGTGACATTTTTCATGTTTTTATGGCAATAAACGATTTGATTTGATTCGATTTGAATGGTGAGAACATGATCTGCAATATCATATGATCATATATATATATATATATATATACATAGCTAATGTGACAGGATCTCATAGTTGAATGTATAATACATTCAGACTCATTATATTCTCAAGATAATAATAAATAGATACTATCCCTTATTCTATTCCTACTACGCACGTCCTTCTATACTATTCCTTCTATTCAATGTGATAGCATTTTTTGTTTCTCTTTTAATGTCTGACTACGGAGCTTCATGGATCGTTTACTTCTCATGAGCCTATGACAACCTGAGATTCAGCTGACATCAAGGAAAATAAATAAATTATGAAACGGTTATAATGCGGAGGCATCGTTGTTTTCATTAGCCTTTGAAATAGCAACCAATCAATCAGTTACACTTCGTTTTGTATAATTATGTTTTCCGCACCAGTGTTTTATCTAGACTCAATCTGTGTCAAGTATTATATTAACCCTGTAAAATATTGTTTTCTTTTTTCTGTATAACATCATATATTATCATACTATCATTATTGATCTTTTTTTTGACTCTATAGCCCAATATGGGCTTTGACCTCCTCCACTACAGCCCTCCACTACAGCCCTCCAAACATCTCTATCACCAACCATCCCTCTCTATCCTCTATATCCCATTTTTAAGATATCCTCTCTGATTTCATCCTCCCATCTTATCCTTGGTCTGCCTTTCTTCCTTCGTGAGTGAAGTTTTTCTTTGTAGATTATTCTGGGCATTCTGGTTTCATTCATTCTGCAGATATGCCCAAACCACCTGAGTCTCTGCGCCTATATAAAACGTACAATAATTATTACGGCCATGTATCAATGATTCCAGCTCTGAATTTGTCCTTCTTCTCCATTCTTCTCCCTCTTTATAAGATTTTCTCTTTCAAATACACCCAGATTATTCTTGTCTTCTTTGGTTAATGTCCGAGATTCAGAGCCATATGTCACTACTGGCCGTATTAGGCTCTCGTATATTTTCAATTTATTGTCTCTACAAATGAGCCTGCTTTTTAGAAGTTTTATGTTACTGAAGTTCGTTCTATTTCCTGACATTATTTTTCCTTTTATGCTGAAATTCATCATGTTTTCGTTATTCAGTTCAACACCTAAATAACTAAAATGTTTTACTCCTTGAAATAATTCTTGGTCGACCCTAAGATTCTGTGGTACTCTTCTTGACTGGCTCCTAGATATTTTCAAATATCTTGTTTTGTTTTCATTAACTAGCAGCACAACCTTTTCTGCTTCCTTTTCAAACAATTTAAAGACATTCTGAAGCAGATCTTTTCTTCTGGCAATTATTGCTATGTCGTCAGCATAAGCACAAGCCTGATACATTCTGTGGAATATGTTACCTCCCTTGTCTATCACTTCAATGACACTATGTAATGCAATGTTACATAGTAGTGCCAACAGTCCATCACATTGTTTGACTCCTGTTTTCAATTCAAATGTACTGCAGTTCCACTCATAGTCATTTTTGCTAGCCTAATAAGTTTCTTTGAAAAGGCATATCGCTCCAGCGCTTTCCAAAGTTCATTTCTTATGATGCTGTCAGATGCTGCCTGGCAGTCAATAAACAAGATATGCAAATCCAAGTCATGCTCATAAAACTTTTCTGCAATTTGCCTTATTGTAAAAATTTGATCTGCTGTTGCTCTTTCAGGTCGAAAACCACATTGATATTCTCCTAGGACTCGTTCTGCATATGCCTTCATTTTTTTGTTGAGAATACTTGATAGTACTTATACTATCATTATTATGTAAGGTTAAATTAGCCAAAAAAATGTACCTATGTGTTGCAAATTAGTCGTATTATTATTATTAGATGTGAATAGTCCCTTTTGGAACACACTAAGCCTAGTATGACACCGTTTTCGTCATTAATCATATTATGTATCAACAAATCTGTAAATTCAAACATCGACTCATACCCAAACTCAGGATTTGCTTTCGTGAGTATTAATTTCCTTTACGATAATATGTGTTTTTTGATGTAAAATAAAGAGGAAATAAAATTGATTTCGATTTTTTCAGACGTAAGCTAGCAGCTCTTCACATAAGCTGACAGGATTAGCCTGCAATATAAATTCAGAAATGTACAGATGTACAAATGTACACAAATGTACGGTACTGTCACAAATTCTATAAATTACTTCAGGTAGATTCTTCAATTTCAGCCAGATGACTCAATTGAATTGCTTGTGAATTTAATGACGATTACGTACGATTCGGACAAATTATAATAATATTTGAAACACAGAGATACAATATTTATGTGCAAATAATCTTAAAAATCCAGTAAGAGGTTATTGGAATCAGACTAGATGATGAATAAAATATTTGTTACGTACTTATATGGAAATTTAGCATATTAAATCTTGTTGTACGAAAAAATTGATAATGAAGAATGAAAATATAAATTTGATTGATTTCTCATACATGGTGGCGAAGTAAGGACGATCAGCTCTCCCTAACATATAACCAAGTATCAACACCCTCCAAGTATAAAACATTCTGTTGAAAAGGATTGAAAATATTCATTCTCATAAAACTAAAGTTACATGGTAGTTTGAGAATGACTTTCTTGCTCACTTGAATTTCTTACCTATCTGATGAATTGAAACAACAGAACAAAATGAGCTCTAGTTGATCGATTCTCTCTATTTTTATTTTAAACTAATTTGAAAATCGATTAGCGGATAAGCATTGCAACAGAAATCGTTTTCAAGTCAATCGCTGACTAGATTGAAACCCTGTGGGAGTATGCCAGCTTACAGAAAAAAGAGACCATTAAAATCCCGTTCTATTTTGTTGATAGCTTGAGCTCAAACGAAGGCTTAACATCAATGAACATGTGCACCGTCCGTATCGGCTGAATTTTCGAAAATTCAATGTGGCTCAACACATCTCATCATCAGTAATCCAAACCTGCGTTAAAATTTTCAGCTCACATTTTCAATTTTGACAAAAATCTTTAAAAATATTCCCAGACTTCCATCAGCATACATTTTTTTCTCGATAGATGAGATAGGGGTGAATTAAGCCCTAGTTTCGGGTCCAAATACTGTCATGATGCGTTTGAAAAACTGGCTAACTACGGCCTAAACTCGAATCTATGAGCTAGAACTAGAACTTTTTAGAACTAGAACTAAACCTAGAACTTCAGATTATGAGAATCATGATCGCCTGATGAGGACCAAAAACACGGGGATCTCACCTAGGCAGTATTTGTGTACGGTTTTTATTGTTTATTTAATATGGTTCTGTAATAATATAATTATAATACCTACTGTATAAAAGTTTTTATTATATCTACTGATTTATTTATTTATTCACAATTGTCACATTACATCAAATATTCTGAGTTTCACTCAAATGATTGGTGACATGTCAATTCTTAAACTACTAGCTTCACTATACAGTGAAGAAAAAAAGAGAAACAATTATATACCAAAATGGTATGTATATCTGTCAATAACATACAACACTCTCCTTTACAGCTATAATAATAATAATAATAATGAGTCATAGTCAGATGTCTTAGTTATTTAATAAGTTAATAAAAATTAAAATTCAGCAGCAGAGTATAAGGTTTTTTGAACTAGTAATTTTCGTACAGTTTGTTTAAATAGTGTTATAGATTCGATATCTCTGATGGCTGCTGGAAGTTTATTAAAATATCTCATCCCAGAATAAAACGGCGTTTTTTCAAATGCTGTACTTCGGTGGATTAGGAAAGCAATCAGGTTTCTATTTCTGGTATTGTATTCGTGGTTGTCAGTACAGAGTTGGAACTTTTCAGAATTCAGTTTAACAAATATTAATAATTGATAGATATAGATGGATAGTTAGTAAGTCTAGTTCTTTGAAATGTGCTTTACATGAATCCCTCTTAATCCGCAAATAATTCTTAATATCTTTTTTTGTATAATGAAGACCTTGTAACTGTCAGTAGAATTTCCCCAAAATATTGTACCATAGCTCAGATAGGAATATACATATGCGTAATAAACTGTCAATAGAGTTTTTTTATCTAGTCAATGGGAGAGAGTAAGGATAACAAAATATGCCCGATTCAATTTTTTTGAAAGGCTGTGGATGTGCTCCCTCCAAGAAAAGCTTTGGTCTATTATAAGCCCTAAAAATTTTGTTGAAGAGGATGGCTCTAATCTGTCTTAAATTGTTGGGAAGATTAAGCATTTGAAGAAGAAATAAAGTAAAAATGAAGTTCAAGTGTCAATTTCAAGTGTTGCCAGCATTATTTTAGTGATATGACCCGTAACAATACATAATAATGGTAGGAAATAATAGAGAATTATACTAAAACCCCGTATTTTTCATATAGGGATCAAAATTCTTTGAATTAACAAGCTTTTCAATTATTCTAGCCATTATCATCGACAATAATTCAATGTTTATATATCAGCATCTATGACGAAATTCACCATAGTTGTGAGGTGATGTCTATTTTTCGATGTTATTATCAGCATTATCAAAGCAAACAAGTAAATTATTAATATCTTCTATATTTTTTCTTTTTTATTTTTGTTTTGAAAATTCACTTTTAGAAACTAATTTTGAAAATACTTTTCCTGGAACTTCACTGCACGAGTAAGCGGTAACATCAAATCTACGAAAAATCAGAACTAACAATCCAATTGATATTCTCCTCCCATTTTCTGGAAATAGAATTTTCGGAAGCCATTCTACGAAATTTAATGAACGTAGTTCACCAGGGATTCTTTCCACAGTTGAGTTGGATTTTGAGTGATCGCATCCACGATTAAGCCACTAAATGACTTCATTGCTATGAAAAATCAAGTTTTACAACTAGTACTAACGACTTCAAGCTTCCCCTACCGTAAAAACGTCTCCAGCTGTTGTAAAGAATTTGATCATTTCAGAATAAGTTGGAGAAAAGCAATTTCAGGCTGAAAAGGCAGTTTCTTCGTTGTCTTGATCAACTCAGTAGCAAATGCAAAGGCACCATTTCTCTCACTGTATCATTAGCGCGGAAGGAAACTCATTTTATGTCATGAGCTCATTCATTTTTATTTTCAGAGCCAACATTCTAAAGCTTGTTCAGCTAACATTATGAAGTGAAGGCCATAAAAACTTGTATTGCAGTGGTATTTTGCTCAGCAGTATCATTACATGGGAGAACGCAAATTAATTGGAGATTCCAGATGAACAGACACAGTCAGTCGTGTCTTTCATAATATCTGTATTAAAAATGCAGCATTCATTATTTCTAGACCTAAATAGTAGGTACAGCGTGTTACCAATACTTTGTACGCTTATTGAACTCACTAAAATAATAGAAAAAGTTTATACAAGCAAGAGTCCAGAAAGGCTTCGTTACAGAGTTGATGATGACAGAAGTTAGCAATCATCCCATCGATTTTCTTATTCTGAAATCTTAATTCCACAAAGTTATCTTGTCAGTTTGTCATATTCTATGAAAAATGATCTGACAAATCAAATAAATTGAGTAAAAGTCGGTAACTACAGTATTTTTTTAGATATTTGAAAAATACGCAAAAGTGGCGAAAAACCGCGTTTTTAAAGTTTGAAGTAGATAAATATCCATGCATAGATCATGAGTTATCGTTCTTTAATTTTTTCTGATATATATTCAATTTGACACTAGATCCTAGGTATAAGCTAGGAGGTATTCATGCATAGGACAATGTTATTACTGTTGTCATTTTTTAGGGAATTTCATTTGCTAAATTGAAGGTTCCAAGTAACAATTCCGTCCAACAGAAAATTGGTTTGTAATAATAGATAAATTGATTCTGCTAGATCATCAAAATTTTGGTAACATTATGGCTTCAGTCTCGTCTAAAAAAGAATTTTAAGGTTTCAATGATACTGCTACCAAAATAGAAGCGATGAACTACAATTTTAGATCAACCTTGCATTTTTATTTCCAGCAATTTTCTATTAAAAGCTATTTCAACATTGAAAAATCTTAGTTTTTCAAGTATGTGTGAATATTAAAATTACTATATTTTAGAACGGATTGGTAGGACAACTAATAGTATGAGGTTCCAGGAAACTGAAAATTACCTTACCAATACTTTGTCTGGATTGAGTTACTAAGAGTAATTCCAGAATTTACCAGGTTCTGGAAAACCATAATTCTGTTCTCTAATCTTTAAACGCTCTAGTTCTTGATTTACTCAAGGTATATTCATTTTATCGTACATATTTTTAAAGGAAATTTTATGTTTCACGATTCTCTCCAAGAAAGAGTTGTTGTAAAGTGAATAAGTGAAGAACTAAAAGAATAAGTATTTCGAAAACTGAGATGTTTTAGAAAATTATCGTTATTAGAACGCATTTAACTGGAAAATCGTGTAAGTTTTGTAGTTTTCAAAATAAAAAAGCTCTAGTAAATTTAGTACCTTCAAATTTTATTTGAAAACTCATCTCTCAAACGCACTTTTTTCGAGTTATAAGCAGAAAACTGAAGAAAAATAATTCTACCGACCCCCCTCAACACTGGCGGCACCAATTTTTATGGATAAATATTAAACGTTGTTTTCTAAGTATGATATCCTGAAGAATTTAAAACTACATTATTCAATTCCTGAAACAGCACTTTTTTGGTCTAATTTTACTGAACACAAGCCCGGTTTCTCAGTCGTTCAATAAATTAATTATTTCGTAGCTATTGATTCAATAGCGGCTTCAAAAGCAATAAGGATTGTTTCACACATACCCGGCAGTCAGTTAACCGGTGTCATTTACCCGGCATAATAATTACATTGTATCATATGATTCTAAAAATCAGGTAAGTGAGAAGCGCTCCATACGATACAATGTATTGTTTGTAGCTGGGTAAACAACAACGGTTACCTGACTGCCGGGTATAAATAAATACATTATTTATTCATTTCCCTTTTGAAATATACAGTACATAGTATTTTAACCAAGTTTGGTTCAATACTTATATTACAGGTAATAATTAAGATATATTGATATAACATGAAATTGAGGAAATCATCCTATCCCACTATAACATGCCATGTTCTAGATTAGGTGTTAGTATGTATGAAACAAGCCTTAGGGCTTATGGATATTGCATCCATAGCTATGAATGATTCACTGAACGCTAGCCATGTGTGAAGTTGCGCTCTACTATCACATACTATCACATACTTTGAAAACAGAAACCATAGCCACAATACAAGAAACAGGCACCTTCTTATTGCGAATGTAGCAAGGAAAGCCTTATACCAGAGACACTTCAACCATTTAGCTCCCAAATTGTACAACCTGCTTCCTGAAAACATCAAGAGCACAGCATCTGAAACAAGATTCAAATCTGCAGTCCACAAATGGATATTAAATACAGGAAGGCAAAACTTGGAAATAATTATCTCAAACAACATGTGAGCTCACTTACCTAATAATTCCGCACTAACCCCCCCCCCCCCCCCCCTACTCTAGAACATGGGCAAACCATAGTTGAGTAGGGTAATTTCCAAAAATTATTTCTCAAAAATTGCAGTTTTATAGTTATTGGATTCCCATTTAGTTTGCTAATATATATTATATTGTTTTATAGTTTTAATTAATTATTGATTGGAAATGAAAAATTTATTTATTTATTTACTATTTATGATCAGGGGAAAAATTATTCGATTGCAAATATTTATGTAGCTAGGACAGACCTTAATTATTTTTCAAAATTTATTGGTAGAGAGTTATTGGTACACTGTCAAGATTGAGTTGATAGACTCTATATCTCTTTTTATGGAGTTTGATGTTTCTAATTCACGTTATTCACTCGTAAAATTTCTATTCATTCAGTTCATATAGTAGAGCGTTGAAATCTTACACATTTGTGCAGTGTTAGGGATATTTTCAATCTTTTGAATCATTCATGAGCAAACAATCACTAGCAGCCGTTAAGAAGTATGTGAGAGCGCATTTGCATTACAAGGATTTGCATATTGCTTGAGAATTGAACCACTGGTAGAATCCAAACAGTACACCGTGCTCAAATACACAACCAGTAAAATTTGAATATTATCACTTGATAGCAGATTCATAACAATTTTGGAGCATCCAAATCTATAGAATGACTCTTAAATCAATTCAAAAACAAATAAGCTTAAGAATTAGAAAACGAAGAGCTAATTTTATTCATTGGATCTTGAATGGAGAATTCAATTCAGGTTATACCTCTATCTGGATTTTTAGATATATGAGAAAAGATTCAAGTGGACCTTTATTAACGTGGAAAAATTAAATATGGTTGCATCTGATCTCGTTTCAATATATCTATATTGAAAGAATTCAAACAATAACTCCAGTTCATGGACATTTCCACTTCTGAGCCATGGATTCAAGCACAAAGTAATAATAGGAAAATTAGATCCATATTTCTATAGTTTGAGCACCTTTCACAATATTCAGTATATTCAATATATTTTCAATACCCTTTTCTATTAACCCAGTCAATAAATATCTCAAAACGCCTGATGTCGCAAGTAATAAATTAGTGAAAATCTGAAACTTTCCCAGGTGTTAAGGGGCCGCCCACACACTAGCGAGTCTGGCTCGCAAGTAAGACTCGGCGAGCCGGGCTCGGAAGAAAATAACTTTTTAGTTAGTGGGCTGTTTTCTCCCGAGCCGAGCCGAGCCCAGCCGAACTCGCGCAGAGCTACAAGCGCGGCTCGACTCGGCTGTGACTCGCAAGTTAGTGGACGTCTCATTATAACATAGCAGATAGTCAAACAGCAAGTATTTGCACTGTTCACAAGACGTAAAAATAAGTAAAATTGAGTTATATATTCAAGTTTATATAATTTACTATTACTATGACAATACTATGACTGAGTACCTCGAGTTAAACTAATGAATAAATAGAAAAATAAGAAAGAAACCGTATATTAAATTTAAATATTCAAGAGAAAATAAAAATTACAATATTGCAGTGCAGAGCTTATTTTTAATACAATACAAATAAAATAAGGTTGTGCTTAGAGAGAGATAGAAAATAAAATAGAGCATGAGCTGGACGAGAGCTAGGTTAGGCGAGAGTTTTAAGTCAGGAGTCTCAAGTGTCATTACTTCTCACTTTTTGGAATTCTTATTTTATTGTCTCACTGTTATTGATTCTTTTTTATAACTTTTGATATCATAATGTTTTAAATTTATTAAATAATATTTTCAAATCTTCTAATTAGAAATTGAGTTTTAAAAATTCATTGACTTGTGAAGAGATGCTGCTGAAAATTGAAGGGAAGTACCTAAATTTAAGTTACAGATTATTATAATACATTTCATATTAGCATGCGTTAATTTGAGTTTTTACTCGTAAAATATGAATAAATAATAATTGTAATTGAACCAAAATGAGACGATTTCATTGAAGATTGTCTGCAGTATTTAAAAAATTCCACACATCCCCGAAAAAATAGGAAAAGAGAATTCTTTCTAAAGGCGCATGGTTGCAAATGGTTTTTTTCATATTTTTATTTTTAATATTTAATATTTAAATGTTGTTTTTTTTTCAACAAAAAATACCTACAGTAACATAAAAACAAAATTTTAAAAAATAATCTCAATAATAGTAGCTGCTAACAGATAAATTGTTTATAAAATAAATGGATAAGTAAATAAATAAATGAATAATAATAATAATAATACATCCCTTTGCATGTATGCCCAATACCCAATAATTTATTATTATTATTATTATTATTATTATTATTATTATTATTATTATTATTATTATTATTATTATTATTATTATTATTATTATTATTATTATTATTATTATTATTATTATTATTATTATCATTATTATTATTATTATTATTATTATTATTATTATTATTATTATTATTATTATTATTATTATAACATTATCATTACCAATATAACAGTATTTAAAAAATTGCAATATAACATTTAATTACTCCGATATAAATGAGAACAAATGGAAGTAATTAAAAAATAAAAATTGAGTAAAAAGTAGATGAAATTAATCCTATATTTCATCTGACATTTTCATTTCTATGGAACAGGATATCTATATTAGACTTTTGCATATTCAATTATAGATGTGATAAATCTATAAGAAAGATACTTAGGGGTGGGAAAATAATTGTCATAAAAAACATAAATTGTGCCATTAAACGCTCTGAAATCTATATCTCCAATGCCAGAAAAAAATTACAAGAAATAAATCATTTCTTATAATAATAATAATAATAATAAATAAAACAGAATTTCAAGAAGTATGAAATTTTAGCAAAACCAATACTCTAGAGCAGGGGTGCACAACCTTTTTGTTGCAACGGGCCAATTTCAATTACTGATTTTCGGAGCCGGGCCGCAGGAATAAACTATATTAAATAAAGTATATATATGATACGATGAACGGCAGAAAAGTGTACTAGAACTTTACATAGCCTACATACCTGTCATACAAGGTTATCCACAGGTTAGCAATCCTCCATCATTATATATGTTGTTGCAATGTTGATCAATGTAAGTCAAATTTATACTTCATATGGATTCGAAATATATTCGCACACACACTTTTATTAAACATTTGAGTCTTTAGTCAGATGATTAACTGAGTTGAAAAAAAAACGAAAATTGTATCTTTTTATCTTGTAGAATATAATTATTAAAAGGTCTTTTAATTTGAATATGTAAAAATAAAATAACTCAATAACTAAAAGAGTAACTGTAAAAAATCTATACTTTAGTGGGAAATTTGACATTGTTTTCCTGTTGATTATTTTATTTTTTAAGTGTCTATTTCAATGTTTGTGGTTGCTATTCGCAAAGTTGATTCTAAGTGGCCATCTATTAACCGCGTAAGAGCTTTAGATTTGACATTTTTCATTAGTGAAAAAGCATGCTCACAAATAAATGTACTACCAAACAAACATGAAAGATTTAGAAAAACTTCTCGCAGATTAACCATTTTTCGAGGTAAGTAATTTTTGTAGAACTCTAATAATGGGACTTCACCGAATTTCGTCATTAGCTGGATCATGTGCTGAAGATCAATCAGTTCCATTTGAATATTTTCTGGTGCATTCATACAATCAACACTGATGCGTAGATTTCAAATAACTTTTCAAATTTATTAATGCCTAGAAATCTGATCTCAAAACCAATTAAATTTGAAAATTTTCTGTTTTAAAGAATTTTCAATATAGGTCGACATCTTCCACTCTTCTCACCAATTGTCGTTCTGCTTAGGCTGATTTGGGAGACTAATCGCTTTTTATCCGGATATGAAATATCACTGTTTGCAAAAGGTTTTAAATGTCTCGTTAGGCCGTGGTCAGACTGCATGCGTACTCCGACGAGTAAATGGACGTGCGTGCTCGCATCTGGACGTCAGAGTAAAACAAACGTTGATAAACCGGTTTGATTGGTCACAGTAGAGAAGAGTTGGTCGTACGAGGTCTTGCGCACACGCACGAGTCAATTCTGGAAGCAAGTTTGTTTGATTTTCATTGCGTGGTCGTCAGTGTGAAAATGAAAGTTGAGGAGTTGATTACGCTTGTGTTTGACCAAAATCCAATATGGGACCAATCCACAAAGGATTATCATAATAAAGATCTCAATGTGACCGCTAATCTTTCCACAGGCTTGATACAAGTCCAAAAATTGCTTTGTTTTTCAATTTTTGTGCTGATTCTATTTAAAATATAATAGAACGTTTCTAGTGACATCCGAAAATAATCGAAAAATTTTCTATCAGTTTTTCGTAGATCAGGAAAAAGTAGCTTGAATTCTCCTTGCGTCTCTCTCGTTAAATTAATATCATTTACCCAGCATTATTTTTCTTCATTAACAAACAAAATGCGCAATAACAGATTGTCTAACAACTGGTCAATGCCATTGAAGTATAAACTCGCAGGAGTAGGAAGTTTGCAATGTGACCACTCTTACTCTGACGACCTACTCGTACGACCTGCTCGCAAAACGATCTACTCGTCAGTCGCATGCAGTCTGACCACGGCCTTAGTATTTTTGAAATCTCAAAACTGGCTTTGACTACTGGTTCCGAATTTTTCACTGGGGTTTTGAACAAGTTTTGTTGATTCGTTAATTTCTTTTTCAAATCGTTTACTTTATCTTCTCTCAGTTGTCCTGTAAAATGGTTGTATTTTTTTAAATCCTTAGATTCGTAATGTCTTTTTAAATTATAATTTTTCATAACACCAAAAGTTTCTTGGAGAATTAGACATGTTGCCTTATGTTGATATTGAATGAAAAATATACACAGTACATATTCTCTTCAGTAAAATTCTGATGTAACTATACATCCGGTCCTAAATAAATAATTATGTCTGTATAATATTGCAACAACAAAAATGTAAAAATAAATACAATTATTATTTCCTTTTACTAAATTCGAATAAAATTTTAGAGCGGGCCAAGGGCCGCAAAAAACCAGGTCGGGAGTCGCATGCGGCTGTTCACCCCTGCTCTAGAGCATAAAATGACCTTTCAAATGAGATATTGGTTGCAATTTTGAGATTAGATTAGTTATATGGATCAGAATTAATATGGACGCAATCCAGTCGACCTTGAAAAGTAGCCGAGCCGGACTCGGGAAGCTTACAACACGTTAGTGGTGATTTTCTTCCAAGCCAGACTCGCTAGTGTGTGGGCCCCTTTAGACTACAACCGGAGGTGTATTTTCCTAAAATTCCCCAAAAATCCTATGAGTACCTTTTCCCCCGCCCCCTCAAAGTTCCAGAATGTAGGTAATTACTGGAAAATCGATTATTGTAGCACTTTTTCTCTGAACTAGGTTATCCCGGGTCGCACGAATGTAACTTTGTAAAATACATTCCAAATGTAACTTTGTAAAATACATTCCAAATGTAGATTTTCTACGATTTTCTACATACTGAACGAAGCATTGCCTATGTTGATAAGTTTAAGCACAGTATGAAATGCTCCATTTCTAAGTGGGTATCCAAGATACCTATGAGTTCCTTAATTTTCTCCATTTCTCAGTAAACATCAATGCTTTTTATTTTGCATTGAATTTAGCACACCTGTGCTAAAGAAATTTTTTAATTATTTTTCTTCTTCTCCTCCTTCTTTTGCACAACTTCTTCTACTTCTTCTTTTTCTTCTTCTCCATCTTCTTTTTCTTCGTCTTTTTCTTCCTCTTCTTTTTCTTCCTCTTCTTCTTCTTTTTCTTCTTCTTCTTCTTTCTCTCCTTTTTCGTCTTCATGTTCTTTTTCTTCTTCTTTTTCTTCATCTTATTTTTCTTCTACTTCCACTTCTTCATCCTCTTCTTCTTTCTCTTCTTTTTCTCCTTTTTCTTCTTCCTCTTCTTCTTCTTCTTCTTTTTCTTCATCTTCTTTTTCTTCTACTTCCACTTCTTCATCCTCTTCTTCTTCTTTTTCTTTTTCTCCTTCTTTTTCCTCTTTTTTTTCTTCTTCTATTTTTCCTTCTTCTTTTCCTCCTTCTTCTTTTTCTCCTTCTTCTTTTTCCTCTTTCTTTTATTCTTAATCTTTTTCTTCCTTCTCTTTTTCTCCCTCTTCTTCTTTTTCTTCTTCTTATTTTTCTTCTTCTTTTTTCCTTCTTCTTTTTCTTCTTATTCTTTTTATCCCTCTTCTTTTTCTTCTTCATCTTCTTTTTCTTCTTCATCTTCTTTTTCTTCTTTTCTCCTTTTTCTTCTTCCTCATCTTTTTCTTTTTCTTTTTTTCTTCTTCTTCTTTTTCTTCTTCTTCTTCTTCTTCCTCTTTTTCTTCTTCTTCTTCCTCTTTTTCTTCTTCTTCTTCTTTTCACCCTCTTCTTCTTCTTCTTTTTCTCCTTCTTCTTCTTTTCTTCCTCTTCTTCTTCTTCTTTCTCTTCTTTTTCTCCTTTTTCTTCTTCCTCTTCTTCTTTTTTTCTTCTTCCTCTCCCCCTACTTCTTCTTCTTTTTCTTCTTCTTCTTTTTTTCTCCTCCTTCTTCTTCTCCTTCGTCTTCTTCATCTTCTCCTCTTCCTTCTCTTTCTTCTTTCTCTTCTTCTTCTTTTATCTCTCTTTCCTTTCTCTCTTCTTCTTTATCCTATCCTCCCAACCTCTCTCTCCGTATGCATAGCGAGTGAGACGCACGTTAGTTCGGCTCCGTATTCAAGAAGCTTTTTCGTAGGGTTTATCAGTTCAATTTATTATAAATAGTACATTATCTTGTTCAGCTTTTTAAAAGGAATTCAATAGTGTAATTATTTTTGCAAAATTTCTACGCATTCAAGAATAATCAACTAAAAACTAATTTCAAATCTACAAACATCTATAACCTTCAGCTCTTCAAACCCGCTTTCTCTTTTCAATCAAGGCTAAGAATAGTGAAGATGGTGAAAGGACGTGCCACTCCGAAACGGAACGCTGCCATCCCTCCGGTACCTGCCGAATCTATTTCGGGCACCGACGAGTTCTTCCTCAAAATGAAGGAGCAGGTTGAGGAAGCTGTCAACGCTGCAGTGACAACGGCCCTGCAATCTATTTTTGCAGAATTCGAAACGCTAAAAGAGGAGAATAGAAGGCTCAATCAAAGGGTCACTGAGCTAGAAGAGAAATGCGAGCTGAAGGTCGACGACCTTGAGCAGTATGGAAGACGGCATTGCCTTCGAATATTTGGTGTTCCTGAGCGTGAAAGAGAGGATACCGATCAACTGGCCATCAAATTATTTAAAGAAAAATTGAATATCAACGTTAAACTCGAAGAGATCAACCGCTCTCATCGAGTTGGGAGACGACAGGCACCAGCACCCGGACATGACAAGCCAAAAGACCGTCCGATCATAATCCGTTTCTGTAGCTACAGAACTCGGCGAATGGTCTTTGAAGCCAAGAAGAAGTTGAAGGGGACCAACATCACGATCAGAGAGGACCTGACGACGCACCGGCTACGCATCTTGAACGCCGCAGCTGACCGCTTCGGCCACCGCCAGGTCTGGAGTCAGGATGGACGGATCAAAATCGCCACCACTGAAAAAGGGGCCAGGAAGGTGCACACAATCGAGAGGCTGGCTGACCTATACAAAATAAAGGTGAGCTCATAAGTTACTAAATTACCACCATATATTATAGCCTACTGATGCAGCTGCTTATCCATTTCAATCCATGTACCAGAATACCATTTTCATTTAGTTTTATTGGTTTAGCTAACTTATTAATTTTCTCCTTTCTTATTAATTCATTTTTAATTAATTAATTTATTTATTTACAAGAGTTGCAGAGCAGAGATAAAAATTACAATTACTTTGCAACTGAGCAAAATGATACAATTAGCCAGACCTTAGAAATAACAGAGCTACAATCTTAAACCTTAAATAATAAAAACCATGAATATATAAACGATACAATATATGATATACTTCCAGTTAAAATTAATCTATGGTCAGCAAGGAGGCATCTACTTGAAATAATTTATAAAATTATTAAGACTTCACAAAATTTATAAAAGTTTCGAGGAGTAATAGTGAAAAGTCTATTTCAGAGGCCAACTTAAAGTAATGTAGGTGAGTGTAACCTTGTTCGGCTGTAACTTACATTAAAATATATACTTGATACGGTTGACATGTCATAGTAAATAGGACGAATATTTTTGAGAAAATATATTAAACAGTTAATTTCCTTTTTTCCAAACTGTCTAAATTTAACAAAATAAGCAAATTAGTATAGGGAGTGGCTAAAGATGGTTTAATTATTATAAGTAAATAGCTTTTTCATTATAAACTATTAATAGTCAGCATTTATTTAATTGGAACATTTAGATTACTAATCATCAAGGAGAAAAGGACTTGAAGTAAGGAATAAAATTTGAATAGGAAATTAAAGAGCTGAAGCACTGAGGACAATAGATAATAGACTGCTTGATTATTTTATTTGTAGGATATTATAATTAATACCTTACCCTCATATTATAATTACCCTCTGACCTAGTAAGTGAGAAGAATAACACGAACTCAAGAGTTCCAAAATTCATATAGAAAATCATCATGGAATCTATTGCAATAAATATTTTACTTTAGAATGTAACAGATTATATTCCTTGTCTTCAGTTTTTATGTTCCTCATCAACCGCCAAAACTAGTTTCTCCTCACCCCCCTTTCTCTGGTAAATCTGCTATAACTTGCAAATTTGATTCTACAGCTTTATCTACTAAACGTAATTATTTTTATTATTTTTTCCCCCTTCTTTCTTCCACATCCCTATTACTGATCACTGCTATCACTCCATTGCTCAAAGTCTCTAAACTCCAGTCTTCATCTCTTTCCCCCTCTCTCTCACTTCCTCCCTCATCACACACTCGCTCTCTCTCTCTCCTTCTCTCTCTCTTCATGCAGGCAACCTATAACTTAACACATTTGTGTAAAATCTCATCGATGGTCATAAGATAGATAAAAATTAATTTTTTTTTTTCTGGAATGTTACATCTTGCACTTCTACCTCTTCTCACTATTCTTTCAACCATCACTCCCGTCACCCACCTCCCCAGCCAGTCATTCAAACCTTTCTCTAATTTCTCTTCTATACCTGCCCATCGGTCTATTCCATTGTTATATTTCCACTATTTACACTCGTCACTATAAATCTTTCCTGTAATCTATAACTTCAGTTTGTAAATAACGTTTAGCTCGTTTCTGGCTGTTGTTTCTGCTCGATTTTTCTCATGTTACAGTTGCACTGCTTCACGATAACATGCAGACTCCTTACCTGGGAATCACATTTCTACAGCTGACCCGGCTGCATCGTAGGCCTACTTACTGAAGCTCGCATCCTTTGTGTAAAATTGAACTTTGATTGTTAAGAACACTTACGGAGACCGAACCTTAAACGGTCTATGAACATTCACGCGTTTCTATCTTTTTCAGTTAGTTTAAGTCATCCTAGTTTTAGTCTACACTTCATTGTTTTAGTCTACATTTCATTTGTACATTTCATGCGTTGCTCTGTGTTTGGAATGATGTCGGTCTGCAATAATTGCATTGATGCCCGCCGCTGACAACGCAGCTCGCTCGGCCTCACTCCACAACAACGGCGATAACGGCCTCATATTATCCGACAGGCTTCGGCCCTATAAAAAGTTATTTAAAGCTGCCCACCTTAATGCACAATCCCTTAGATGTCACATTGACGAGCTCAGGGCAATTTTTCGTTTCCAAAGCTTCAATGTTATAGGAATTTCTGAATCTTTTCTAAAACCAAGCATCTCATCCACTCAAGTCGCACTGCCAGGTTACACCCTATTCCGTAATGATAGATTAAATAAAGCATGTGGGGGTGTTGCAGTATATGTACAGGATGGTATTAAGACTAGAATATTGGCTACTTCAGAACAAGAATATTCTGCTAGGCCCGAGTTTATGTTACTTGAATTAGTTCTATCTAGTTCAGATAAGTTGCTTGTTGGTATTTGTTATCGTCCTCCAAAAATAGGCCATTTCACAGATTTTGAAAATGCTCTGCTGTCTTTCATGCCAAATTACAGCCGAATTCTAGTTATGGGAGACATGAATACTGACCTTAACATGACTAACTGTAACTTTGACTACCACCAGCTTACAACAATTTTTGAATGCCTTAATCTGACTATCTTACCACTCAATCCAACTCACCATACCAACGAATCTGATACATTCATTGACCTTCTCATAGTTAGTGATCCTGATGAGGTAGTACACTCAGGTCAAACCTCAGTTCCAGCTATTTCTGCACATGATTTGATCTACTGTGTGCTTGCTTATAAACCACCTAAACCAGCTCAAAAATTTATCACATTCAGGGATTTTAAACATTTCAATGAAGCTGATTTCATCACCGATGTAGCTCAGACTCCATGGCATCAGATTGAGGATTTGTCTTCAGTTGATGAAATGGTAGAGACCCTTGAAAACTGGATTCTTAACATATATGATAGACATGCTCCTACTGTGACTAAAAGAATTAATAGTAAAAGACGAGTACCATGGATGACTGACGAAATATTACAGTTAATGGCAAACAGGGACTCAGCTCATAGAAAGGCTAAGAGAACAAGTGACTCAAACTACTTGAACGATTATAGACATCTAAGAAATAAAGTTAAACAAGAGCTACGCAACTCTAAAGTTAGGTATTTGAATTCTTTCATCACAGACAACAGACAAAACTCTTCTTTATTATGGCGGGGTATTAAAGAATTTGGTCTTAGTAAGCAGAAATCACATACGCCTGTAGATCTCCCTTTGGATGATATTAATGAACATTTTGTTTCACACTCCAGTCAACGTAATGAGACAGCCATTCAGAACCACATTAATGACCTTAATGATCAGATCACTGACTCAAATATTCCCCTGGCTTCTCAATTCCATTTTCATCCAATTACAGAACAAGATGCTCTTAAAGCAATTCAACTTATTCACACCAATGCTACTGGGGCAGACGAAATTCCTATTAAATTCATCAAGAAAATATTATTTGCTATTTTACCTGTCATCACTCTTATTTTCAATAAATCTCTTCAAAATGGTAATTTCCCTAAAAATTGGAAGCATGCTCTAGTTCGTCCTTTGAACAAAGTTGCCTCCCCCAATAAAGCTGAAGACTTCAGACCTATTAGCATTCTTCCAGCATTATCCAAAGTATTGGAAAGACTGGTTCATTGGCAGGTGGTCAAATTCCTTGAAAGAAACAGTAAGCTTCATAACTTCCAATCTGGTTTTCGAAAATCTCATTCAACTGAAACTGCTCTATTACGTGTCACTGAAGATATCAGGTTAGCTATGGATCATAGGAAATGTACAATCTTGAGTCTGTTTGATTTCTCTAAAGCATTTGATACTGTCGACCATGAGGTTCTCCTCAGTAAATTAGCTCTTCTTGGTTTCAGTCACAAAGCTCAAACATGGTTTAAATCTTATCTCACAGGTAGGAAGCAATGTGTCACAGATGGTGATAACAGATCACAATGGAAAAGTGTATTACATGGCGTACCTCAAGGTTCTATTCTTGGCCCCCTCCTTTTCACTCTCTATGCAAATGACCTCTCCTCAGTAATCAAGTTTTCTAGTTTCCACACTTATGCGGATGATCTTCAAATCTATTCCAGTTGCTGTATCTCAAGAATCAATGACACTGTTGACAGGATGAATGAGGATATCAATCAAATTGTTGAATGGACTAGAAAAAATGGTCTTAAACTCAATCCTGTAAAAACGCAACCTATAATCATAGGCTATTCACGCCTGATAAATAGTATTGACTTGAACCTTACTCATAAAATCACTGTTGATGGAAATGCAATACCATATTGTAGCTCAGTTAGGAACTTAGGAATAATCATGAATTCAACACTTGACTGGTCAGAGCAAGTTATAAGTACATGTAAAAAGGTTTTTTCAGCTATGCATCCTTTGAAGAAAATGCAAGATATTCTACCTAGGAGGGTCAGACTGTTACTGGTTAAATCTCTTATCTTCCCACATTTCATGTATTGTAATTCTGTTATGAATGATATGACAGTCACACTTAATGATAGACTGCAGCGCAGTCAGAACTATTGCTTACGATTTGTCTACTCTCTTCAACGGCATGAACGTATAACTCAATCCCACATTGCTAGCTCAACTCTCAAACTTACTGATCAAAGGTTATTCAGGATTGTCAAACTTGTCAAAGATATTCTCAAATATGGTAAACCAAATTACTTCAAAAATGATTTCAAATTTGTGTCTGAAGGCAGGTGGAATGATGTCTCACATACCAGAACTGGGGATAATACTCTAAGAATACCCAACCATCGTACTACCATTTATACAAAATCATTTATTGTAAGTGCTTGTCGTGCTTGGAATGCACTTCCAAGTTCCATCAGGTGCATTGAGAGTCGAGCGGGCTTTATTTCATCATTAAGGAAATATCTCTTGGAGAAAATGGCTGCATCTGTCCAACCCTAGAGCAACTGCATGAAATCACAACATTAACCTACTTTGTAAATAATTTTCGTCAGTATTGTACAGCTTATTGAAAACATGTTTTATCACTTACCACAATCCTTCTAAGAAAACTTGTACAAAATCAACTATTTTGAATAATCACCCCATCTCCTCTTTTCATCATCCACCACCATTATCATTATCACAATTAACATTGAACAATTTGAAATTTATATTCTCTGTTCTCAATTTAACTAATACCTGCCATCTATATAATAAACTGCTTTCATATTGAAAAATAAGAACAACTAAATGCAAATAGAATAATTATTTTTATTTATACTGGTTAAGTGTCAAGAATGGACGAATCTTTGTCCAAACTTCGCCATTTCATGTAATTGCATCACTTAGATTGTCATTACTAGAGCTTATATCATTAATAACATACAAACATCATTGTAAATAATTTCTAGCACTATAAAAATTATAATCCAAGTCTATATATAGTATCTAGGTGATGTTGACAATTTTGTCTTAACTAATCATATTATGCGAAATTTGTAAACTTACATGAATAAAGAAATCTAATCTAATCTAATAATCTAATCTGAATGAACAATAAAAAATAAGCTTTTTGTTTCAAAACAGCTGATCATCAAATCATGAGTTGAAATGTGAAAATTTTCAGCTCACCGATCCCTATGTTAAAGCAATGGCAAAAATCGAAACTTTGATCGTTCATTCCTCATGTCCACGATGACTATTTTCAAAATGTAAGACCTTATCAAACATCTACTGGATGAGATCTCTCAAATGAGATGTGAACGAACAAAATCGGTCAAGAAACCACGGAGAAGTTGACATCACAAAAAACATGTTCGCCTATTTTATAAAAAGATTCAGTGATGTGTATATTTGCATATATACGGTCAAGGACGATGCTGTGGAATGGATTAGCGACGGTCGCCCCTTGTCAGAGTACTTCCAGCCATCATAGGCTAATTCTCAAGTAAAATGAACAATAATAGAAAAAGTGTACTGTCAATTGGTATTTATATTTATATTGGTATTGGTATTTATATGTATTTTGAGGCACTGAATCTAAATTTTAAATTTTTAGCTTGTAGAACAGTTTTCAAGATAAGTGGATGGGGGTACCAGTTGAAGGGTGTACCCTTTTGTCCAATCTCACTCAAGAACGGCTCAAACTCACCATCGAGCTAAAGCCCATTCTTTCCAACTCATATATGACGTCACATTTGGCTCACAATTAGTAACACTTCTACCTGGAGGGGTAGTATAGGCTTTCCCATACTGTACTAGAAAGATGGAAATTTTATAAATAGCTCGGAAGAGGCAGAGGGAGTCAGCTGGGAAATCGCCTTTTTCAGCGTCTTTAATTAGACGGGCTCGCTACTGCAATGCCAGCGAGGTGTAGTTTAGTTTTTTTCAATCAAAAAGTTGGATTAAATATATAATAATTAAATGTGCGTGCATATTCCAAGCTATAACTGCCCTCAACTCAAGATAAGAATGCAAAGTTGGTATCAAATTAAAGGTTTCTTTTTTCTCGTTCACTTGATATAAATATCAAAATGAAAAAAAATTAATATTAAACTGCACCATAAGGGCTTAAGTAGTCAAATTTTCACAAATTTTACTTTTTTTAGTTTTCTTGATTTCACAGCCAAACTATGTGTCGGACAAGAAATGTATTCAAATCCTTTACTGTAGACAATCAAATTTCCTTGAACCGGTCATGAATCGCATTATTCCAGCTTGCATACACGCTAAATTATTGTAATTTTTTTAGTTCGTTTTTTAAATTATTTGCTTTGTTCCACTATTGTGTTATTATATTTTTAGTCAGATTTTGTAATCATAGAATAAGTTTAATAAGAATGTAATATGCTTTTTTGACATGATGGGATAGAACTCGTTCTCCACACACAGGCTGATGCCCATGTGGAGGAATTTCGTCTAAGTTTACTGTATAGCTGTGCCTTTGTTACTGTTTCATGAAGGAAACAAAAAGAGTTATCAATCAAAATCAATCAAATTCACAATTTCCAAAATTTTTCAAAAATTAAAAATGTTATTTTTTTAATGATTATAATTTGAGTCCAATGCATGATAGGAAAAGCAGTAAGTTAACAGTACACTTTTCCCATCATTATTAATTCAACTTGGGAATCAGCCTATGATGGTTAGAAGGACTATGACTACACGGGGGATCGTGTCACATCATAATGTGTCGCTAATCCCCCTCCCACAGCATCATCTTTGATTGTGAGTATGCAACTATACACATATTTATTGGATACAGGAAAAATATTCTACAACTTTTGTTTTCACTTATCTGGAAAATGACGTACCGTTCTTCAAAGTCCTCTCAAAAATGAGAAAAATAAAGTTTAAAAAATTCGAACTTTCGAGAAATTTCAATTTTATCAGTATTTTTATAAATTGGGTTTACCATAGAAATGGAAGATCATTATTAATTGCAGCCCGCTTTGTGACTGAGAGAAGAATCAACCCTATCGAATGATCCATTACTGAGTTATCGAATTTACATTTTAAAACTTTGAGGTGGGTAATGTGAAAAGGTGCCAAGGAGATATTCGGGGAAAAAACATCTCTAGTAGTGGTCTAACACCTGGGAGATTCTCAGCTTTTCACTAATTAGACTACTTGCGACATCGGGCGCTTTTAGACCATTATTGACCAGGCTATGTTTAGAAAATAATAATAATAGAAATATTATTTATAATAATAATCCAATAATCTATTATTATTGAAATTATTAATTATAAGTATCATTATAAGATTCAGATTTTCACTAATATTACTTGCGACATGAAACCTTTATTAACTGGGCTATAAGTTTCAATATGTCTTCCAATACCGGCTGGAATTCTTAAAGCGGGTTGCCTATCACTCGCCTTCATATAACAATAATATTATTTTAACTTACAAACTACGTGCTCATCATCAACCCGCAGTGTACAATGATGGAAAATAGCGTGGGGAGAAATAGCGAAGGTCTGCTTGAACTTATTAATAGAGAATTTTTCTCATGTGGAGTGCCCCCTTCACTCAAGACATCAATGTAATCATCATGACTATTTTGATTTGTTTTGTTTTGTCCAATTCGCCAAGATGGAACAAAATCCATTGGATTCTGAATGGAGACAATATATATTGTAGCAGTTTATAATTATTGTGAAATAGATTCCAAATCGAAATGAGTTTTATTTTGATGTAGAAGATCATCCAGGGGCAAAATTGTCAATCCTGTTCCATTGTTGATCTACCCACATAAACGAGAGCTGGCCTAGATAGACGAATTCTTTATGCAGAAATTGTATTTCTCTTTCGCTTGTACCTATCACCACAAGCTATATGCTTTAAAGTATATTAGTGGCTCTATTTCATCAATGCTAACACAAGGACATTAGTACAATATTAGTTCTATTTTTAACACTGTGCTTATGTAGTACACATTTCCATAGATATTCAGGTGAATTTCTTATCATTTAATATAGGACAGAGTAGTTCAGAATAACATATAGCACAATCAATGGATACATGTATGTATTGTACACTTATGGATACAACACTGTATTATTACTTGCAATGCTCTTGGAATATCTTTATAACTGGAAAAAAATCCTTGTGTATGGAAAATAGTTCGTTTTGAAGCAATACTGAATGAGAACGAATTTCGCCAACAATTATATTCAATTTTCTTCGCCTCTATAGAAGATGTTTGATAACATAATAGGCGATAATATATCATTCATAATATTCGTTCAAGGTTATCAACATGTGAAGATACATCTCCTTTAATAGTTTCAATGTAACGTCATTTTTGTCACAAGAAATGACTGTGAATTTTTTCAACTGTATTCACTCACAGACTAAATTCCAGTCAATTTATTCAGTCCGAAGCCATTGACAATTCATTTTTCTCATGTTAGGTCACATTGTATTTTCATCGCAAGCTTTGAATTCTGGAAGATTAATCTAGGAACCTGAGAAGACGACGAAGCAAAAGTGTACAGATGTGTCCTGACCGTACAGTGACAGAGCATGATCAACACGAAGAAAAGTTTAATTACGAGCCTACACTTAAAAACTTCCTGGAAGTCTTGACTGTTTATTGAATCTGAGACGAAATTGGGCTCCCGGCTGCCGGTAAAATATTCACGACAAACTTGACGATTATTCATTTAGTGGCGGCGCGAACGCACTTGTGCCAGCGAAGAAATTTAATTGAATAGCTAACAAGCTGTTTTCCAAACCAATATTTCAGTCGGCGCGACCTTAATAATTCTGAGCTCATTAGAGAAGAAAACTTTCTTTCCATCATGCACTTCCAGCGGCGGACAGCGGCTCGGATAAATTAATGTAAGTAGGTATGAAAAGACAAGATGGCCATGGAGCATCTTCAATCACGATAAATAATATCGATTCCGTGATCATGTCTGCAGGAAACTACTTACTAAGTAATTGAGCATAGTTAGGATGGTTGCGCGAGAAGTATGGCATACTCGCCTACAAAGACTTTATTATCCTGATGACTTGCTAAGTTTGAAATTGAGTTAAAGATCTTAATTAAAAATCTCATGATTTTCATTACATTACTGAAATATTAATGTATGATGTCTTATATTTGTCCAGAAAGTCATGGTAAACTGTCATGGAAAAAGTCATGGAAAAAGTCATGGTAGGGTGATAGCCTTTGCAGATGACACAGCACTCCTCTTTCAAGAAAATAACTGGGAAGAAGTATTTCAAATAGTCGAAACAGAACTTTCAAAAATCACTAGATGGCTGGGGAATAATTTACTCTCATTGAATGCAGAAAAAACCAAATTTTTAACATTTTCTTTAACTGATAGTACCAAACCACGTAAGATATCAATAAAACTTCATTATTGTGTTAGAATTAATAACAATTGTAATTGTCCACTGATAGAAAGCTCAAATAGTATTAAATATCTTGGGATAATAGTAGACGACTTATTAAAATGGGATAAGCACATATCATATACAACTACAAAAATAAGGAAGCTAATATATAAATTTTATCAGCTGAGGAATAAAGAAATGATAAAAACAGTGTATTTTACATTAGTTGAATCTCTTATAAGATATGGTCTGTTAGTTTGGGGGGCCGCAAATTATAGTTTTGTGGATCCAGTTTTCAAAATCCAAAAACGTATTTTAAAGATAATGGGGAATAGGGAAGCCCGCTTCCCAACCAGCGAACTATTCATGGAAAATAGAGTTCTTAGTGTTAGGCAATTGTATATTTTGTTGTTAATTACTTATATAAAGAAAAATGAA
The DNA here is from genome assembly GCA_948455865.1 of Conomelus anceps. Taxonomy (NCBI): domain Eukaryota; kingdom Metazoa; phylum Arthropoda; class Insecta; order Hemiptera; family Delphacidae; genus Conomelus; species Conomelus anceps. Next base: position 58,827,581 of record OX418218.1, read on the forward strand.
AATGAAAATAATATTATAACTCATAGCCACAATACTAGAATAAGAAGCCTCAATTATCAGGATGTACCCAGAATGAACACAGCTTTTGGAAAAAGATCAATAGGATATTTAGGGCCAACAATTTACAATAGAATTCCACTGGAAATAAAAGAAGGCAATGTTAATAGATTTAAAAAAAAATTAGGGATTGGTTGTATAATATTGGAGTCCACAGTAGTGAGGAGCTCATAGTAAATAGGATGTGAATAGAGATACGATTATGCATACTGTGGGAACTACTTCCACCTCCCTCTACAATTACCTGAAATATTATTAATTATTGTCCTTGCTGCCGGAATCACTCAGGTATTAGGCTCTCATTCAGCTCCGGGATGATTGTGAGGGTGATGGGGCAATCCCACAACGAAAAACGGAAAAGTCCTTTCAATCTTCCCTGAAATATTTATTTCAGGTAGGATATCCAGGAATCAACCGTTGTAAGTTGTCGAATCCCTATACCTACTATGTTGATGACCGCTGCTATGCTTGGTATTGCTGTAAATTTCACTGAGGGAGTTGATCTCTGTCGAATTTGGTCTCTCAAAAAATTCACCAATATATTCTCGAGCAGCTGTATGTCTCACCGACGACACCAGCGACCCAATACCATATAGAATATATGGTGTAGTATGACCCTCGACAAAGATCACCCTCAGTGAGAAAATGATAAAACCAAGCACTAACAAATACCAATGGTCGAGCAGGACAATGCAATCAGGCACAGATTTAAATGACGATATTGTGAAATTTATTAAAATTAAGAACAATATCCCATGCAAGAGATTCGAATAGAAAAACAAAGTTAAAGTCCTTTTTTTCAGGATTATTTTTCTGAAGGTATTTTTGAAAGTTTATGAATTGATAAATGATAATTTTGTTGAGCCGATCCAAGGGCTAATTAGTGCAGTGAAGGTAAGATGAAATCTTTACACCCTGATATAAAATTTATTTCACCATGCGGTCGTGGAAATCGTTGTGTCTAATACATTTTTTCGAAGCACTTTTCCACTTTAAATTGGCCAATTTATATTTAATAACGTTAGACTCACGTGTTCCAGGCGATGAGTGGTTTTTTCTACTTGATTCAGTCCTTTGGTAACTTGAATTGGATTAGGCTGCCTCTCGTGGTCGTTATTTGGCGAAGTTCTCGTAATATCGGCGTATCACATTAAATTTTTTCTAAAAGTAGATTCCATCTTACAGGGACATTTAAACACAAAAACTGGTAACTTGAAAGAAATTTAGAACATTAAAATTGACTAGAAGAATTAACTTATTTGGGACTCGACAGGAGTTCGATGTCCTCGGGCAGGATTTTTTCAGCAAGTGCTGTTCAATTTCCTTTTTCTATGCAGCTTCCCAGGCCATAGAGATATACTGCCCCAACTCGGTGATTCAGGACAACACACCCCTATGTCATGGGTTAAATTAAGAAAATAAATAGGAATGCTTAAATCCACCAATTTGTGGAAGGGCTAGGTGTTGTGGGCGGTCCTTATTACAAATAATAATTTTATTTAATGGCAAATTATAATTTTTTATTTATTAGCCGGCTCTAGGCTAGGCTGAATTTGGCGCGAAAAATGTCAGTCACAGCTGACAGCCATACATAGTACTATAACCTAGTTTCAATAAATGTAAACATTGAGTGGTTCTTTTGAACATACTACTGCCTTTGCTCATGGTTTGTATTTCACGTTTCCAACAATAAATTATACTGAATTAATTTCCCCTACTATTTTTTTTTTATTATTATGTGGTTCAGAGAATGCGCCCTGACATAAAGCCCCCTGATAGAAAGACTTACAAACATGGAAGGGTTTATATCATACTAAGTCAGGTCGCTCTTAATTAACACTTATATCACAGTTTGGACCTTTGCCTTACATAACATTGCAAAACATTAATAACATAGATATCACAGCCTTAACACAGTCACACTCAGGATTTATTAATATCACAATAACTATTCTTTCCCTAAGAGTTTATGGTCTCCACCAGATAATTGGGTCTCTGCCCTAAGAGTTTACGGTCTCCACCAGATAATTGGGTCTTTGCCCTTACTGACCTAATACAAAATTAGCTAATTGGGGTATACACAATACAACCAATTCAGACTAACATGACATAGTTCCTATTTGGATACTACAACAAATAATAATGCACAATGTGCTAATGATTCAGGATTTCCCTTTATAAATCATAATGGGTGAGCATGCAAGCCCCCGTGCTTTCCCTAACAAGTACCTGAGGTGGTGTGAACAATTAATGTGAGGTGGTTTGGCTGATATCTGTGGCAGTCCTTATCTTGAGCTTGTGACCATTTTTCTTTCTAACATAGTTGATTTCTTCCTTATACTCTTTCCATTACAATTCTGGTCTTTTACTTTCTAGTCTTAACTTCATATCTGTCTTATTTGTACTTTGTTTCAAGTTTTGTTATCTTATTTCTTTCTTTTGATTTTATGCAATAAAGCTTTTTATCTCATATTAACATTGTTTCATTTCATATTTCTACCTGCTTCTATACAATTCAATTAAGTGATTCTTTGGTTCTTTTCTTTTATCCCTGTTTTTTTTTTTCTTCTTACATTTAACACAATATGCACTAGTGTGTAGAGCACATTAACATTTATTTCATGCATGAACATGATTTATACAATAATAATTTCTCTTGACTAAGTTATACATAAGGTGAGTTATAGTTTGACATTAAGCTTACTCTAAGATAATTATATAATTCTAGCATCACAGATGGGTTTCTGATTGTTATTTTTTTTTTCTTTTTTTTATATTACTGTGTAATTTTAATATCCTTTATGATTTTTTTTTTTATTGATTTTTTTTTTTTGTGATGTCTACTACTGAATTTCTTCCACCAAAAATAAATACATTTGAGATACTTTGAAATTAAAAATACAATATTTGAGTAATATATCTTACAATATTTATGACTTCCTTTCACCTTTTTTACAATATAGTTTCATGCCAGTTCCTGTATTGACTAGTGCATAATTACATTTAACACTTATCGCTAAATACATTTATGACACGCGCCTTCTCGTGTGTGTGGGGTGTTGCGGCTGATCTTGAGGTGAAGTTGTTGCTGGTCAGGGTTTTCTGCCTGCCGGCATTAGCTTGGTGATGGTGCTGGTGCGGTAAGTTGATTCTTGGGAATCCAACAAACCTTGACATTTTCTTCTCAACATCTGGTAGTTGTCTCGAAGGTTGAAGACCACAGTGATGTTAGGTCGTGAAGTTTGATATTTGGGTGTTGAAGTTAAATGGAATCAAAAGGTTACATCCCAAATATTTCAAGGCGGAAACTGGCAGCATCCATTACGCTGATTGGGATGGCGAAATTCTCGGCCAGACAAACTAAGAACAGCAATAGTCAAAGTCAGAAAATTTGACTTTGCTGCAGACCACTTGTCCTTTCTGGATGGGTCCTATGTTACAGGTAGTAAGGTTTACACGTTAACCATAGCAGAAAACATCTGACCTGACTTTATGTGGTTCGCAGGCAGTACAGTCTTTAACCTACTGTAGCAGAGAAGCTGGCCTGACCCGGTTCTGAATCGGTAACGGATTCGTTGAGAGGTATAGGCTGTGGCGTAAATGGCTTATAGCAGCCCCCTATCAAGTCTTTATTTTTGTCCTCTAACAATTGTGCAGTTGGCTGTTCATTTAGGTTATTCTTGAATCGAGTGCAGCGCTTGTATCCAAAGCTCCGTCCACAATTGGTTCTTCTCGGTGAACTATGAGACTCGTAGTTCACTAGAGGGAAACGAGTCGTTTGCTTCCTATCCGTTCTGTTCTTGGTGATGGAGTTGCCATCTTGATCTATATTTGCCAATCCATTGACTGCCATGTTTTGACTATCAATTTTCATTTTACTAATGGCAGTCGTTGATGATTGTCAATTATTTTTTCCCCTTCTCTGAAAAGAAGCATTTTTATTTGGCGTTGACGACTCTTTAGCTGACGTTTCCACGGCCTTGGTCACAGTGTCGTTGCGTCGACTAGAACTGGAAGGCTGTGGTGAATTGCTCGGTGTGTGGTTAGATTCGTATCTATTTTCTGACGTATTATTGTTATCTACTTGAAATGATCTATTACTATTTTGATTAGGTGGGTATGATCTGTTATGGTAATTTCTGTTCATATTGTTGTAATTAATTCTTCTTAACTCATTAAAGTTTCCTGTACCTTGCCTTTCCTCCTGCTCGTAGCGTTGTTCGTTATTTTGACTGTGTATCCCATCAAAATAATCTTGTACAGCCTGAATTCTGTGTAGACAGTTTTCAAATGCTTCAAAATTATCAAATTGATTAGAGCTCAAAGCTAACTGTGCATTTTGAGGTAATTTCTGTATTATTATCTGTATAAGATTTGTTGATTCTATGGGATGGGCCAACAATTCATTCTGATATTTGATATCAGCGGCAAAAGCTGAAAATGACATTTTTAGCTTGCGAGTATATCGGCAGGTAATGAGGTGAGATAATAGTGATTGTTGCCGAGCAGGCGACCAAAATGTTGCTATGAATTTGTTAAGGAATTCTGGTAAGTTATTGAATTCTGCTAGGCGGCTTCTCAAAAATATCAATGGCTCGCCTTGTAAGTTACATAGCAACTGCATTTTCCACTGAGTAAAACTTATGTTAGCCATGGAATCTACTGTCTGAATGTGTTTGACAAACGCCATAGGTTGTATTGTGTTGGGCGTATTGTCAAACTTTGGTATTGATGCAAACAGATGGCTGACGTTTTGATCTCTACCTACAGTTATATTCGCCATTTCACTTTTCAGCTTCATGAAATCAGCTTGTGTGCGGGCTAATTGTGATTTTATTTCCTCATTTGAGGCTAAATTGATGTCACTCTTTTTGACACTAGTTAATTCTTTCTCTAATTGAGTGATGTGAACTGAGGTCGTTTGTTGCTGTGATGTTAGTTGCTTAATTCCTTGTTCAGCTTGCTCAAATTTTTCTGTAACTTTTTTGCCCAACCTGTCTTCCAATTCGGTGTTATCTGAGGTAAGTTTTCCTGTTTGTATGGCTATTTGTTCACACACCTCTGCGCGCACAAGCTGAACCTGTGAATCGGTGTATTGTTTAGCTTCACTATGCTTCTTATTCATTTCTGAGGTCAGACAATCTATATTGTGTTTGAGTTGATTTTGTAACCCTACTTTAGTTTCTTCTATCCTCTTTTCTAGCCTCTCAGTAACTTGGTCTATCTTTTGGCTCACTTGCTCTGATATTTGGTTTATTTCAGTTCTCAAGCTTGCATTTAACTGCTCTGATGTCTGGTTTATTTCAGTTCTCAAGCTTGCATTTAACTGCTCTGTTGCTCTAGATTGTTGAGCAAAGGCGTTCATGATTATGTCTAGAGCGCCCTGGTCGAGAAATGTGGGTGCACTAGCCTTGGCTGCTGGGGTTTGAACGTCGGTTACTGGAGTAGAAATCCCAATGTCTGCGAGATTGCTGGCTTCATCGGCATGTGTGGATGACAATCTCTCCCGAATTCCTTGGTTGAATTGGATAGATGAGACACTGCCAATCGGTCGGCGTTCGTCCGTGGGCGAGGGTTGTTCGTCCTCTTCGTTGAAATGAGTTGAAGAGCCGTCGCTAGCCATGTTTGTGAATAGCCAGTGAAAAAGTGAAGTAAAAATTTGTAGTAAATTGTGCAGTGCAGTGTTGTGGTAATGGATAACCAAACCAGGTCAGTCTCTAATTCGATTGATTATCTTTGATGACTAGTGATGTTGACAGTTGAGCCCCACACACACACGAAAGGTTACACAAAACGACATGAAATTACGATCAATTAAAAAAAATAAAACTATATGACATATAAACTTGCAATAATTTAGCATATAGGGTGTTAGTAAACCCTGCCCCTAGTCTTCCTTATTCATTTGTTTTAAAATTCTAAATTGTAGGCTGATATTATGCCTATACTTTTTTCCAAGTCCTGAGTTTGTTTCTACACAGTTTCCTGAAATATCATTCCTAAAAAATCAGTAAGGATCGCTCACAGTTGGGAAATTACTATAATTAGGCCCCTTAGATAGACTCAACTTCAGTATGCTATTGCACTGCTCGACCACTGGTCACTTATAAGCTAGGCTAGTACACTGCAAGCTGAAGTCTGCGGCGATCTCACTTGCTCTTTAGGATGAAAACTGTAATAAAATCTTATTAATATTTTTGCTGAATTTTTCTGAAATAAAATATTATTAGAGTGCAATGTTCCCTGGCCCTTCTCTCTGCACTGTCTGAAGTTCGGGCGCCATTCATGTGGGAACTACTTCCACCTCCCTCTACAATTACCTGAAATATTATTAATTATTGTCCTTGCTGCCGGAATCACTCAGGTATTAGGCTCTCATTCAGCTCCGGGATGATTGTGAGGGTGATGGGGCAATCCCACAACGAAAAACGGAAAAGTCCTTTCAATCTTCCCTGAAATATTTATTTCAGGTAGGATATCCAGGAATCAACCGTTGTAAGTTGTCGAATCCCTATACCTACTATGTTGATGACCGCTGCTATGCTTGGTATTGCTGTAAATTTCACTGAGGGAGTTGATCTCTGTCGAATTTGGTCTCTCAAAAAATTCACCAATATATTCTCGAGCAGCTGTATGTCTCACCGACGACACCAGCGACCCAATACCATATAGAATATATGGTGTAGTATGACCCTCGACAAAGATCACCCTCAGTGAGAAAATGATAAAACCAAGCACTAACAAATACCAATGGTCGAGCAGGACAATGCAATCAGGCACAGATTTAAATGACGATATTGTGAAATTTATTAAAATTAAGAACAATATCCCATGCAAGAGATTCGAATAGAAAAACAAAGTTAAAGTCCTTTTTTTCAGGATTATTTTTCTGAAGGTATTTTTGAAAGTTTATGAATTGATAAATGATAATTTTGTTGAGCCGATCCAAGGGCTAATTAGTGCAGTGAAGGTAAGATGAAATCTTTACACCCTGATATAAAATTTATTTCACCATGCGGTCGTGGAAATCGTTGTGTCTAATACATTTTTTCGAAGCACTTTTCCACTTTAAATTGGCCAATTTATATTTAATAACGTTAGACTCACGTGTTCCAGGCGATGAGTGGTTTTTTCTACTTGATTCAGTCCTTTGGTAACTTGAATTGGATTAGGCTGCCTCTCGTGGTCGTTATTTGGCGAAGTTCTCGTAATATCGGCGTATCACATTAAATTTTTTCTAAAAGTAGATTCCATCTTACAGGGACATTTAAACACAAAAACTGGTAACTTGAAAGAAATTTAGAACATTAAAATTGACTAGAAGAATTAACTTATTTGGGACTCGACAGGAGTTCGATGTCCTCGGGCAGGATTTTTTCAGCAAGTGCTGTTCAATTTCCTTTTTCTATGCAGCTTCCCAGGCCATAGAGATATACTGCCCCAACTCGGTGATTCAGGACAACACACCCCTATGTCATGGGTTAAATTAAGAAAATAAATAGGAATGCTTAAATCCACCAATTTGTGGAAGGGCTAGGTGTTGTGGGCGGTCCTTATTACAAATAATAATTTTATTTAATGGCAAATTATAATTTTTTATTTATTAGCCGGCTCTAGGCTAGGCTGAATTTGGCGCGAAAAATGTCAGTCACAGCTGACAGCCATACATAGTACTATAACCTAGTTTCAATAAATGTAAACATTGAGTGGTTCTTTTGAACATACTACTGCCTTTGCTCATGGTTTGTATTTCACGTTTCCAACAATAAATTATACTGAATTAATTTCCCCTACTATTTTTTTTTTATTATTATGTGGTTCAGAGAATGCGCCCTGACAATACTTAGGTAGTTTTAGGTAGTAAATAGTTTTTATTATTGTATTAGTTATAATGGCTAGTTAGAAATAGTATAGTATAATAGTATAAGCTTCATCTAAGGTTTACATTGATCCCCGACACATAGTTTTATAGCGGGGTATCATATTTTTTTACATTTAGGAATCAAATTAGCAATCAGTTTTTTCTATTGAATAATATATTATTGTAATGTTATGAGCTTATATTAATAAACTCCTCTGGATATGTTTTCCATCATCCAGAGAAATTATTATTATTATTATTACTATTATTATTGTTCATGTTCATGCTCATGTACATGTCAAATGGCAAAAAGCCTTAATAAAAGAAATTAAAACTATTATTATTATTATTATTATTATTATTATAAACTTTTGAGCGTCATGGAAAGTGATCGAAACACGATAAAAATGAAAAATTCTCATCGAATGAAATAAGTTAATTTGAACTCTACGTTTCTTAGCTATTCATTAGAATCCCACGTTGCCTCGCAAACATCCAAGTGACAGTCAACATGTTTTTCCCACAAATTGTGGTCATCTGCTGTAAAAGAATTAACAAAGCCTCTGATTCTGTGTTTTAAATGGTCAATACTATTAACAGGTTCAAAGTACAAATGTTGCTTCACATAATTTCAGACAAAAGTCAAATATTGTCAGATCTGGAGCTATTACTTGTCAAGACAGAGGAGGATGATTTTCCATTCAAAACACACAAACAATGTTGTCGTAGTGTGGAGGAGCACCATCTTGTTGGAATATGACACAAGAATCTCAATAGAAAAAATCTTCAACTTGCACTTGTAACTGACTGGAAAATACACATACCAGCAAATTGGAGGGGAAGTAATAGCCTAGTGCCGTAGCAGGTATCCGTTCTATCAGAGATAAGCTACAAAACTCCTGGGCCATCTATGTACGGGTGACCGATTGGATTGGCCTGCAAAAAATACTCTGTTCTTTGCTGTAAAATCACTTCCCGGTGGTTTGAAATCCACCTAAAACTTTAGAATCTACCCATCAAACACCATCATCCAATTTATTACCCACGCACAGGTCTCAGACCTATGTGTGCTTCATCCTCCGAAAAAAATGGATAATGGAAAGAATGCTGTAAGTCACTTGTGCAGTGGAAATCGTCAGTTTCTCATGGCATTACATTCCCAACAAAATGGCGAGTCTAAGCCGAATAGAAAATTGGTGAATGCAGGTCACACTCATTTGATACTATTCCAATGCATTTATCATTAAATCATTAGAATACATCTATTCAATATCATGTGGAAATAGATGCACTGTGTCTGAACTTTCTGCTCTATTGAATAAAGACACATCAGTGACGTCATTGTTGACACAGAGTCAATGTGACGTGATAAATCGATGCATTGATTCTTCATTATGTTATGGATTTCATATTCATTATTTTTAAAACAATTACACATAAATATAATACAACTTTCTATCAATGCTGAAAGAAGAAGTCTCCTACTTATTTTGTTAACTCGGTGAATTATATCCTATTCATTTGAAGTGTACTTCCTCAAAACTCAAATTTTCAATAAGTTTTTAAGTTATGCATGTTTTATAACCGAAGAAAACGTAAAGAAACATACCTCTTTCCAAGAACATCAACGTCCTGGAGAAAGGAAATTACTGGATAGATCAAGGAATAAATTTTAATAATAGGATCTGTTGAATTGCGGAGTAAGTGGAATGAAAAATTAGATTGGGGACGGAATGAACCTGTAGGGAAGTGTAATCTAGATCTTCAATATAATCTTCCAAGAGGATTGTCAATTGTCATTGTCGGAGGCAGACGGAAAATAGTAATGAAACCGCTGCAAGAGGCTCTCTGGAAAATTGATAAATTCTCCTTCCCAGCCTTCCTTTATTAATTCATTACTTAATCTAATTCCAGGCCAGTTCCCAATTATCTTCTCTCTCAGATAAACGTTATCTGGGAATTCATCAAGGAAATTGATGCAAATTGAATAATAATATGTTAATTCTGACATGCTATTATTTCTAAGCCTGAGCAAAAAGTACTTTGAAGAGTATGAAATTATTACGTTTTTTATACCCCTGGTTTTCTGCGAATGTTGGATTAGTTTGAACGGACTCTTAGCATATCTCATTTTATAAACGTAATCTGGTGAGTGCTTGTTCAAGATGAATGAATACATGAGGTAACAAATTTTTATCTAGAATCGTATACAATTTTTTTTTTAAATTGAGACTTTTGCGTGCGCAATGAGTGAATTGCGGTCGTGGTCATGATCACAGACCTTAAAGTCATTCAATCGATTACACCGCGGCTGTCAGTTTGAGAGTTAGGTATGTTTCAATAATTTGATGAAATCTATGAACTAGTCATGATGAATAATTTCGTTGGAAAATTGAATTTCAATTTAAGTTATGCTCAATAAGGTTCAACTGGTAACAGAAAGTTGGATCTTGGAATTGGATCTTTTGTTAGTAATTTGTAGATATTATTTGTAGCCAGAGTTGCAAGATGAGCGGAATGCGTTTTACCGCTGGTAGTTTACATCTGACAGCGTTACTATTAATTTTGGCAACGCGCGCAGCAATATCTATTTTATTAACCGACTTCCAAAAAGAACAAGGTTACTATATTCGAGCTGTTTTTTTTTTTATGTTTGTACATCAATCATTCGAACAATATTGAACCGATTTCGATGAATTTTTTTTAAATGAAAGAGCATCGCTCAGCGGTGGTCCCATCCAAGTTGCACAAGGATCGGCCCAATACTTAGCTCAATATTAAACAAAAAAGAGCATTCTTCGATGTCTTCATTTCAATCAAGTTTGAATAGGATAGTTCCACACATAACCGCCAATCGGATAACCGGTGTCGTTTACCAGGCTGATCATTGTATCATATGGAGCGCTTTACATCTAGACGGTTTTCGAAATCATATGATGCAATGCAATTATGCCGGGTAAACGACATCGGTTACCCAAAGCTGATTCAGTGTGAAACAAGCCTGTAATGTCCCGTTTTGACCAATCATGTGAACTTAATTTGAATCGAGAATAAAAAGAATATAATATTTCTGTCCATGTGTTCATATGAAAATTGTAAATAATTTAGTTGATGTTATTGAGTCATAGGAATAAGGTTATTCAGTTTCAATCATAAGTTGGAGAATTTGGAAAAACAGCTGATCTCAGAAGTATTTTTAGTTTCGCTGCTGTGATGGATTAAGAATATTTATTCGCCATTATCGTACATGTGCGTACAATAGGCTATTTTGAGGTTATGTTTAATGATCCTGTTACGGCCAATCTTATCTACTATAAGATAGCAGCCAACCGCCCTAGCTCTGAGCCTCCCTCTCAGTTAGTCTCGCTCAGTCCGTCAATGAAGTAGCTCGATAGTATACAGTATTTCTTGGTAAGCCATAGCAGACAGTGCAATTGTCTCCTTACTCAGTGCCCAAACGCGAATATTCTCTCATCCTCTCTCATTCATGCTCTCTGTCTCTCATTCTCCTCACTCACTCTCTTCCTCTCTATCACTCTCACTCTCTCACACTTCCTCTTCCACACTCATATATCATCACACTACGAATACCAGACTGGACGACTACAAGCAGCAGGAAACAAGGGGCGCCCCTCCTCATCTCTCCAACTCAGCTCAACGTCTGGTAAGTGTACATCTAACACTCATTACTCTTCCTCTTATCCTCATATGGTCCTCCACTGCTCTTGCCTCTCCTCAATTCCTCTAAGCTACCACAGGCCTCAACATAATCTGGTCCCACGGGCCAGATTACGCCCTCACATTTGCTCCTCCTAGGACGAATACTCAAACGCCCTTACAGATCCTTTTGTACTAGCTCAAAGTTTAGATTTTTATATTAAAAAAATATATATGACTAATATCACATAAATATTGTACATAACTCGTCCGGGAAGATGTTTACCATACTCGTATGATAGTACCGCACTCAACTTCATTTCCTGCGTTAACTTATCATATTTTCAGTAAACATAATCTTCCACACTTGAAACGTAATATAGGCCTACTATTTCAGTGTAGGTATATTCTAAAAGGGACCACATCAAAATGAATCAAAATTCATTTCACTTTTAAGAAGCCTTTCGCTATTATAATTTTCCTAGATACAATATTCCACATAAAATAAAACGTTGTAGAATTTTCTTTAGTTTATCTTTTCTTATAAGTGGATTTTTAGTTACTTAAGTTTGGATGTTACAAATTAATTATTGGCTTGCTAGTTTGATAAATATTTTTTAATGTAGGCTTTAAGAAATTTCTCATGTTTTCAAAGTTTGAAAATTCAACTAAAAAGCTTAAAATAAAACAAAAAAAGAAACCGACTTCAGTGAAATGATAAAATACTCACGTACTAAAAAGTTTAAAATAAAGTATTTACTTTAAACTGAGAAAATTTTAAATTTCATTCAAGTAATCTTTTGAAGTCGGCGCCAAATTTCCCATAAACTTCTAAAATATAACAGAATTACTCTGTGGTGTTTTCTATCACGAAATAATTGAACAATCTAATATCAAAACTGACACTGTATTTCAGTAAAATTGAGTGTAAATCACATATTTAATTGAAATACAGTGTTAGTTTTGATATTAGATAGAATTTCTTATCAATTAATGTATTTCAGTAAAAATGAGTGTAAATCACATTTAATTGAAATACAGTGTTAGTTTTGATATTAGATAGAATTTCTTATCAATCACTTCCTGGTGGTTCGGAACCCACCTAAAACTGTAGGTCCAACTCATCAATCTCCATCATCCAATTCATTACCCACGCAAAGGTCTCAGACCTATGTGGTCTTCATCCTCCAAAAAATACAGTGTTAGTTTTGATATTAGATAGAATTTCTTATCAACTTCATAAAATATTTGGCGCCGACATCAAAAGATTACTTGTATGAAATTTAAAATTTTCTCAGTTTAAAGTAAATACTTTATTTTAAACTTTTTAGGACGTGAGTATTTTATCATTTCACTGAAGTCAGTTTCTTTTCTTGTTTTAAAATATGTTTCATTATAAATTCTATGCCTGTATTTCACGCCAACAAATCAGGCGGTTGGAATAAATTGCGGTGATGGCAGATGAGGAACCATGGTGGAAAGATACTGTATCGTAAAGATACTGTAAGATAATGTATCTTTCCACCATGATGAGGAACCATGTCAGCAGCTGATAGCAGAGAATCAACAACCTCAAAGTACGAATTGGCCACATCAACCGTGCCGTATTGCCTAGTACACAAATCCGATGCAAGCAGCCATTTGGTTTGTTACCGCAGTAGGATGTTTTTTGTTGTAACGCCGAAATTTCTTCCTAATTTGATGACGTAAAGTACGGTGTGATCTTAGCCAAAAGTCAAGGTAAGCTATATAAACCTTAATCCTATACAAAACCTACAAAGCATAGAATAGGTATTCTATTAGCCTTGCCCGAAACTATTGCATTACTAGGTCACGATTACGTTTTAGACAGTGTTTTCGAACTGCAATTAGTATAGCAACGGCTATGGAAATGGACTGATGATCGCTAGTGGTTGCTATGGGAACCACTTAGTAGCCATCTTTTAATCACGTGCAGCATTTGTAACAGCATTCCAATGAAAAAGCTCACTCATGTCAAGTTCCAACGTTACATGTTCGAATCAATTTATTATTTTCAGTCACTCATTCCTAATTAGGCGGCGGTGGTCGCTTTATCAAATACTTTGAATACTCACTCCAACGAGTGTAATGAGCTGAATATGAAAATTGAAGTGCAATCCTATTTCAAGTACTAATGATGAATGTATATGTTTGTATAAAATATGAATGAATATGTATCATTATTGAAGCATGATAGAAATTTCAATTTGTAATTGCTTTTTCATGAGCCTAAAATATATTACAGTGTTTGAACAAAAGTAATATAACGATGATGCTTCGCCCAACCTGACCACTCAATGGGTGCCGCGAATAAAATTGAGTTGGCGCTTGGGATTCTTGTTATTCAATGTGAATAAAAGCTGACTCAACTCGCTCAACTCAAGAGTGCATACTCAGGTTTATTCACATCACACTATTATGTCTCAGGTTACTCTTTAGTATCTCACATTCCGAGGAAGCGGGGGTATAGTGTGATCGGGTTAGAATTAGCTTCGTTGTTAGCAAATTCTTGTTGAAACTCTTTTTGTTTATTTTGGTTCATTCATTACTGGATAGTCTGTATCAAATGGAAGGAATTCAAGTGGCTAACTCGTGGCGAGTCTATTGATTAACTAGCTGCGTGTCATTCTGTCCCAGTCTAGTCAGTTTGGAACACGCTTGAGGGGACTGGAACTGGAACTGTGTACTCTCGAGTGCTGTGTATCATAACATAACACACCTGATCTTGCGCTCATTTCCATTATATGGACACTCAACATTCACGAACAGCTGCTGTAAATATCACTCACAGCTCAGCTGACACACTCTGTGGATTTGGCAAATAGGGAGCGCTTAATATCACGCCTCTTCTCCCTCATCAAACCAGCCGATGCCGCTATGCTAAAGCCAACCGTAACTATGATTATAGCTATACAATATTATGACCAGTTTCATTATTATTCTGCCACTTCTGTCCGAATTGAGCTAATTCTAATGTGTGTTTATAGCGTACTTTGTGTAGCCTATTGGAACGATAGTGTGAGACAATGTCATCTGCCAATACTTTGAGATATCGTTTGTCAAGCTATTATGAACTTATTCATCTTTCACAAGGTGATGGATGATCTGGGCGGGTTGTTTTCTTCGTCACGCTTTGATAGTCACTCTTTTAATTGAGATGGGCATTTCCAAATTTAGCTCATGGACAAAACATTTCGAGGTCGCTTTCGAGCTAGGGACAACCGTCCCTTGATTTTGGAACAGTCTGAAAAGGCTACTAGATAGGTATTTTCCAACTCCGTTATCTAATTACTGAGGGTGAGTCGTATACATTCATTCTCTAAACGACCCTTCTCAATCTTATAAGCAACATTGGAACTGCGAGAAGCTTGCGCTAGTTCTATGTTGTGATTCCACAAAGTATGATGATAAGTCGAAAGTTTTAAAGAAGTAGATACTGACTTGAAAAAGATGGTTACCGTTATCAAGCAGAGGATAGATCCCAAAAATTATTTTTCATCTTGTTCAATCAAATCATGACTTACAGCCGATGGTTGAAACCTCTGAGATACAAATGCCGCAGATGCATCATCGTCCGTTGATGCCAAATGCATCTGAGTTATAAATAGCTAGCTGATGCTCCCGATCTCTGGAAAAATATTTTTCTTGAGTGTCCATTCATCACCCGTTTGAGCAATAAAAAGGCATAAATTGCACACATGCAATTGGAATGTGGACTTAAAATTGGAATGTGGGTTCCATTGTGAAATAGAACAAAAGACTTTGGAAATTATATCTTTGAAATCTGATAAGTAGTGATGTATTATTTAATTACATCATAATTATGACAACAACATTTTTCCATTAAAATGCTTCTATTGAAACATAATTCGATACAGCTTATCGTTTTTCATCCTTATCCATTATGCAACGCATACATTTCTTTATCGTTTTTCTTTAGTGTATTAACAATAAGCTTGATTGAAGAATTTGTAGTACTGAGGAGCTTCCATCTATAGATTTTTCTTGACTGTAACAGACATTTAGCTTTTTGTAGACAACTACGATCTTCTCCGTGAAAACTAGAAGTTCACTATTATTTCTATTTCATTTTTTAAATAATTTCTCTGGATGATGCTACGAAACATCCAGAGGAGTTTATTCAAAAAACAAACATAAAGATATTAAAGAGAATCCCGACTCTTAAAATTCAAATTCATTTATTTGGCCATATTCACACAAAATATCAACAAAGAAGCAAAACAAAGAACATACATACTTAAAGTTAATAACAAATCCAAACATAACTATTTATACATGCAATATACGGCACTACTGACAGAAGTAGGACTTGATCGCCAGCAGTGAGCTCAAAATTTAGGTAAGTTCAGAAAAGCAAGAAAGTGAAAAAATAAGAAAGAAAACTCAGGAAAGGAAAGGAGACATGTTATTAAGAATACATTAAACTATTTTGTAGTAAATGTTAGTTTTTATCCATTCATCTATTTCAGTGCTGAGCTTCTTAGTAAATCTTCTATTATTTATGAAGTGACTGGGGACTATATTGGCAAGGTACTCTATGTAATATGTGAATTGGTGTTTATTTATAGTTAATCTGGTGAATGATCTATTATAAACATTAAATGCAGATGGACGTATATTGTGTAAGTTAGTATTTAATGTGAGAAGATCTTTATTTTTATTAATAAGACCGATAATTTTTTTAGCAAAGACCTGTCTAAGCGTAGGAACTTTAAATTGCTACTAAATATAATTTTATTCCTAATTATGATACCCCACTATAATAATATGTGTCGGGGTGATCATAATAATATATTATTCTGCAAAATTTCTTAACCAATTAGTAACTACATTATAACAATACCTAATTAACTAATAATAATAATAAAATTATGTATCCCAAATATTCCTTGTAGATTCCTAATGTAGATATAACTAATAACATCATAACCAACAAAGATACACCACTAATATACCCCATAATAACATATGAATACAGTACCAATATACATCATAATAATGTGACAATACTACAATATGAACACTTAATACTACCCTACTATAATAATACTACCTACATTCTACTTACTATGAGCTCCTCGCTAATGTAGATTCCAATTTCGTGTAACCAATCCCTAATTATTCTTTTATATCTATGTATGTTCTCCTCTTCTTTGGCTATTTGAGGCATTTTATTATAAACCCTAGGACCCAAATATTCTACCGACCGCTGTCCAAAATCTGTATTCATTCTAGGTATACTTTGAAAATTTAAGTTTCTGATTCTTGGGTTATTACTATGGCCAATTAAACTATTTAAATTTGTATTTTTCTTCATATAAGTGAGTAAAAGTAATATACAACTTTGTTTTCGGTGAATGTTTGGATACTTGGGAAGCTATTGTCTTTGTTTCCCATGACTTTGAGAATGCGTTTCTGAGCTTTGAAAACTGGATCTATGAAGCTAATATTTGCTGCACCCCAGACCAATAAACAATATCTTGAAAGGGATTCAAGTATTGAAAAATATACTGTCTTTATCACATCACTGTTGAGTACATTACGCAGCTGGTAAAATTTGTGTATGAGCTTTCTTATTTTTGTAATTGTATATGATATATGCTTATCCCAATTCTATAATATAGATTTTTGTTAGAGCAATGAAGTTGCTCTTACAGCTTGTTAGATTAAAATCTTCACTGCTCCAAGATCTTGATTCATGTTACAGTGTCTCCCCAACTCTGGACGGGCCTTTAGGATTTTCCAAGCAAGGTAGGACTGATAGTGTCTATTCACGTAATAGAGAACTCGTATTCATGGAATCAGCTCCATGCCCGCATACATCAGCAGTAGCTGAGTCTAAGTTTCCAGCAAAGAAGCACAAGCAGCACGTAAGTTGGGCGCCAGATGTCTGTTCAGAAGTTGCTCCACAATTCACAAAACAATTCTCTGAACTATGACGTAATGTTTGCAATAGGACTTGACCTTGATTATTTATGAGTGCGGGGATGCGTAACCCGAATTTAACGACCGGAAAACATCCATTACCCGTTGCTAGCTTGTGGCTGGTGTTTTTTAGGGAAGACGGGACAAAGTATGCACATAGCTGGTTAGATATATAGCCGGAATGTGGCAGAAAGAGGAGCTAACGCTCGTCCGTAACTGTTTATTATTCAATATCAATCTCATCAGTGCGGAGACTCCGCCACGCCATTTTGGTTCCATCCCTCACCAAGCTTCGAGAACAAAGCCTCTCGTTGAATAACGATCACTCTCCTCTGTACTCATGAATATCCCACATGACACTCAGCACTGTTAGTACAGCACACCTACAATGAATGAATAGATGGTTATGGACTTCATGTCAAGGTAAGCTCTACCTCCATCAACAAACGACCTATTGAATTTTTGCTGACTTTCAACAATGACAAGTTGCTGCTCATTTTTCAAGATAACAACCTTTGAGAGATAAAAACAAGCAAGAGATATCACAAGCGAAGATCCAAACAAGAGCGGAAGAAAAGTTCCTGCATTTTTCATCAGATTGAAGACTATTGTGTGAATCAAATTATATTTAGTCTACGATATTTTTTCTTTTTAATGGAGTGCACAAGTCTGAGACTCATGCGTGCCTAGTGATGTGAGTAATGATACAATGATGCTATAAATGGTGAATCTACAGATTTAGACAGGTTACGAACCACAGGGTTAGTGATTATAGAGCAGATAACGTCGTGTTATTGTCCGCCAGTCGGCAATCGAAGGCACGAGAGCCCGAAATCACACTGAATCACATGAATCTATATGATTTCATCATCGGGAATTCCGGTGAGAATCTGCAATAAGAACATGTAGCAAGAAATCAATAACTTTAATGTGGGTAATGTAGTACATTTATTTACTATATTATCACCATTGAAAATAATTATAAATTCTCTGATCAATAACTTTGTATCCGGGGATAAATATTAACTTATAATAGATCATATTAATTAAGCTTTAGTATATCTGATTCCAAGAAAGAGAAAGTAGTTAAATTCCAGTAGGCTATATTTTCCAGAAAGCTTATAACATTCATTTGGGATGAGTTTCAATTAATATAGAAAAAATATTAATTTACACTTACAAGTCAAATTAAATCATCAATCACATGTGCAAGTGAGACTGAAAATGCAGAATAAATAATAAAAACTACAATCAATTTGTTTGAATACCAATGTTCAATTATTTGTTGTTTTTCTAGGCAAATAACATTATCATCATTATTATTATACTAGACCTCCGCTCCGGATACATGTGTGCCAGATGGAAAGCGTAGATGGAATTCATTCATAGGTTTAACTCAATGTTCATGAAACACATACAGCGTGAATAAAGATTTATATCAACTCTTCATTATTGATAAGATTATTGGTTTTGATAAATCAATAAAACATCAAATTAGGGTCCCAAGTGCAAGGCGACAACGTTCAGCGCAGGGTGAAGCCGAACAAACTGTTCTACGGTGTTCTTATCGTTGTTGTTTCTCCTTCACTTGCTGCGAACAAAATGGTCACCAATATTTTCTTTATCAAGTTTCGACATCTTTGGGAGTCAACCATACTCTAGCCCTGCTATTTTCCAACAGCTCCACTTAGCTGCTAACACTCTATTTTGTCAGAACAGTAATATCAATCTTGTTCTGGAAAAAATTATTGGACGTTTTTTCAGTGAAAAATTGCGTTGGAGCGCTTTTTCATTTATGAATGATAGCTTAAATAATTGAGCTCAAATCTCATATAGGCTTGAGTATTAGTTATTATTGCCATGGATTCTAAAGTGCTTGATTATTTATGTTACTTGGATGATCAATGAATCAAATTAAATGGTAGATCAAACAGTGAAATTGTCAAATACTCAACAATGAGAGTCAGTTATACTGAGTTGCAAGAAATCTTCAGATAAAGAGCTAAACTGTATCAAACTCTTATTATAGAATATTAATGTTCCAGAATCATTAATTTCCCATGAAGATGCAGAATAGTTGCATGCAGGGGCGAATCCAAAAATATTTTTTCAAGGGAAGTTTCAAGGAAGATAATATTTTGGGGAGTAATCACCTCAAAAAAAAAAATTTCATCCCCATTAAATTCAAAAATTAAGTTTTTTGCAGCGCCGATTGAAAATTTCGGGGCCGAAATCCACCCCACGGATTTCCCCCTGGTTGCAGGTGTTCCAGAAAAGCTTGAAGAACAAGATCCACATATCACGTAGTTGACTGCAATGTTCCACTTCTTCTCAACCAATGATCCCCTTAACGGGGACCTCCTAGGGGTTAATGTCAGTAAAAAATAAAATTGAGAGTCCATGATAAATTAATGGGGGTGGATATCTTAACAGTAGATATCTTTGAATCAAGGAGTGGTATTATAGTACATAATTATATATAGTATATAGTAATGCATGTACTTGCATAATACTGTTCTATGAATTCAGACATGCAATATTGAAACAATAACTCTTTCTATGGAGACATTTTTAAAATAACAGTAGGATTTCATTCTTAGTTTATTATATTTTAAAACTAGAAACGTTTATTGGTAGGTCACCGAACAGTTCAAGCATATCACATATTATATCTTGTTATTTTTTAGCTATATTATTATAAGCGGAAGAAGCCTCATATCTTTTAATTATCGTCTATCATATTTTAAAACTAGTACAAAACAGGTACTGGTAGGGTAGTAGATTCAAGTTATTTAATACCTTACCGTATTATTACAATTTCATACCATATGAGTAAAAGTAGCCTCGCATGTCTTTCAATAAATTATTTTTCAACTATAACGACTTTCTTCAATATTCTAGTAAGTTATTGCTTATTGAAATAATTGTTCAAAATTCTTCTGATGGAATACAAATCTATGCACAATACATTACATTTATTTCATTTCAAAATATACTTTAGTAGTAGTAGTAGAATAGAATAGAATAGAAAAATCTCTTATTTACTCAAAATTACATAACCTGAAAGGTTGCTTGAAAAGGTTCAATGCAACAAATCAAATTCTTTTTACAATAAAAACATTATGAAATATTATTTTTACAATAATTAGAGTTCAACAAACTCAATGAAATTAATACTGTTTCAAAATCACAATAATTGGCTCAGTTTACAATTACAACATAAAATAATAACTTAATCCACCTTAATTCGTTTTTTCTCTATTTAATAAAATTGATTAGGAACAAATAAACTAACTAAACATTATCTAACGTATGCAGCCAAACCTCTAATTTCGTTTCAACAATTTCATATTTAAAAACTTAGTGCAGCACTCAGGTAAATCATTAAATATTTTTGGAACAATATATGATAAATTATTATTTGCGATATTATTGTGTGCAAATGGAACAATATATCTCTCATTTTCCAAGCCATAACGGCTTTCTTTAACAACTAAATACTTTTTACTAAAATAATTCTCCATTATTATTGTGAACAAAAATAAACCTTCAATATTTAAAACGCTGCACCTGTTCAAGAGGTTTTCATATGGAATGCTAGTAGGTGAATCACTAATCAAACATAGAATTTTTTTCTGAACACAAAAACTTCTTCTCAAATGATAAGCATCACTGGCCCCAACCTTGTAAACCATATCTCATGATAGACTCACTCAAAGCTATTTACATCATCCTCTTTACTTTACTAGGAATCACATCTTTCACATAATGCATTTTGGCTAAAACTTGTTTCAATCTGTTACAAAAACTTTCAATAAAATATATCCCATCGAAAATAATTGTCGGCTGTTAGTCCAAGATACTTGTATGAAGCACAATTTGGGATAAACTGACAATCCCTGATGAAGACAATTTAATTTTATTAAATTTGTTCTAGCCTTTTGAATAATTTTTTAAATTAATTTTTAAAATACGTACTTCTTACCAATAATACTGAATTACTGTATTTTTATCGCCTTTTTTCACATATTCAATGCAATATTCTAAAAAAACGTTTATCAACGTTTTTCACCTTCTTCTCTTGAATTTCTCTCTATTAAATCACAAAATCAATGAGAGTTGTGCATTTCCACATTGAGCTGTTTATTAATAGATGCAGGTGTTGCAACTGCTACAGAGGTCACAATGTTGTTTAATAAAATACTTGCAATTTGTGCTATCAGTTCCATTAATACTATTTCACTTTTAACCAATATATCATACTGTAATATAGTCTATACTACCTGACCCGGCGAACTTCGTTATCTACACCAATGTAGGTAACGACCTGTAACTACATGTCAGACACGTAACATAAAATTAATGTATGGTATAACTTATGGATTTTAACTGCCTTGATGAGATGAGTAGAATGAGCTATCACACGTTTGAGAAATGTAAGCTATCATTAAAGAGTAGAATTTCACCCCCTTCAACCTTTTTTAGAATTTCAATTATTTTGGTTTTGGTTTACTCGGTTTTTTTGTGTTAACCATTGTTTGGAATAAAATATTTTCATTTGGGATCAGTAGCACTGTAGAGCCAAAACATGTACACAAACTTTTCTCATGTTTTCAAAATAAGGAAAAATATGGAGAGAAAACTACCAATGTAGTTTTGGTACCTACCAGAAATATTTTTTCAATTGAATAGCTGCTATATATATATTTGAACCGCCTAAGTAAGCTGAGTTGAATACATGATACAGCAGATAGTTCGAATTCCTGAATTTTAGACCCCCTGGTGCCCCCCACGATCGACTATTGATGTTTTTAAATAGTTTTGAATTTGATCAGCATCAGCAAGCTGAGTGGAATGAACTATCACATGGAATAAAGTAGAGGCTAGCTAAAATTCCTATATCTATTCCTCCCCTCTGGTGCCCCCGCGAATAATTTTGGGGGTACCGAATGGTTTTCAACTGTATTGACAAGCTGAGTAGAATGAGCTATCAATCAATATGATGGCGTTAATAGTTCATACTCTTAAATTTAAACCCCCCACGGCGTCCCCATGAACGATTTTTGAGCAGTTTTCATGTGGTATTGAATTTAACTGCGTCAGCAAGGTTAGTAGAATGAACTATCACACTATATGAAGCATTGGATAATACAAATGCTTACATTCATAACACCCCCCCCCCCCCCCCCCACCACCTGACACCACCATAACAATTTTTTTAGGTTTTGAGGTTTTTTTAATGGTTTTTGTATTTGACCCGCTTTGGCAAGCTAATCTCTACTTAGCTTCTCTTTTTTTTGAGTGGATTTTACTAAATAAGAAACCTTTGCAACCATAATAAGTTATCACTCGATATGATGGAGTAGATTGTTAATTTTCTCGAATTAATTAAACCCGCCCCCTGGCGAACATGCATAACCATTTTTTGAGAGTTCTCAAGTTTCATGAAGTCCATAAGCTGAGTTTAATGAGTTATCACATGATAAGAAGCAGTGCGTAGCTCAAATTCTTATAATTATGAACACCCCCCCTCTGGTGGTCCCGAGAATGATTTTTGTGGCTTTCCAGGTTTGTACACCAATTTGGAACTTTATAGGCATCATGAAATACAAATCATCTACTCAAATCACTCAAAAACACAAAAACACATTTGAACTTATGAATTGAAAGAAATCAATGACATCTATGCAGAGGATCCACCCGAAACCGAAAATTGCGGCACGAGGGCCATGAGGCAAAAGATTTTGGGAACCACTGATTCAAACCATATAAAAAAGATATCGACATTGCAGTTAGTTTTCTGAAACAATAATACTCTTTATTCACAATATTAAGGCTACACAAATCAACCAGCTCTTATACCCGCGCTCATACTAGTTCTAAGTAATAACATATTTGGATAAAATACTTATTTTAGTTTTAAGTGAATAACATTATCTATAAATGAAATTGTTTGAAAAAGTTAATGTTGACATTCGTATTTGATACGTATATGATTATATTTAAGAATGGAGATTAACAAATGAAAGATGATACAAATAAACAATTTGTGAAATGGCTAAAGAACGCACTAAGCAGTTGAAATTGGAGAAATTGGCTTCAAAGAAGGCAGATAACTATGCCAATACGTTCAGCATCAGTGAGGCCGAATGGGAATTCTTGACGACGAAACCTCCATAATTGCGTACGATCTGTGCAATACTGCTATGCATTAGCTCTTAATTGAGTTTGCATTCACTTCAACGTCAAGAGGTTCTGGGGTTACGTGGCTTCCAATTTAGCATTCAATAATTTAATAGCTTTTTGGAGTAGGCATGAGAAGACTGCACCCTACCTTACCTTACAGTTCTGAGTCGTGTGGAATAATGTAATTCAATGTAACAGTATTCAGTAGTGTGCATACCTTGCTTCTCGTAACCAAATACAGAATCCTTTCCTTGCATTCTCTTGCTTCCTTCTCCGATGTCAATACATTTCAAACTCACTACCATGGATTCACTTATACCTAAAATAGTCTCACTTCATCCACTCTTTTTATTTCATCTTGTATTCCAGTCCTTCAGGAATGAAGCACACTTATTATCTATCCTTCTTTCTCACTCTCTCTACTATTTACTTAAACTTCAACAACTTCTTTTTATGCACTCTTATGTTTTACTGTTTATCATTCTTCTAGTTTCTTCTCCAAACTTTCCTTTGTTCACATTCTCATACCATTCCTTTTTCTCCTACCCCAGATTTCTTTCTCTCCCTGAGAAACTTCTGAATCTCATACCAATTTTATCTTGTTCTCCTGAATCGTCTCTCTTTACTTTTTTCTCTACCATTAGATTCCTATCCTATTCCATTATACGTTTGTAAACAATATACGTCTTTTTTCTAGTCTTTCTAAGTTTTTCTTCTTCCACATTACCTCCATCCCCCCACCAATTAATCTATTTTCCTCATTCCATATTTTTCTCTATGAGAAAAATATTCCTTTTCAAGTGAATTCAACGACTTGCAGTCAAATTTTTATTAAAAATAAGTAGTATTTCACTTACTTTGTAGGCCAAACGTTTTCGAGTTGTTGAAAGAATCAAGGATGCCAACTCAAAAACTTTTGGCCTACAAAGTAAGTGAAATACTACTTATTTTTAATAAAAATTTGACTTCAAGTCGTTGAATTGAAAAGTTAATATTAACAACGCAGTTCGTCATGGAACAAGAAATCCAGGAAAAATATTACTTCAATCTTGGCTAGTTCTACTAGAACTAGCTTTACTACTACTAGAACTTGTTTACTACTACTAGTTTTCTCCTACAAGAACTTGGAATCTTTGGAATAGGATAGGAATCTTTGTACTTTACTCCTACTTATCGTCGCATTTTATCTTATTTTTTATACATTTGCAAACCATCTCCATTTTTTGGAACTTACAAAAACTGTCTGATTTGTTTCACATCTCTGCATTTTTCGCCCATGGTTTTTTATCTGTGTAATCGTTCATTCTCGCTCGAACCATCTCCGTTTTCCGCTCTCAACTCTCTTCTTCTATAAACATCTCCTCTCTTCTTCCATCAACATCTCCTCTCTTTCTTTCTTCATTTGGGCCCTTTTCACTCGGTGTTTCCCATCAGTTTCACTTTCTCTGTCTATCTCAAAGCAGTGCCTCTACAATAGAAACGAAACGGAGCCGCGTAATTGAATACATACCCGAACAGGCGGCCTCGGCCTCTCTCCTCTGAAATAGTCTGTTTGTTTTGCACTGAATCCACACAGTCCCTTCACAATTTCCTTCACAATGGTGAAATTCAAACGATTTGTCGCTAATTTAGAACTCCTACAAAGTATATATGCCACTAATCGACTTAGGCTGTTCCTCGCACAAAGCGCCCCTAAACATACCCATGTGTTTTCAAGTGGTCCATTCATCATGGGAAGATCCCATAGTGAGTAAGATAATTGAAGATGGTCCAGCTAATGGTACAGCAAAGTGCGAACCAGCCTCAATAAGAGCTCTCTCAGTCGTTCGGCAATTTACGATCCGTCCAATACTTATTCTGTTATTATCGACAAGGTTGGAATAAATTGGAATTGGATGTTCTAAAGAATTGCAACTCTGTAGAACCAAAGATAGGGATGGGGCTGATTTTTTTTTAAAGAAAATGTCTACAGTTACTTCAATCTATCTTTGCATACAATAGCATCCTTATTCTGAGTAACTAAGATGTGTTGCATAGAATTTACAAACCAATTTTATTAGTACTTGAATTTGTGACTACTAAACAGTCTATAATTTATTTATTTTTTTAATTTAATTTTATAAATTGTTATGCAGAAGATTCCAGAGTCTTTGTAAGGTACATTTTCCACATGTGAGCCTATCACACGTAAGAGGGCTCAGGTCTTCTGAGTCTCAAATACAAGCGGCTATTTACAGAATTTCCTTGATTATTTGAACCATTTTAATTAAAATCAAATCTCTCATGAGAGAAACCCGGAATTAAAACAAAATACTTTGCATCGTAATTACGAAAACTATGAACACAATGGAGCTTCTTTATTTCTAGAGTTTGAATATCCAATTCGCTCACTAAAGACTATTCCGATCGTCATAGCTTCAACCACAATTAATCTTAATTATTTGTCTTTTATAATGATTATAATAAGTTGAAAATCAAATTTCCATTGAGTAAATTATTCTTACTCATTTCCATCTCATCCTTTTGTTTTCGTCTTGTTTCTATTCATCTTCTCCTCTTTTTTTATTGCTGATGATACCCACATGAGTCCAAAACTTGTGAGTGGGTAATGAGGTGAATGATTACACAAAGATGCCAGACGGAGAAGCGGGAATCGAACCCACGACCGCTGAAACGACAGCAAGCTGAAGTTCCGACACCCCAACTAACTGCGCTAAGCGGCCCGCCATAATCTCTATCTGCTTACATTCTTCTTCTTTTCTCTTAGCATTATTAAATGGGGTCGGTATGAGGATTCGCACTGAGATGGCAGAGCTCAGGATTCGCACTGAGATGGCAGAGCAGCTGAGAATGTATAGATAGATATCTGGAGGTTCGGAGCCCAACTTAAACTGAGGTCTACCATCAATCATCCACTCATCTCCCACACACGTCTCGACTCATGTGGACTTGAGCAGTACGAAAAATATCTATAGGTATAATATGAAAGTATTAATATGAACGCATAGTTTGTAGATAATAGATTATAGATAATGAATATGATTCGATTTTAAAGATCGAGCTACGTTTTTTCATCAAGTTATTGAGAAATACGACAAAATATTACCAGTAACAGCCTTGAAATCGTCTTCAAGAAATCTAATTATCTCCAAAAGTAAAGCCAAATTGAAATTTTATCGAAATCGTTATAGGTAGGACTTCCAATATTATATTGAAAAATAATGTTAATTGATTTCTATGTATGAATTTCATGACCTGTAGATAGAGGTTGGTGAAGAACTTTGAACAGTAGGTCTTTGTAAAACAGTGGATAAACCGTACAGCAATACAGAGGCGAGCAGTTTCAAATGATTAAGTATTCACCGGCTGTTCTGTTTTCCTCTTTCTACAGCGGAGTTTCTCCCAAATTAATTAGATTTTTGTCTTCCTTTCTTCTTGGGCTGTGGCCAAATAATCCAGTCATGTTAATGTTAAACATACTCATTAACCTGAAAGCTGCTGGACTAGCAGTTTGCCCAAGATATTCACGACCTGCTACAGAAAGAGGGCAAGAATTATGAAGACAACCGACTCAGCTAGAAAGGGAGATGTGAAATAGAAGGCGGCGACCAAGTAAAAGGATGAAGCTCGTTAATCAAGGGGGCGGCTCGACTTGAAGGGGACGTGAGGGGTAGCAAGACGGGAAGCTTTTGTCCAGCCTGAGCACGGCACTAGGCGCTATTTGATAAAAAATGTATCAAAGCTTTTGCCGGCGCGGCCACACTATCACGCTTTCATCCTCTGACGCCTTGGTTCAACCACTCCCCTCCCCAACGCAAAACCCCCTTATTATCAACCATCCTACCCCTCTCTCATCAACAGTGCAGTGCCTAGTCCCATTACACGGCACACTCTCCAGAATAAATTCTCATTGTGATAATCTAATCCAATTTGAAACTTAAAACTCTCACAACGTTTTCCATTCTCATCTGACAAATGTTATCACCTCTCCCAAGATTTATTTGTGAACGCATTCAATTACTGCAATTTACTACACTCCTCTATAACTCTGATCACAGTTCGATCGCGCATTCCTGCGGAAACTACAATACTTTATACTTTTCTCACAAAGCTTGCATTTAAAATACTCTGACAAATAAAAATTTGTATTAAAATCCGGAGCTCTGGAGACTTCCTCTACACGCTGTTTGGTCATAGAATACAATTATACAATAAATAAAAATTAGGCGTAATTTTCTGAGTAGGAAGTTGAGAAGAATTTGTTGAAGTGAATTGATTAGGATGGTTAGTGAGTTTAAGTGGGTGAGTAAGTTTCAACAATCAATAAAGAAACAAAAAACTGTTTCTCTAGTTACTTCTTGTTTTCCTTGTTAACTTTTATTACTGCATTTTACTTCGCTTAATGAATATTTTAATTAAAGGCGTCCTAGGCTCAGATTGAAGAAACGTTTTCTTTGTGTTGTTATTCTAGTGTTGATTTTACAACTGAGTTTCATTGAAGAGAAAAAAGAGATAATATTGAAAGAAGTGCTTTATTAATTCACTACCAAAACCCAATAATTTTGTGGTGGTTATATTTGAAAAAATATATTTCCACTCAATCAAAAAGCATAATAATTCACTGTTCAATGCATACGATTACCATTCAAACTTTCCGACTCTGAGTAAGAACTTTCTTATGAGGCTCAGACCAAGTTATCTTTATTCTTAATTCATGCATTTTTTTTTTTTTTTTTTTTTTGAGGATGAAGCCCACATAGGTCTGAGACCTGTGCGTGGGTATAATGAGTTGGATGATGGTGATTGATGAATTGGACCTACAGTTTTAGGTGAGTTCCGAACCACCGGAAAGTGATTTTACATTTTTTTTTTTGTTGGCCAATCCAATCGGTCACCCTTACAAAGAGCGCGCAGGAGTTTCGTTGCTTATCTCTGATTGATTCACTTCTTTCTTTGCGTCTATAGTCATAAGACCTTTTCACTGATCACAGGAAATGGTGAGAATGAGGTTAGAAATAATTTAAAAATATAATTTAAACTTATATAAAAATATATTATATAAACTTTTTCTACTTTTTAAAGTGATTGGCTTTTTACAAAAATTATTGTTGTCGTATACTTCTACATTTTCCTTGCAGACGCAACGTGTCAAGGAATCATTTCACATAGTCCTCAGATATTCTCTTTTTTTGACGCATATTTCACATCTCCATCTCGTTCCGTTTATTTTCTGTGACGCCATGGTTTAACTATGACTTCACAAACAGCACTCTGCATATCTCGAATGATTTTTAAGAAATACAAATTCCACCTTACAAATCACTTCAACTCTTAAAAATAGCATGTGATTTTTTGAGTGGATGGGACGAATAAGGAACAATCGGTATTATTTACAAAAGCGGATGAATTTGGTTGTGATTGTAAAGAAACAACAGACTCTCAGCCCAGTACTACTTTCATTGTCACATTTTAATAAACACTTGTTCATTTTTAAATGTTTTTAGTTCATTGCATCTAAAAAAGTAGTTTATTTTGTCTATTATGAAGATGCTCAGTCAATTACAATAAGAATCATTTTTCATAAAACGATAATATAGAAATGTCATTTTTGTATAGAAATGTCAGGGGCTAGTAATTTTCCATCAACGGTTTCGTCTCTTCAAGGAAATAGATGTCGGAAATTAACAAGAAATGAGCTGCGAATGAATAAAAGGGTTGACAGACTTGACGGGAGAACAAAGTGGTGGAGTGGCTCACGATTGAAAATAGGATTCAGGTAGTTGAAGGGAACTTCTAAGCAATTTTGCCTCCAACCAATTTCAGGCTGATCTCATACTTATGATTGACGTGAACGTCAAGATCTTACAATGAAATCCCAAACACTGGTTCTATTCAGAAAATTGAGGTATTTAGTGAATTTTAAAAGCGGTGGTGTTCTCATGGAAGAGTCCAAACTCCTTTATAAGATACAATTGAAAAATGACGTCATAACAGCTAACTATATTCATTCCTAATCAAAAACCGTTTTATAATGAAGCTATTATAGCACTGATGATACTTTTCAATACAGGCTCTGTGATGGTTTCCAACCTGGGGGCGATTTTAAATTCTGAGGGGGCGATAAATTTGTGGGGGGCGGTGAGGGTTTATAAAAAAATGCTAATAGTTATTCCAAGCTGATGGAAACTTATCCTCTACTGTGGAGAAAGGTTGAGCCGTCTCTCATCTCCTTCCCGTCAACATATTTAGTTGAAAAAGGATTCAGTTCTGTTGTTCAGCTCCTCTCGAAACAAAGAAATAGGTTGGATATTTGCCTTAAAGGGGAAAATGGCCAACGAATGAATCTGACCAATATTGAGCCGGACATTCAAACTTTAGCTGAAATCCGTCAAGCGCAAGGCAGGCATTGAACAAGTGAGTTTTCAAATTCTTTGAACTTGAGCTACAGATAAACGACAATTAATTCCACTTGTGTATCTCTTTAATTGAAAAATAACTCCTTCTTTGCAATAACTGAATAAATTAATATTTCAATGTTGAATATCGGTCTTGTTTCTACTTCACAATATTTAACATATAAGAATAACTTTCAAGTAGAAATTAGAAATGAACCCTCAAATCAAACCTTGAATCAGTGTCTTGATTAGTAGTGTGGTATTGCAGGAACGGCGTATCCAATCACAGGCCTGCATTTCAAGGTCACCCCCCTTAGGCCACGCCCCCCCTGGCCAATGGGAGAAGACCACGCCCCTGTAGGGGGGAGTCGGCCATTTTGTAAATTTTTGAGGCACGCCATTGGCTGCACATGTTGGAGTGGGGGACCCGTTTACCCCCCCTCAAGCCCCCTGGACCTATCCCCCTTCAAGCCCCCCTGCCCCTGTCCAAAGGAAAATGGCGCGCGCGCCCACGGTCTTTTTCCTTTTTTTTAGGTTTTGCCCAAACCTGTACTACATGAAAACAGCCATTTTGAATTGTTTCCACTTTTTCTCTTTTTTTTAGGTTTTGCCCAAACCTGTACTACATGAAAACAGCCATTTTGAATTGTTTCCACTTTTTCTCTTTTTTTAGGCTTCGCCCAAACCTGTACTGCATGAATTTTTCTTTTTTTTAGGTGGGGGGATAAGGTTAGGAGATAAAAAAATAAATAACCTTGTTTAAAACAGCCATTTTCTTTTTGTAGGCATCTCCCAAACCTGTACTACATGAAAACAGCCATTTTGAATTGTTTCCACTTTTTCTCTTTTTTTAGGCTTTGCCCAAACCTGTACTGCATGAATTTTTCTTTTTTTTTTTAGGTGGGGGGATAAGGTTAGGAGAGAAAAAAAATGAATAACCTTGTTTAAAACAGCCATTTTGAATTGTTTCCATCTCCAGCAGGAGACAAGAATCAAGTTTAAAAAAACAAAACAAAGATAGTAAGAGCGAAGCCTTGAGTCATATTTTGTTTGCAGAACAAAGAGCCCGACCGGCGTATCAACGCGATTTATGTTGAGAAGAAAAAAGAACACAGAACCTGCTCCGTGTCAAGCGGCAGCTGCCGTAGAACTGACTTGCCGGTCTTCTGAATAGGTTTCCCCACCCAACGTCAAATGCTAGCACTATATTGGGCGCCTATCGCCCAGTTTCCTTCCACTTGTCCGTAACCCCCCACGCCGCAACCCACAGCATGTTTTCGGCCTGTCTCCTTTGCGCGCTAATTCGCATTCTGCTCGCCCGACAGAACGCTTCACTGTCGCAGCTCTCAAGGCTCGCTCGCAACCCACATCATGTTCTCGACTTGTCCCCTTTCTACGTTATTCGTAGGTCGCCCGGCAGACTAGTTCCTACTCTTCAACCTACCGTGCTATCGGCGCACCTGCTTCACGCCTACGCCTAGTCTAGGTTATAATGTTGGATTCCCTCAGTTCTTCCAAAATTGAATTTATTTCGATCGAATGTGATTGGTTACCAGCTTTTCTGGAAGATGAAAGTAATACTAACCGGCTAACTAACTCATTTGGATTATCATAGAAAATATAAGATCTGTGTTGACTTGTATTTCTCAAAAAATGCAAACCTTTACCTACACGCTGTCTTGCAGCCAAAGTAGTTCTTGATGGAAACATTCTTTGAATTAACCGTGATTTAATTCCACTAGTTCTCTTTACATATCCATCTTTATTCAAATGCGCCCCTGTTTCAATTAAAATTTTTCTATAATTTCGAAAGTCGAGTGTGCTACATTCGTCGTCATTCGGTTGTGATTCAAAAAGTAATTCTAACAAACCAGTTGTTATTTTAAATTTTTTACCTCTAACAATAATGTATTTATCTATAAACTCAATCGGTACCTTATTTCCCATAAAGTATGTACCATTTTCCAAATTATATTGAATTCCATATGATACACCTTTTTTCTTTAATGTGTGAAAACTGTCTAAATAAGAATCAAGCAAAACTTGTACCGGGTTTTTCTTAAGCGAAAATGATTTACTTAAAACAGTAGATGAATCCGACTTTTTGTCAACTTTTTCTTCACCTTCGTCGAAATAAACAGACTCATTATCTGTCAATTCCTCCTCCTCCTCCTCCTCCTCCTCTTCAGCTGTCGATTCCCCTTTTTTTATATAGAAATCCTTTTCACTACCTTTCTCAGCTTTGATTTGTTTTTCAATTTTAAGTGAAGATTCCTTCAATTCCTGGAGCGGGTTTATAATTGGTGCCAACCTATTTTTCAAATTTGTCTCTGTTTCAGACTGTACTCCGCGTAAAGTATTAAATTTTTCAACAATGGATTTCCTCAAATCGTGAATTTTATTCGTTAAAAGATCTCTACTAGCGTTCACACTTGTTCTCGATTTTATTTCCCTTCCACGCCGTTTTATTCTCACCTTTTCCTTCCCTCTCCTCTGTCCTACCGTTTTCTTACCACCTTTCATAATTGCAAACACTCAATAAGAATGCTGTTCAACAACTAACCACCAAATCGCGTTTGTTATATACTAGTCTATTTGAACTGGTTCGGGTCTAAAAATACGTCTAAATTCAATCTGTACCTACCATCGGTTAATTTACATTCCGTGCAGATTGTTACAAAGTTATGACCTTCACCTTTTGTCCAAACCTCGGAACACATATTTTTAAAAGTATTAAATATCATATCGCTCTCAGCGAAATCCCTATATATGAGTTTCAAAGATAATATATCTACTCTAAAGACCAAAATTATATTACTGTTCTCTCTAATTATGTGCTTCTGAATACTTGCATACGATTGGTTCAGAAACAGCACATCAATTTCTTTATGTCGTCCCATACTGTAATAATCTTTGATCTGTGGAACTCTTTGCAGTTGTAAATCATCAAAGATTACTAAAGAATGTCTTTCTAAATCATTCGGGTTCGGGATGCTAGAAATATCATCTGACATAAAAAACTTTATAAACTTTAGCGTGGAGAAAATCTTTTCCAAGAATACATACTTTGGTTGATATAACGATTTACTAAATACATGTAAGCTGCGAAAGCGTAATGTTTTTTTATTAAAAATTAGATTCAACAAAATATTCGTTTTTCCACAATTTGAAGACCCAATAATCAAGCCGCGTACATTATGCGGAAAAAGATCGCCATGCTTATTGTTTTCACCTGATGTCTTCTTTGTACTGCTGATAATCAATTCGTCGAAATTTAAAATAGGTATTTCAGGTTTAACATCATCTTTCTTTGATACCTTATTTTCAATCATTGTTAACAGTGTGTGTGTGTGTGTGCGTTCCTACACACGTCATAACTACAACTAAAAGATAAAACATGGGTTTTTTCACACAATAAAACAACCAATTATTCCCAATGCAAGATGTCGCACTATATTCTCTCAAACAACAATAATACAACATGTCCAAAAGCTATATATACTAACTTAAAAATTATTACACTTATTTATTTTCTTAAACAATAATTCAACAATTGAAAGAAAATGTTCTTATCTAGCAACTTAAACTTAATCACGTTTTAACTCGGCTTCTAATCCACACCTCTCTAACATAGAGTCAATAATATCCTTTCCAAAAGAGTTTAAAGTTTCATGTTCACTAACATACCTACGTATTTCACTCTCCATCATACCCAATCTAGTACAAGGACATGTATCAACAACGTCTGGTAATCTTTTTCCCTCACGTTTCAACCTATCAAAATCTATTTTTGATAGATAACAAAAGCTTAAATGTCCAAATTGTTGTATTGTCTCACATTTCCCACTTAAAAATAATAAATAATCGTTCAAAGTAAAATTTGAATCGGTACAACAACATTTTAACTCATCTACAAGTTTTTCTAAAAGCCTTGTCAATTTACAATTGTGAGGTTCAAATTTGAACGGCGGCGATGATGGCATAATCTGAAAAAATACATACGTATTATTAATCAACAAGAAGATCCGTCTTATTAATCCAACTAGGATGTTTGAATCCGACCCATTGTACTAACACCTTTCGTCCTCTACGTTTCAGTACCTTCTCAACTAAATAAACATTCATATCATTCTCGTCCAACTCAGTTCTCTTTAATTCTTGTTCATAAAACCTCCCCAATATAAGTTCATTGTTAAAATCCTTCAATTGATATGTTGGCGGATCTGATGGGTACACGGAAACAATTTTAAACAATTCTACGCTCCAGTTGATGTGATAAGATTTATCGAAAATATTTCTATGCTTCGAAATGCGCACTACTTCGCCTAGACGAAATTTAGGTCTAATTTTGTTCTTTTTCAGGTTACGCAATTTCTGTCTATTTAACTCGGCAATAATTTTTTGTTCATGTTTTAGTGTAACTTCAGCAGGTTTTAACTTAATCGTCGAATGAACGGTGTCATTATACTGGCTTACAATCTTGTCTAACATATCTATCCACCTATAATTCCCGGTTTCGGTGAAATGTCTGTAGATTTTTGACTTTAATGTTCGATTAAATCGTTCAATAATAGCAGCCTTTTTGTCTGAGTAGACATGGTAATGGTGTATGTTATATTTCTTTAATAACGCCTTCACATGCGAATTGAAGAATTCCGACCCTTGGTCTGTGCACAGCAAACGTACACCGCGATTTTTCTCAAAAATTGGTTTTAAGGCTATGCTCACCTTGTGACCAGATTTCGATTTGAGAGGAACAGCGTACGCGTATTTCGAAAACGCGTTAATAACCGATAGAATAAATCTGTAGTTAGAGTTTATTTTAGTAAACTGAGTCATTTCAATTAAATCTGCCTGCAACATGTCCAAAATTCCCTTTAAAACATAACTCCGTCTTTTAAAGTTTTTACGTGCACTCGAGTGTAATTCCTTAGCTAAACGTTGACGAACAGTATTCATTTTGTAATAACCATGCACTCGGAATAAGGAAGAGTGTAAAATTTAGTTCAATGTTGACTCGCATCCACCGTTATGCTGTAATAAATAATATATGCAGCCGGATTTTTATGCACGCTATAACGCAAAACACGTTCGAGTCCTTCACCTTTGCTGCAACAAGTCGGCTAACGCGAAATGCAAAAACTGACCTTCCACAACACGCCTGTAACTCAACTGTGCTTTCACTCGTCTAACAAAACCTGACCTATCCAATACTTCCTGATGACGATATCGGCTTCAAGTTCTACCTTCACCTGCGCTTCCCTCCTCCTCCTCCTCCTCCTCTCCATTGAAATTAGGTATGTCTTTATGAAACCACGCTAAAGTTTTAATTCGACATGGAAGTAAAAAACGCTTATCATCCAGCGGACTAATACAAATTCTACCCACTCGAACCTGAAATATATGGTGTAAATAGGAACGTATCAAATTTGATGATTCGTAATGAACACATCGTTCAAATAAGCATTTTTCATACATTGAAAATCTCAGTTTTGAATCAATAATGTATCTTGTTACGCCTTTAGCTACATTTTTATTTTGAATTTCATTATTTTCATTGAGAAACTCAAACGAATATAATTTTGGTCGTAATCCGACGAATTTTGTTATGATTCTTGACTTGAGTTCATCTTTGAAGCAACCTAGTTTTTTATGATTAAGTAAGCTGAAACACTTATGGTTTCGAGGATATTCACTTGTATCAAACAGATGTGCTTGCCTCCTCATATCCTCATAAAAATCCTCTGTTTCTACATAATAAAGAAAACTGTCCGTATCTGACATAAGAATTTTAACTTTCCTAAAGTCATACATATTTAGAAATATATTATAATGAAAGTTATACATGACAACCTTGGATAAATCGAGCACTGTGAAACCGCAATAAATCGGTCGATCTAAAAGGATATCAATTTTCTTCATTTCAACACCTACGACATTAGGATTAAAAATTTTCCAACGTTTGACTTGTGGGCGAGAAATTAACCGATCCAAAGTTTTTTCATCTGTCACCAGCCTCATATTAAACCTGTTACGCACACGTTCGATTAATTTACCATACGTGCTGTTCGAAAGATTCTTGTACTGCAAGGATTCAAAGCTATTTTTTGAGTTTTGACGTAATTGATTGTTGAAATCAATGTATGGTTTCAACCAAGCAGATTGGCTAAAACTTATAACACGATGAATTTTTGTTAATTTCATACCTAGACTTAGATATAG
Source organism: Conomelus anceps (assembly GCA_948455865.1). Lineage (NCBI taxonomy): Eukaryota > Metazoa > Arthropoda > Insecta > Hemiptera > Delphacidae > Conomelus > Conomelus anceps. The sequence goes on from OX418218.1 coordinate 58,863,926, forward strand.
CTTTAAATTACGGTAATGTAAGACGTATTTCTTTCTACCGGCTAACGTTGTTAACAATTTAGTTGTTACAATCTGTTTCCTCCCATCATCTGCACGCTGATAGTCGGAAAATAATTCCATCGGAGGTTTTTGCTTTAATGGCGCTAACGGGAAATCATTGTGTTTATCGTGGAGATGTTCTGGATAATCCAAATCAACCTCCAAAATAAAACCAACAGGCGCGTCATCTGCAACGGTTGAAATGTCAAGTGAGGAAACTTCTGACGGTGTTAACCATCTAAAATCGCCGTAAGGTAGGTAATTACACATTGTAAATGCGTATAAGGCGTTCGCGTCCAGGTAAACAATAAAAGAAGTAGGTTTATTGCTATCATATGCTGTACTCATGTATGGGTTATTTGCTAGACTGTATCTATTAGGTATTACACTAACACCCCCGCGGATTGCGGATTCGATTAGAAGATGCATACACGGGTCTGTAATCAATTGTAGTTCAACTTTAGTTTTAAAAAGCATTGCTTGAAAACTATAGTGTGCTAAAGAGAGAAAAAAATTAATCGTAAGTCTTCGAAGACATCCGACAGGCAGAGGATGTCTCTTATCAAATAGTTGTCATGAAAATCTCCTAGATTTTTCATTGAACATACATTCCACACTTCCAAGGCATGTTTGTAATCATTTTCATCCAAATCCTTTTCCGATAGACTATTATAAAACTCATTTATAGGCGGAAGAGCGGTTTCATTAAACTTTTCGGGACTATCTATGTACTGATAACAATACACACCTTTTCTTAAGAACAGTTTTTGATGTACTTCATTTTTAAAATGTGTACATAAGCGTTTGAATTTTTGTTCTATAATCATCACAATCCGCCAGATTTTTTACTAAATTCTCAAGAGACGTGTTTAGAAATTGTAAACTGTCAATAAATTTAACGTGTCCTACAGTTATTGTGAGAAACTTCTCTGATGAGTTAGCGATACAGCGCAGTTTGCGTTTATTGTAAGCCAAAGACTGTACAACGAAATGGGAATCATACCCGCGAAAATTATGCATAACACACGGAACATAGGCGGGCACCTTACAGTTTAAATTGCAGCTCATGTGTGTTGCAGAAAGATATCTGCCGCTGTGGTGATCATGATGTCTACATTTAAAATCTCCAGCAGCAAACGGTTTGTTACACAAGGAACAATTCACAGCCGTATCAAACTCGTACTGTTCTTTTTCACTTAAGCAATACATTGGTACTTCTAACATTAAATCATCGTAAAGCCTGTCGCCGAGTTCGGTTATCTCCTGCAGAAACCGTGCAATAATATTCTCCCCTAAAAACTTTGCTCTGTATAAACGTGGACCCACACATATCTCCCCATTTTCATTTAAAACGATATAACCGTAACTACAGGGCACATGTCTAGCCGTTTTATCTGTATAGGATTTTCTTGATTGTCTACCATCATTATCATCATCATCATCATCATCATCGCCGCCTTCAAATTCATTGTTTATTGGAATAATAAAAGATTCAAAGTCACTGTAGATTACGTACTTTGTTTTAAGAGTAAAAGAATAATTTGTAAACTTCAAAATATTTTTCCCCGGCTCGGGGAGACGCGTTCTCTGTTCGCCAAACTTACTACACAACTCTATATGTTGTTTTAAATTTCGCTCCCCATCAATATTAGCGCTTTTATTTGATGTGAATCTGTGAAAGCAGAAAGGACAGATATGTACAGCTTTTCTTCCTTTGGTTAGTTCGGATAATAATCTCGACAAACCGTTCCTATTCTTAGTTGTGTTAATCAAGGTGTAATGTGATTTATTCGGGTGATTATCATTGAATAAGAGAAGGAGCATTATTTTATGTTGTCTTTCCCTAAATAAAGAAACTCTGTATGGGAAAAATTTTTTCCGTGTTCCATCATAGGCTAAAACAGTGATACTTATAGACGGATTAAGAATTTCAAACCTCTTTATATCACGTAATTCCACCGGAAAGTTTATTCCTTTAATATTTAACTCTTTCTCGTATTGTTTTAAATACTCTACATTCAAATTGTTACGCCTGTAATGCAGATATGCAAGAACACTCCATAGAAAGCACTTCTTATCATGTAAGTTTTTTATATTAATTACAACGTTTTTTGATACTATTGCCTTAGGTGTGCTAATAAATGATGAATTGTTATACCCTGCATAAATGGGATTGTATCTCGCAAAATTAAGGTCTAAATATTGTATACGATTAACAACCCATCCTGAGCCAAAACACAAAAATCTGTCAAGAGCATTTTGTAACTTATTAGACCCCGCTTCATACTGACTGAGTAATTCATCCTTATTTAAACTTATATTAACGATATTATGAGACGTACTGTGAAATGTTGCGTTAGTTTCAACCTTCAATTCTTGTCCATCACCGCTAACGTCAGCTAACGCAGATAACTTTACAAGATTAACAGTAGCAGCGATGAACCAACGAAGGTTTCCGTCAAAATGTCTCGATTCATTAATTAAAATTTCAAATATTTTATCTTTTAACGTTGATAATAGTAACTCTAAATCTATTTCGTTATTAATGAATCTAAATCTATACTTTAACACATTCCTATTCACAGCTGATGAACATTCAAGTTTGTATTCCATTTGAATAATTGTATAACAAAAGTTCCGAAACAAATTATCAGATGTAATCTCACCGAAATTGTGTTTTGAGCCGTCTAATCTGAATTTCGTTCAAGACGATGTTGAATTCTCCTCAATTCTGTCGAACGATGGATGAAGAAGGTGTGAAGGATGACCCGTGTCCTCTCAGGCTGTTTGTAGAGAAGGATATCTGCGTGTGTGATTGTAGAGAAAATACGTCGTCAGCACGGTGGGATGGACAGTCAACCTCTCAAACTGCTAATACAAATGTAGAGAAGGATATCTCACGTTGTGGTAGAAGTTGATTCTGAAACAATAACGTCAGCTTAGACGTCTTTCACAGCACAAAATTCAACAATGAAACTGTCAATAGAAGAACTAAGCTATTTATAACAGCGGTGCGAGTATAAACGGTTTCTTTGTATGTTTGCAAAGTTATTTCCCTTCTAATTTACGTCACACCACAGAAGGATGTATTCTCTTTATGATGTACGTCAGAGTGTGATGAGACAATGAAAATATCTTTCTGGTGTAGGCATTGGCCCGACGCGATTTTAAGGACAACTAGAATTTCTTCCCGTTTCCCGATTTGGGTGTTGGCCCGCCGCCGCAATTGTCCTTTGTGAAAGTCACACACACATAATGATGGCCGGTGTTTAGTACCGGCTTTGAAGAAGGACGAATTTTCAGTATATAAAGCGTTAAATTTCAATTGTCAAATTACCAGTTATCATCCTGTGAACCGCGCGCGCGCGCAACATGGTTTCAACCAACCCAACTTCTGCTGCACCCAACTGCTGTCGTGACAACTCAACCTCAGGTATGTTTTGCAATATTTTTTCTTGTGAAATATTATTTAAAAAATCTCAACACTAAACTTTAAAACATACGTCATTAGTAATGATATCTTCTTCTTTCGAGTTTTTTCCCTTCTTTGAATGTACACTTACCTAGAATGGCAGCTATGATGATGATGATGGCGGCAGCGTGGTGGTATTTGCAAACACTGACTGAAGTAATTGGTGAAAATCGTGTGCTTACCCGGCTATTTATAGAGAAAATTTCCAAACCGGGTTACAAAAAAAATAAAACATTTGATTTTCATGTGCATGTTTGAACATGTTTGCGAGTACTGAAACCGGTTATGATCATAGTCTGTTGTATACATTCGAACAAAGCAGACGTGTGCAGCAATGAGTCTCACAGAGGAGGATAATGAGAATCAATATCTGTACCTGAGAGGTCAAGGGTGTCAACTCCATTTGACTGATTTTTCAGGAGAGCCAAAACAAAAAAATTTTTCACTTCAAATTAATGACAGAAAACAACAATACATGCTAGAAACTTGAAACCAAGACTCAACATCCCTTTTGTTCTCAAGATTAATATCATTTAATAATATATCATGAAATCTGAACGATTTAGCAGATAGAGGACTTAACACTCTTTATCTCTGACTATTCTACTCCTTCTGCATTCAAGGTCTAGAGGAAAAAGAGGTAACTCCTCCCAATATTCACAAAAACAACGATTTTTTTAGCAAATGATTGTTTATTCCATTCTCATTTCCATATTATTCTTATTCTATAATATTTTTGTGATATTGAGAAAAAAATTGATAGTGAAATTGATTTCCCATAACAGTGGAGAAACATAAAAAAAGAAATGTTTCATTCAAAACTCATTATTATTCAACATTAAAACAATCAAAATGTGAAATATTGAATGTTAATTCACAGAAACAAAATTTTCACACTGACAGAGTTGCAATAATTTATAAATACTTATAATTTAAAATGACATCAATATTTGTAAAATATAATAATTGATAATAAAAAATAAAACAAAAGTAATAATATTCTGAGCACCTGCATTATGAATACTCATCATTTTACAAAGCAATTCAATAACCATTATTGAATGTAGGAATTAGAAAAAATTATGTCAAATGTAATAATTGATAAAAAATAAAACAAGTTATAATATTTTAAGAGTACATAATTCATAAAAAATACTCATGTCATCATTTTACAAAAATATTCAACTGTCTAATTGCAATCACCTCCGTTATAATCCATGAAATCTGGCATATCTTTACAAGCCAAAGATTTATATTAATGGAAAAAAGGAATTTGTGATTGATTCTTTTCAAAGCTGGAAATTTATGTAGCAAATAATCATAAGACATTTCCATAACTATATTCCTCGTTTGTCCAGGACAATTTCCAGACCATATTGTTATTTCCTCCATAGCAGATTCAGAATGTTATTCCATCCACTTCAAAATGTATGATGCAATTTCGTTTGCCCCCCTTGATCCCTTACTTCCATCCCACATGTGACAGTGTGATACGTTATTTGCAGCATTGTGCAAGGTGGAATTATAAGACTGTTATTTTTGCGCAAATAAAAAGACTGTGTGTTAATCAGAAGAAATTTTTCTAAATCACCAGTTAGTACAATGAATCCAGTACCAGCTTTTGCTCTAAGTTTGTCTTCTCTTTTCAGGTGGTTACGTTTCTCTGCTCCATTCAAGTGATCATGATATTTATTCCTGGTGATATTCCTATCTTCATCTTCTTTGGAGCCTCTCATTTGATTTTGAAATTTATCACATGAGTCTGTGCTTGAAATTAAATTCGGTATTAAATATTTTTCGATACAGCCTTTCTTTACATGGTTCTTGATTTTCATGGTAGCACTTTTCTTTATACAGTGAGTATAACTTTCTAATTGATAGGTCGGGCCCCAAATACTCCTTTTGGGTCTTTTCTCTGAAATAATGAGATTTGTGATTCATATTTTGGAAACTTGGAAATATGCTCCTTTACATAGGTGATGACAGCTTGTGGCGTTTTATTGGGTGGTTCATGATGACCTCTTTGATCAGGTAACATGTCCCCCAGTTTGATGCTTTTTGATAGCATTCGGCACAGAAGTTTGTGAAATGCTCAATGTTGAGAGAAACATTTTTTACAAACAGTGACTTCATTATTATTGACAAGGAAAGAGTATTTTAGAGTAATATTCCTCTTCATACTGCCATCAGTGGGTCTCCTACGCTCAGTTTGTAGAATTTTCACTCAAGAAGCCACAAACTGGCGTTTGACATCCACTGTTTTATCTGGATCCCAATAATATTTGTGTATTTCATTTCTGTTGTCATCAGATAGCTTCTGAAAACATTTCAGACTGCAGCTACAGGGTGATTTAATATTTTTTTCTGGCATAGGATTACCCTTTTTATTAATGTAGGGTATACCACTCGCTAAAAGCTTCTTCCTCTTATTACATTTCCATTGCATTTCATTACAAACTCGTTTCCTTGACTTTTTCTTCATAATTTCAATACAATTATTGGTGAATGAATTTCCACTATGAGGAACATTGTTATTGTCTAACTCTTCACCTGCAGTCTCAAATTGTAGTGGTGAATTTTTTTTCCTAGATTGCTGAAATACCATAATGTCTTGTGAATCTGATCAAGAATCTGTTGGTGGAATAAAGTCCTTATCATCATCTGTGTTATCAAACATATCAGACTTTTAACTCCTTTTAGTCGGTGGTACTGTGACTCTGCCATTGTTTGTGTTGTCAAGTATATGAAAACTGCTGCAACGTTCATCTTCCTGTTTATTCTGGAATAAATGGGAATGAAGAGAATTACTTTCAATGAAATCGAATGATTTATTCATACAAATCAAAATGAATGAAACTATCATTGTTGAAAATGAAAATGCCCTTTAAAGAGATGAAGAAATTTAGAATGAATAAATGTAGGCTATCAGTGAGCTACTGCTCAATTCAATATTCAAATAATATAGACTACCCTTTATGAATTGGCGAAGTTGAGACTAAGTATAGAGTCTCTTCTTCCACTCAAACTCAAACTGTAGTCTCACAGTAGTCTCGCAGTCTCACTATTCTACAATAAGCTTCACTTGATTTCATAATATTGGAGTCTATAAATCTGATAAAATGCCAGTATGTTGTAGAAAAAATTCTCAATAAATCTATTAATTTCGAATTCCTTCAATTGCTATCAGTTTATACTGAAGAATTCCGCAATTGTGGACATTGACATCAGTATTGAATAGCTGAATGGTCATCACAGTCTAGTGGTTAAGGCGCCCGACCGGCAATTGGGAGTTCCGTAGTTCGATTTCCGGTGGTGACTGGTATTTTTGTACTGTAGCATTCATCGATTTCCATCAATTATTCAATACTGTTGTCAATACCCGCCATTGCAGAAGTCTTCAGTATAAATTAACAGCACTTGAAGGAATTAGAAATTAACGAATCCTGTTTCTGTATATTTGTCAGTTTATTAAATTGTCAGTCATTTCAAACTAACTTGTGACTTAATAAATGTTGTTATAGAAATACTGCTGGTGGTCATAAAAAGCTGGTAGAGTCTTGAAGCTTTATTGTTAGGTACTATAATAGACCACTTCATTTCCTAGTTTGGTGACCCAAATAAGGCTCACGTCTTTATCATATACCACCTTAGAATAAAATTTAAATGAATCAAACAATGAAAATTTAAGGCATACTCACTTGTTCACTTGTTTTTCCTCCCTTTCCAGGCTTTGAAGGCTCATCTAATAATTGGATTTCAAGTAACTTCAAGCAAATACTTCCCCGACTCATTTAAAAATAATCTATACTTTGATTGGTTTAAGGGGGTGGAAAGTGTTAGAAAGGAGCAAATAACACAGGTTATAGGTCACTGCCAAAATATTTAAGAAATTCAAAGTAGAAAGTCACATGTCCACAGTGAAAGAAAATGGTTAGTTTACTCTATCCATTATTCGATTCTGCATATGACAGCACTATCAACTTGAGTACATTAACTAATATACATAAATAATTTAAATAGCAAAAGTGTGAATGGAATTTTGACTCAAGATTTTATTTTCAAATAACCATGTGTTATTCAAAAAATTAATTCATTAATTGAAAGAAGTTGCAGCTCCAGAAATTACAAATATGATACCATTGACGTTAGAGGTAGAAAGTATCATGTTGGAGTTGACATTGAATGCCTCTAAGATTGTAACGGTAGACAGTATTAACTGGGAGTTGATACTTTTCTGCCAATATTATCTTCAGAGGTAAGCAGTATCAAGAGGATTTAATATTATTTACTTCTCAGCACATTGGAGTTGATACTACTTTTGTAACTTCTAGAAAGGCATCCAATGTATGTAGGATTTAACACTATATACCATTCGACAGAGAATTTTATTCTGATTCCAGATATAGTATTAACTCCATTTCGCAAAAAATGGAGTTAATACCTTTCACCTCTCAGGTACAGATATAGACCGCAATTGGTTTGTGTAAGATCAACAGCAAATGTGATTAAGATAGTTTGCATCTTTACGTGCATAGCATATTGGCTTTCAATTCTAATTCTTCTTTATCTGAATTATTCCGAATTAGTTAATCAAAAATGTTTTACACCAAATTTGCAAAACGTCTTCAATTTCAATCAAAGTGCTGTACTATTTGAAAAGGAAACTATGAATTCTAGCTTCAATCATGATACACCATCTTCCAAAAAGGAAGATACAAGTTATCAACTACTCGACAAAGATAATACCGAATCAGATTGGTTTTCTAAACACTTATTAGATTTGGAGAGAACTAAAAATAAAACACTTTTCTTTATTAATGCCTGTGTTCGATCAGGTTTAAATAATAATATACCAAAATCGTTTGATTATCAACTTGAAAGTTGGTATTCGACTTTACTCTCACCTTACTCGCACGTATGTAATTTTTACAATTCTTATCAAATTCTTAACAATTGTGCAAGTCAAACAGAAGAAGATGTGAAGAAGCTTATAGATAGAACAAAACATGTTTGCAGAATTATCTAGGTAGGTGGGCGGCGCGATCAACATGAGCTTAGTGTTCTAGAGATTGTCTAGACGAAAAGATGGTTTGTCAAAACAGTCAAACAAGATCTGGCAAGCATAGAGGAAGAAGAAAAACAGCAACAACGAGGAAAGGAATAATAGGAAGCGGCTTATTATCTGTCTTAGGTAACATTGCGAAAGGTGTTGTGAATAGAGCGGGTAGCGCGGCGTCCACCCTACTTAATAAAACAATAGATTCATTACCTGGAGAATTGCATTTACCACATAATTTTAATTGGGGTAAATTTGATTCTTACCAGTACTGCGGGCCTGGTACAAAGCTAGAAAAAAGGCTTAAGAGAGGTGATCCGGGAGTTAATTCACTCGATAAAGCTTGCAAAATTCATGACATAAGTTATTTGCGCTCGTCTGATAATTTGACATGTTCGCGAGCAGATAAAATTTTAGCTGACAGCGCTTGGTCGATATTCAAGAATCCTCAGACAGACTACAAGCAGAAGGTATTAGCATATTTAGTTACTTTGGCAATGAAAGCCAAGTCGGTAATTGGATCTGGAATGAAAATTCCACATGTTTCTAGTAGTAGTGGTAGAAGAAGGAAAGGAGTGAGGAAAACATCTAGAAAGAAAAGAGAAGGAGTGGGTAAAAAAAGGAATAGTGATTCTATGCGACGGGAAGCTATTAAGCGATTGACAAATCATGTAAAGGGAAGGGGATATTATCTCCGACCATACCCAGAATATTTTGGTGGGAGAATATTAAACTCCTCGACTTCGACGGTTCCGCATAACGCACACGGTCTATTGTCGTCTATGAAAAGCAAGAGAAGAAGGAAGAAGACTCATTCAAAACCGGTTAAACGCGAAGCTAGAAGTAGGCGGAAAAAGAATAGGAAAACATGAATGCGGTTAATATTGAGAACTTAAAACTCAATAAAGCTTTGTCTGATCATGATCTACAAAAGTGGGCATACTTATTGAAAATTCCATTGCACGGTGTGTATATGCAGGATACACTACCAGAAAGAATTCGTCTCAATGAGATGGCGATTGTGAATTTGGATAATTATTCAGGAAAAGGTACACACTGGGTGTGCTATGACAAACAAGGTATAAATGTATTCTATTTTGATCCAATCGGTAACCTACAACCTCCATTACAATTGGTAAATTATTGGAAGAAACAGAAAAGGGTAAACGTTTTCTATAATGCTGATGAAATACAAAAACCTAATACAAATATTTGCGGGCATCTGTGTTTGTTATTCTTGTCTGCTCAGTTGTAACTTTTTAGTAGCAGAGGTAAGTACTGCTATGGCTGTAATATCGCTGACCGGTACAAGCAGCGATCTATACGAACATTTACCGCAGGTTATAGAATTAGATAGAAATTGTGAATATGAAATTGGATTAGTCAATTTGTGGACTTTTAATTCTATTCCAAATGTGATTAAAGATAAAAATTCTAATTTTAAATACGGCGATCAATTAGTCAAACTCGAAACAGGTTCTTATGAAATTGATAATATTGTAAAATTGATCAAGGAAAAATTGAATGTAGCTGGTGACGGTCTCATTATACGCGGGAATAATAATACTATGAAAATCGAAATCTATTCTGATAAACCGATTGATTTAACTCATAATGATTCAATTGGCAAAATAATGGGTTTTAATCAAGAAGTCTTAGCACCGCTTATTTGGCATTATTCCAGAAGACTTGTTTCAATATCCAACATTACAGCAATCGAAGTTTCATGTAATTTGGCGTGTGGGAGTTATAGTGATGGAAAAGAAAAACACACCATTTACGAGTTTCTTCCAAGAGTTCCTCCAGGATATTTAATTAATGAATCACCAAATCCAATTGTTTATGTACGTTTAAATACGCACAAGTTTCAGAGCATTAATGTGAAAGTGACGGACCAGAACGGTTCATTAGTCGATTTCAGAGGAGACAGATTAACGGTTAGATTACATATTCGAGAGAAGAAGAAGAAGAAGTAAAATGGGTTTCATTGTATTCAACCCGTATTCGGCTCGCTGTAGCTATAGCGAATATGAAAATAGTGATCTTAATGGAAAGAGAACAAGGATGAAAAGGAAAGGGAAGAGAAAGGTTCAAAAGAGTGTTAGTAGAGTTTCACATTCCGCCGTGTTAACATCTAAAAACGCAAAGATTTTAGAGAAATTAGGATTCCAAGTGAATTGGAATAATGTCGTCAACAGCGGCAATAAGTGAGATCTTAGATGTTGAAAGGCAAATACATTTTTTTAACGAGATAAAAAGTCTAGAGTACCATTCCCACGGTCCCTATGCAAACCAAAGATTATCAAATTCTGATGAGATAAGAATCCCAATTAATTCGCAAGATAACTATAGCCTACCATGCAGATCGTTCCTACTTATCAAAGGTGAAGTTAAGTGTAAAAAGACTGCAATAGGTGTAGACGGTGTGAGTAACATTATAGATGCACAGTATAAACTAGTAAGTAATGCAATCAGGTTTATGTTTGATGAAATAAGATATGAGTTGGCCGGTCACCCTGTAGCAAAGTCGCGTCTTGTAGGTCTCACAAGTACTATTAAAGGTTTACTGTTGAAAAGTGTGTTTGATAAAAATACTTACCATTTGGCCGGTTTCGACAGGGAGGGGTATACTCTAACCGAAAACAAGTTCAGTTTTTGTATTCCATTAAAATTACTTTTAGCTTTTTTTGAAGATTTTCAACAAATTATATTAAATCTGAAACAAGAACTCGTACTGTTAAGATCGCCATCGGATATTAATTGCATCGAATCGGCAACTGGTTCAAGTGTTCAGATAGACATTACAAAATTACAGTGGAAAGTGCCATACTTACAACTTGAAGATCATGTACGCCTTAGGTTTTTACGCCTACTTGATAGCGATCGTCCGTTAAAACTGGCTTTTAGAAAATGGGAAATTCACGAATATCCTGTTTTACCGGCAACAAAAGTACACAGTTGGACAATTAAAACCGCTTCGTATTCAGATGCACCGAGATTTGTAATTTTAGCCTTTCAAACAGATAGAAAATTGAAATATAATTCTACAATGGCTAAATTTGACCTGTGCGAGTTGTATAATGTAAAATTGTATTTAAATTCTGTTTACTTTCCCTATGATAACCTTCTCGGTAACAAACAGTTAATGTATAGAATGTTTTTAGATTTTGCAGGAAGCTATTCTAATTTGCCGGTAAATTCTGAACATGGGAATGAAATTGATTTTAGTACATTCACTAAAGATACACCGATTATGGTGATTGACTGCTCACACCAGACAACAACTTTAAAGAGTTCAGTAGACGTCAGACTTGAGTTTGAATTTGGAAAAGATGTGCCGGCTGCAACTGCTGCTTATTGTATTTTAATAAGCGATAATGTTGTAGAGTATACACCATTAACATCTATGGTGAGAGAGGTGCAGTAGTTTTTCCGATAGAGTGCAGCAGGTAGGCTATATAAGTTGGAGTGGGTAGGTTTTATGTCAGTAGGTGAAAGGCCATGCTATCGAGTGGAAGTTCGTCATCGTGTGACTCTCTATCGCAATCAACTTCTTCAACCTTACTTCAAGATTATCTAGTTGGGAAAGAAGAGGATATCTACGAGCGATTACCATCTTGCTATACCGGTGATTTATTGTCAGGATTAGAAGACATGGGTGAAATTTGTTCTTCGAAACCGTCGAGGAAACTGTATTCGGAAGCGGCAGCGCAGTGTGATCTAGACAAGGAGGATAAATGTGCGCGGGTGGAAGAAGAGGAGGAGGAGGAGGAGGAGGAGGAGGGGGAAGTGAGTGATGGATATTCGAGGAAGAACAAACGTGGAAGTGATGATTCGTTCGCTGTTGTTGAGTTTCATGGTTTCAAGGATGAAAATAATCAGTTCATTTTAAAGGAATTTGCGATGATTGATCCAAAAAATACTTACATTATTCTACATTTTAAACCGCCATTTCCAAAATCAGAGCTATCATGGAAGACATATCGCGAAGTGTGTTGGTTGGAATTTTATCATCATAAAATAAAATGGGAATTGGGTGAAATCGATTATTCTGATGATACAATAAGAGCTTATCTTAGAAACTATGATAGAATATACACAAAGGGTGGAGAAAAAGCAGAGTTCTTGAAGAAATTTCACAATAAAGTTGAAACAATACCGGATAATTTTGAAAGACCTGATTATAGAAAGTTCTCTAGTTGTTGGACTTTTGATGCTTGCAAAATTCATAATAAGATTGCCGATGGTAGGTGCGCATTATTCAGTGCTAAACACTATTTATCATCAATGTTGTGTAAAGCGGAGGAGAGAGGAATTGATCGGAAAATAGATTATTTGTGCGAGGGGGATAGGATGAAAAGTATGAAGACATGTCCATTTTACACCAAGGAGAATAAACGCAAGTATGCACGCCAAGGATTCTATTATAACGGAGAGGAAGTGGTTTGTGTATGGTGTGGATATCAATTGTACTTGCACAGGGCGAGAATCTGCAATCTAACAAGCGATGTTGCTAATCCGGTGAATTTTTCTGTTCTTTTACCACTCATATAAATACTTGAATGCAAACAGAAATTGCTTAGTATTGTGTAGTAAGCCAACAGTGTTGCTATGGATCCAAGCAAATGGTTAAGTGCTGATAGTGAATTGGAATCAAAATTACAAAACTATATTGATTGGTTTGAAGTGTGTGAAGAGGCTATCGCAAAAACTAAAAGTAAAGGAGGTGATGTTGAATTTGCAAAACAATTAAAGGCGATTTTTCTAGATACTGTCGATATTAATGAAATAAGTGATTATCTACGTTATTACAGACCATTGAAATTAAGCGTTTATAAACTATTACAAATTGAAGATCAAGTGTTGCGCAATATGTGAAACAAAAGGTTATTGACTGCTCACAGACATGTTTTAACATGTCTGTCCTTGGGCGGAGAAGAAATCTGGTGGTGGGGATAAGGAAACCGGCGGCGGGTGATTGCAGGCGACAGCATATTTTTCATCATTACCAGTTTTTCGCCGGTCGAGTACAGTTGTGCTTTTCTCAACCGCCATGTATCAGCAGCGACAACAGCAGCAGCAGCAGCAGCAGCAGCAGCAGCAGGAATCGCGTCCATTCAGTTTGACTAGATTCAATGAGACATCGCGGGAGAATATTCCTATTGTACAAATACATGGATTGAAATCTGACTTTAGTTATCCTATTCAAAAAGCAAGGTTAGCTCGCACACAATTTGGAACAAGAATTATACTGCGATTATATGAAATTAATAATCATGGCGGACATTCGTACTTTGATGTATATTTGCCGGAAAAGTTTCTATCCGAGTTGAATGCTCAAACTTTGGAAAGTTTCAATAGCGGGAGATATGTTATGAGATGTATTCATCAGGAGGACAAACCATCGCTGATTCTTCTGGATAATGCAGCATGTTAGAGCAATGCGGAAGATAGTGGTATAGGCCTGTTTCTTAGCTGAATATAAAATGAGATTTCTATATTAGACTATTATGAATATTTTTCACAGTAGTCTAGTGTAGAAGCGAAATCAATGTTTCAGTTTTGAGATGGGGAAGCGCTTTAAGCTAACGCCTGCAGCTTCGTACAGCACAAAGATGGAGCTAGTTAAACCTGATAGCAAACTGTCAAGTTTAATTAAATTCATCCTCCTGTCGGGTGGAAAGCGAAGCAATAAAAGTGAGTATATAGGATAAGTAGACTGCAGTATAGGCCTGTTTCTTAGCTGAATATAAATTGAGATTTTCCATATTAGACTATTATGAAAAATATTTTTCACAGTAGTCTAGTGTAGAAGCAAAATCAATGTTTCAGTTTTGAGATGGGGAAGCGCTTTAAGAGTGCTAACGCCCGCAAATTCTTACGGCAAAAAGATGGAGCTAGTTAAACCTGATAGCAAACTATCAAGTTTAATTGAATTCATCCTCCCGTCGGGTGGAAAGAGAAGAATATATAATATTAGGTAAGTATTGCATTTGATTTAGTATAAGTTTGTTAGAGCTACAGTTAGGTAGTAGTAGCAGCACACAGTGAGAGCTTCTTTAAAACATAACCTTAAAAATGTCTCAATGTTTTAGTTTTGCAAAGTTCAAGAAATTATCCAGATTGTTAATGGGTATAAGTTTGGATGAGTTTAAAGAGCTAGCTAATAGTGTAAAATTCTCACAATATTGTGTTGAAAATGTTAAGAAAGATAAGGATGATTATGATGATAAGGTGTCATCTGATAGCGATGACTCATGGAAAAATTCTAGTTCAAAATATTCTATCCTCTCTGAAATTTATGAGCTCTTAGATATTGTAATTGAGGAACGTGGACATTTTCACTATGGATGTAGCAATGATCATCCCATTACTACAATTACAGATTCTAATCAGTTGTGGGAAGTTATTTTCGATCTGGCAGAGCTGAAATGTATCAGAAAGGGCTAACATTGTTAGATTGATGGTAGAGTATGTATTTCACAACAGTTAGGCTCAAGTAATTTCAGATTTTTAGTTACATCATGTCTGTAGACAGGTTCGGACGCGTTTCACGTGGTAAACATATTATTGATAGTGAAAAACAAATAGATGAACTTAAGAAAACAATTTTGACTAGATCAAATTTTGATAAAGAAAAAACAGCTTTAGTCTCAACTGACTATCTTCATTCGAGTTTGAAAATAATTATCGAAGAAGCAAAGGGGCAAAGAGAAAAACTGCTCAGTAAAGATGAATTCAATAAAGAGAAAAAAGATAATTTACTGACTAGAACAGAATTCAAAAATTAGAGAGAAAAGCTGCTTAGTAAGGAAGACTTCAAAAAAGAGAAAAAAGATAATTTACTGAGTAGAACAGAGTTCAAAAATGAGAAAGAGAAACTGTTTAGTAAAGATGACTTTAATAAAGCTAAGAAAGATAATTTACTGACTAGAACAGAATTCAAAAATGAGAGAGAAAAACTACTCAGTAAAGATGACTTTAATAAAGAGAAAAAAGATAATTTGCTGAGTAGAACAGAGTTTAAAAATGAGAAAGCCGGATTTGTCTCCTTTGAAAATCTTAACACAAGTATAAAAGTATTAGAAAGCCTTTTAATCGATTATGTACATAATAGTCAGGATTACAAGAATCATTTAAATACTATAATGTATCGATATGCTTATCATTTGATAGGAAAGTGTCTAATAGCTATGAGAACTTTCAACTGGGAGGAATTGGAAAGTCGTGGGCTTACACTAGAACATTGTGTTGATGAGTTTTTTCGTAGGATTAATATGTCAGAGCCAGAGGTTAAATATGATGCTAACCAGTTTCCAACACCAGAGCAACAACGGTTAATAAATCGTTATAAAAACTACTCATAAAAAGATTTTTTAGACAAAGAAAGTTCTAGCAATGAGAGAGATAGGACTTCCATTTTATAGGTGATGGAGGTGGAGGAGGCAATTCAAAATGGCTGTTAACATAGTTATTTATTTTTTTCTTTCCTAACCTTACCCCCACGCAGTGCGGGCTTGAATGATGTCTAAAAAAAAAAGAAAAATTCATGCAGTACAGGTTTGGGCGAAGCCTAAAAAAAGATAAAAAGTGGAAACAATTCAAAATGGCTGTTTTCATGTAGTACAGGTTTGGGTGACGCCTACATAAAGAAAATGGCTGTTTTAAACAAGGTTATTTATTATTTATCTCCTAAACTTATCCCCCCCACCCAAAAAAAAAAAGTGGAAACAATTCAAAATGGCTGTTTTCATGTAGTACAGGTTTGGGCAAAACCTACAAAAAAGGAAAAAGACCGTGGGCGCGCGCGCCATTTTCCTTTGGACAGGGGCAGGGGGGCTTGAAGGGGGATAGGTCCAGGGGGCTTGAGGGGGGGTAAACGGGTCCCCCACTCCAACATGTGCAGCCAATGGCGTGCCTCAAAAATTTACAAAATGGCCGACTCCCCCCTACAGGGGCGTGGTCTTCTCCCATTGGCCAGGGGGGGGGGCGTGGCCTAAGGGGGGTGACCTTGAAATGCAGGCCTGTGATTGGATACGCCGTTCCTGCAATACCACACTACTCCGATTCAGTCTGATAATGCTTGTCAACCCAGGCGAAACGGCCGTAACGTCAATCTGTGATTTTTTATTGAAAATACTTGAAAATGATTCTTATAAGTTGAATTAACATTTGTACTTGGAGTCAATAAGAAATAACAGAGATGAATAAAAACATTTGTTTTCTATTATTTGTATACTCATTTGAAAATTAGTCACACAGTATTTGATTCAAGTCACAAACTTACTCAATTCACTGCATTAATATTCGATTAATTACACTTCAATAAATGTTCAACAAATGGTCATCAATTAAAATTAATTAATCACATCATACAAGTGAAATTTGTATAAGAAATAGGAATAACGATGGGTTTAGAAAATGAAGGGGGCGATGGAAGTTTGTCATTTCTTGTGAGGGGGCGATGGGACAGAAAATGTTGGGAAACGCTGCTCTAGACCAATTAGAGCTCAGCAATTCTTCCATTCAGTTTTGAAAATGAAGTATTCACTATAAACTCAGAAATTTTTCAATTCATTACAACAAACCTTTTGAAGCCGGCATCAAATATTATATGCATGAACGTATTCAGTGGCGTAGCGAGGTCTTGTGGCACCCGGGGCGGATACCCCCCCCCCCCCTCCATTACACGCAGTTAACAAACTATACCTTATTCAAAGCAGATTCTTATTTTGTATCAACCATGGAAGAATTATAATTTTTTATGTAGATATTCAAAACTTGGGACTCCAGGGGCGGACATCCGAAAAAATTTGATTTTTAGGTCTATTGAAAGCAATTTCAAGCTGTTTTGGTGATGTTTGTCTTGATATTGGGCTCCGCACAATTGATTAGCTTAGGCCTGCATATCGCAACTCTTCAGAACTCTTCAGAATGTGGGCAGGCTAATTGAAAATATTGAACAGCATGTGATTCAGATGAGTATTCCATTAGATCATTAGCTGGTTCACTTTGGGAATAGTACTTAGGACTCTATTATTGGAATTTAGAGAAAAAATGTGAATTATGAATTAGTTTGGAGGAGCCCTGTAACACTTCAAATGAAACAAATACCTCTTCTGTAGGTGGTAGAAGGGTGGTGCGGGGGTTTCCCCAAGAGAAACATAGAAAATAATTCTCTCAAGCGATTTTAGACACAAACTCTTTCATCTTACACTAAAATCTTTGGTTAAAAAATTCAATTGATTTTTTTGTGTTTGAGAATTGAGTGACTCAATTTAAGTTATGGCAAATGTTTGGGTCCAGCCCCTCGGAGCACCTCACTTTCTTGACTATAGACTCACCGTACATGGTATAGTCCAATTAGTAAAAAGCACCTACAAGACCTACCACTGAAATTTATTCTAAAAACTTTGTTACCGTACTCAATTATTTTTTTACTGAAATAATATTATCCCTTACATTACTTTATGACTTGCTTTACACGAATCAAAGTAATAGTTTTCATAACTTTCCCTACTAAACTCTATCATCTACCTTCACAGTAGGCCGATTAACTCACAATAATTTAGGGTGTCTTTTCACGATGTTGACAAAATATATGACTCTCTTGTTTTAATAGCGAGGAGGGGGTGCGAAAAAATTGAAAATAATCCCTCTAAAATTGCATTTTGAGCGTTTCTATACATAAATCCTGCCACATTATTTTAACACATACATATCTCTGTATTAGCCGACCCAAAAAAGTATTAGCTCTCACCCAAAAAACTATATACAATTTATGTAAACTCTGTATTTCAATATTTCAATCCACATTATGAATCAAATTCTATCAAGTGCTTGAGTCATCGCTAATGGAGGATGTCCGTACACTAGGACGCTCCTTGGCTACTTTCCTGACACCTGCATCAACAAATCCACTGATTCTCTAAGGGTGAATGGCAGTGGTAGATGTAGTAGAACAGAACAGATTTCTTCAAATAATGAGAATAAATTTAGCTGATAAGTAACCTCTGTGTCACACATTTCGACACTCACTGCTCCTGCACCATCAACTGTATGACTAAATTTCTCTCAACTCAATCGCACGCTATTTGTGTAACTAGAGCGAAAAGTGGGAAATTTCTGCACCGAGAGAAACTGGGTTTTCACAAGCCGAAGGCAGAAACAATACTTTGCCTTCGAATCACACATGAAATTTTTCTAAAGTAATGTATAAAGTAATTTGAACAGGACATACATAGCCTCACATAACCTATCTTGGAATCAAATCGATTTCGACAACAACTACAGTAGGAACAATTAGTCTGGGCGCGTGGCTCTGGTTTCACTACTAGCCGTCCTGTTAAAAGTTGACTAGTTGACTTTGAAGACATCTGCAGCGTCGCACGGGCCACATGTTTTTAGAAATGAGCGATAAACACTCCCCTCGCCATGGCTGACTACCAAACGGCCGCGCACCCAGACTAATTGTTTCTACTAGCTGACTGTAAGCTTGCTTTTTCGTGGCTGAAGCGGGTAGCCAACCTATTTTTAAATGCAGAATAGGGTACCTGCGTATTACATGCTCACTATTTTGGTTGATAGGTTGCAAATCTGGAGTGCGGAAATAGTATATTACATTACTAGGCTGGAAAGAAACGTTTAGTTCATGCACGAATCGACAGCGGAGTGCTGAATTATGCGAGAACTGGCAAAGGTTTACAGCCATGTGATGTAAGATATTTTTTGTTACACTTGATAGAAAGGCATGATGCGATCAGCTAGACAATATGCGAAACATTCAAAAGTATGTGAGACAATTGAATCAGCTGCTTTATTTAGATTCAGAATTTGATGGGCGAATTCCCATAAACCAAAATAACGATAGTCTAGTCCCTAGTGCAATCAGCTGGATAATATTCGAGACAGGTATTAAGTCATAGGTAATGAGTTGACTATATCTATACATGTAATATATACAGGGTGTCCCACGAGTAACCCGACAAACTTCTAAGGTGGTTTCCTCTTATCAAAATAATGAAAAATGTTTATATAAACATATGTCCGGAAATTCTTTGTTACGGAGTTACGGCTAGTGAAAGATTTCGCCCGATTTTCTGGGAAAAGATGGAAATAAAGCCAAACTGATTTTTTTATAGCGTTAAGTTAGGTGTTACATTTATTGGATTTTATGTAAAAATTAACTGAAAAATTGTATAAAACACGTCCCAGGGCTCTAGAATTACCCATATTTGAGATATCAGACAAAATACGCAGAATTAGGTCTCGAAAAACATGCTTCATTTAGATTTGATCTACATTAACTTCGGTAAATGGGTAATAAACACGGAAACTTTATGAACAAAACTTGTAGTGCATTTAATTATGAAGAGAATGATGTAAAATAGGTTCATAATAAACAAACAGAAAGATTAAAAAATTAATTTTTAATTAAATCAACATATACGAAAATAAGACAGCAGCAAAACAAAAATTAAACAAAACATTTTAAGGGTTTGCGAAACTGTACATTTTAATTTCTGAAAAAGCGGTTTATTCGCAAATGCAGTATTCATTCAATTAAATAATGACAAAAATTCACAGTATAAAAAAATTGTTGGTTGAGAAATAAGATGATAAAAATACAGCGTCAAATGAAATACTTTCAGTTTATTGAAAATCAAGAATTGGCAGAATTTCTGCATCAATACCTGAATCCAAGTTATTGTACAGCCGTACAATGATACAGCAGTCTCAATAACTAGTCTGCCAACTGTGATTTGTGCAGTGTATGTGTGATTTGTATTATTTTTACTTTATTCGTGTTTTTTCAATGATGAAACATTCACATTTTCAAATCAAGAGTACGCAGATATTGTTTTTGTGTATGGTTTGCCAATGGAAATAGTCGGGCAGCTAAACCTGAATATGAAAGACGATTTCCAAATAGAAGAACACCTACTTACGAAACATTTGTATCGGTATTCAGTAACTTACGAACAAATGAATCTTTTCCATCTGTTACTTGTGCGAGTGAACGTCTTGTAATGGCTATAATACAGGCTGTATGCGAACAGGATAATATCATTGACATGATACAGCATAGTCTTCAACTTAGTAGCCTACTTTCCGACTTTCAAATAGATTAAACATATCTCATAGTACAGTCTGGAGAACATTGGAAGATAACAACGTTTATCCATATCATTTAAAAAGAGTTCAAAATCTTTGTGTTGATCTAATTAAACATTAATTTTTTAAACTTTCTGCTTGTTTATTATTGGTTTATTTGAAATCATTCTCTTCAGAATTAAAATCACTACAAGTTTTATTTATAAATTTTCCGTGTTTATCAACAATTTAACGAAGTTAATGAATATCAAATCTAAATAAATCATGTTTTTCGAGACCTAATTTTGCGTATTTTGTCTGATATCTCAAATATGGGTGATTCTAGAGGTCTGGGACGTGTTTTATTCCATTTTTCAGCTCATTTTACATAAAATCCAATAAATGTAACACCTAACTTAACGCCATAAAAAAACAGTTTGGCTTTATTTCCATCCTTTCCCAGAAAATCGGGCAAAATCTTTCACTAGCCGTAACTCCATAAAAAAGCATTTCCGGACATATGTTTATATAAACTTTTTCCATTATTTTGATGAGAGGAAACCACCTTGGAAGTTTGTCGGGTTACTCGTGGGACACTCTGTATTTAAGTCAATAGAATAGATTTTGCCGCACTCCAGCTGTTTTCTCCTTTCTTGTACGGCTCTAAGGCCCTATTTGTCAGCTGATTTTTCCGATCTAATACGGAAAAGAGGCACTTTCCATACATGACAAATCTATGGAAAATAGCTACTTTCGATAAAGTGTAACAAAATACTCTACAACTGCTTATTTTTGTTCCAAACTCTTGATAACTCTTGACTACTGTGCATATTTATACATAGAATTGCTATGAATGTGTTTTCCTACACTAATGTGCATAATACTGTATAAATATAACATATTCTGTGGAAAATGGATTCATATTTTTATTCAATATAATAATATATATTGATGTATTATGATAACACGAAATTCCACCTTGGGCAGAAGTCTGGGCTTGCAGATTATGTTCAGCTTTCAACCTCTTAGCTCGGTTTTTGTTATTCATGTTTGGTAAAATATTAGCTTAGAAAAGAGGCTTTACTCCTCTTTGTTTTTATTTCCACCTTTCATGGAAATAAAGAGGATGAACGAAAGAGTTTTCCATTCTCAGCCGAATAAAATGCACAGATCAATGTTATTTCTTTCCTACTACGGAAACAATACCGTTCCAGACATCTCAATATGTAAAGCTTACAAACAGGCGAATTCAAAGGCAACAATAGGCGTACCGAATAGCCCAATACGCTGCAGCACACCAAAGGGGCATTTTATATGCTATGATAAGGAATAGAATCCTTTGAAAATATTACGTTCAGCAATGCCACCAAAAGCAGGAACTATTCTAACCACGTACTTATTTTCGATAGAACACTGCCTGATTGTGAAATTCGATGTTTCCGAAAAAACTTTCTTTCTGAACCTTTAAAAGTAAGTTATAATTAATTCTTTCCATTATCAAAAAAAAAAAACGGCTACATCAACAACTAAAACAAAAATATTCGATTCCAAAATACTGTAACCATCCTCCTGGTCGGTTGGAACTGGGCAGTTCCCAAAATTTGGTTGAGAAGTTACTTGGAAACAATAATTCTTTATTCCAATCAGCACTAACAAATCAAGATCCAATAATTTTGATAGGGTCATGCACCTTGTCTTCTATAAATAATGTGAACGGTGGTGAACACAGTAAAAGGCATTTTTATGTCTCTTGGCAAATTATAATGGAAAAAGTATCAACGAAAGATATCACAGCATACATAACCCAATTCAAAAATATCCTAAACAAAAATTATCACAAACACAAGATGGAAGACTGGTATGCTTCATCAATAAATCTGTAGTGTAAAATCAATGAAACTATCTATCCTTCATCCCTTCAATGTGATGTGCTAGATAATACAACAAATTTTTATTTATTACTACTCATTGAACTGAATCCTTTTTTATAAATTTTTTCCTTTCCTTTTTTGTTTTAGTTAACTTATTGAAATTTGTCATCACTGCACTAACTGCACTATATTCATAGTTTAAATCAAGTTCAAATTAATTGTTACCTGGATAGTGAAGAAAAATAAATAGATAACGTTCTCATCCCAACACTTTCAAGGGACTAGTCGGATGTTAGTGAGTCCCCTATAAAACGCTTTATTCGCGTTACTACTAGTCCAAACCTCACATTGAAAGACAGTTCAGCTATTTTTCAGTTCTTCTTACATACATAGTTATCTATAAAAGCGGGGTGAATTACTGTATAGTATTTCTTTTTCTCAAAAACAATCACACAATAGCAAAAAATGCTCACCAAGAGACAGTAAAATCAACACTATAACATATTTAAAAAAAGTCTAGGTTCATATATTTGATTATTGTAAGAACTTGGAAAATAGATTTGAATACGCAAAGCTGTTGACATTAGAACGCCATCAAGCGAAGAAAGATAAAAATATCTTGCACAGCATGGGTACTTTCGACCTCCAAAAAACTGCCTTCTGATTGGCTCAAAGCAATGAGGCGATTACTATGTCACATTTTACAAGTTGAGAATTCTTGAGTGCATTTCACAGTGGAATAAAGAAATATCTCTTTCTAATAACAAGAGGAAAAATTGATATTAGAGAGAAAACTGATTTACTTCATGAGGCAAGCGTTTGAAGCGAAATTTAAATAATTAATATGTAATTTTTGAATGAAGAAGTCTAAGATTATCTACAAAGGTATCAGAATACTAAGGCCAAATTGAGGCTTAAAGGTTCACAATCATTGCAATACAATTACTTTGAGAGCAATGGAAGGAAATAATAACATAAGAATTAATATAGAGAAGGACCCAGAATATTTATAAAACTACTCCTCTCAGCACTGGCCTTTTTACGAAGAAAGTGATGAAAATTGATCAATCATATGACTTCATTCGAAAAAGAGGATCGCAATAATATGTTTTATAAACTCCCTCCTAAAAAGTTCCAGTTTATTTTAAAAATCAAGAGAAAATAGACATGTAAATTCAATTTCAATTTTGCATGTTGAACGAATTGCTGATCACCTCTGAAATAAAAAAGAACACAAGAAAATCAATTCTATTCTTTCTTAATACATGAGACATAACACCTTCCCGTTCTATTACATAAGCGTGTACACGTGTAGCATGATAGGTATAATAAGAACGTGTCTCCTGTGACCTCACTGGCTCAGGTCGCAGTCAGACTTCTCAGGTCGCACCTGATCAAAATTTAGGGCCTCTGACGTAACTCAACGTCTTTTTTTAGGCAGCCGGGACCGACTGGCTTAACGTGTCCTCCAAAACACGAGAGTGGCCTTACAGAAAATATTTCGGTCAGACGGTGATAGAACCGTAGACCTTTGTGTTAGCAAGCCACTGCTTAGCCCACTTGTTAAAAATGTTTATACACGAGATATACGAATTTCTGTCTCTGACTTTTCATTGTTTTCCATGATGCAGCAAATTATCAAAAGGAATGAGAGATTTGCGAACTATGAAAAGGTGAAAACAAGCGTATTTATCTTCTGTAAAAACGCTATTCGTCATCTGATAAACATGAAAGTCATATCACAGAGTAAAACATTTTTAAAAATGTATTTTTGTTATTTAAATGTTTATTTTAAAACTCTATAACAACAGCATAGGTTAATAAACTTGAACAAATTAAACAAACTTTGACATGAGATTATCAAGAATTAATAAGTGAAAATTGTTAAATTGGAAAAAGTTTAAGGTAAAGTTTATTTACAATTTGAAACCGTGTCTGCAAGATAAACTTGAAAAATGAATTTCAAAGCATTGGAAAATCCGGGGATGTTCTCGTTTTTTAGGTATTAATCAATACTTACTAGAGAGTTCAAAGCTGACTTTTAGTATGTATATATATGAATGATCGCTTAAGACCATAATGTTATTAACAACTTATAAAGCTGAATAGTTCACAAGCTCTTTTGATTCTATCGAACTTCAATCTAGTGGATCCGATATTTGAGCTGAGCTGAACTGAGTTGATCATTGGAGTGTCTCCACAGAGTCAACTTCATTAAAGTATGTTAAATAGGAAGCCAATGAAGCTCCAAGTACAAGGATAGGCGAGCCAATGAAATAGAATGAGCTCGGAACGTCGTCGATGCGGAACTGAAGGATGGACAATAGATCGCTGTAGCTAAGCCAGAATAGAAGTAGTAGCTTCCTGTGGAAGTTCTTGCCTCGATCATCATTTACAAAGCTGCTTCTCCACTACAACACGGCTCTCAACACTCTTAACGTCGTTCACCCTTTCAGTTGGCTGCAACCTTCACATTTCATGCCATTTCCTCCGAATGCCACCATAAAAGGTAAAGTTCAATGAAAAAAGTTTACACAAACCCACACGCTCTTGAAAATCGCTTGAATAATTTATATCTCTAAGGAGCCGGAATAATTACGCAGAACGACCTCTGCTCGGCAAAAGTAGATTTCTCCGGCTAGGAAAAAGCGTTTTCTCGTTACAACCCAAGATTCTTAGCTGAGTGGCCATTGTGTTGGACGACGCTTTGTTCTCAAAAGTAGAAAGCTCATTCTGTTGTGTTTCATTGCATGACGGGGGGGAAGGAAGAATGGGTAAGGACCTTTTCTTATTTGAACGATCGATTCATTCGAGGATTCATCTCCACTTGCTCCATTTGATTCAAATTATATTTTCACACACCGATAGAATAATAAAACACTATACGGCTAACAAAATGAAATCATAAAATTCCGTCACTACTCCTCTTTGTTCATAGATTATAAATCACACAATGAGAATAGATAGACATATTCATCAAATTATAATAGTGTTATCTGGGATGTTCCTCATTTGACAGGTGTTTGGTCAGGTTTAAAAAAATGGAATTGAAGTGTGAGAATAACAACTATCCAATTTAATTCGCTCATTTACTGCAAATTGATTGATTTACTTCTTATATTCTGATTTGTTGAAATAATAATAATATGAAATATAATTGATGAAAATTATATAAATTGAGATACGACAGTTCCAGTATTAGCTAATATAGGAACCACTGGTGAACACTTTGCCATAGTTACTGAATACAATTATTGCTTACTATTCAATACAAAATATATAATAATCAATGCTTCTTGATTTACTGTGCATACTGACAAAATCGTTGACTCTGCCCTACGCTTTAGAAATTTCAGTTACTGAATATTTTGCATAACTGAATATTTTGCATAGTTGAAGTTTATAATAAACACCAAAGAGAAAAGGAAAGTGTGATGTCTGAAACAAAATTTTTTGGAGCTACAAATATATTTGTATTGAATAAAGTAATTAATTCGAAGTAAGAAAATACAGGACAGTATGTTTGAGGTAGATAGTTCAGACATGTTTAAAGAATATGGAACAAATGTATAGAAAAGTTAATAAGATACGCAATACCTGGAAAATAAAATAACAATGATGTTAGATAAATAGAAATTTGAATGAAAGAAGCATCAAAACAAGGCAATGGATGAAATGTGTAGTCTGGAATAAAGTCCGTTACATTTGAGTTACAACATGATAATTGAGCTTGATCTAATCATATTATTTTAGTAATTGAAAAAGTGATGATCCAAGGAAAACATTTGGAAAACGAACAAAACAATTTTCTCAGCCTGTATTTTGGCCATTTTATCACAGTTATTTCACTTAGAATACACAATTATTATTCAATAAACTAATTATTGGATAAGCTCTCTATCATTCAAATTTCCAATTCAATTTATGAGCCAGTTCAACCGCATTCAAGAAAGTCTTTCAGTTTTGGGTTTCAATAAAATTAATAATTCCAATACTAACTTTCCTCCCTACTCTATTCTACTAGTGTACTAGTATAGGTCAATGAAAAATGAGTCAACTTTGTAACTGTTAATTAAAGTTTTTAGGATGATTCACAACATTGCAGAGATTTTTATAGGAAAATAATGATGATTATTCACTTACTTTTAAGAGATCTTTCGGCTGTCACGACATCTTCCTGGTTGTGCTCTGCAGTTTTAGTGTAGGGCCTAGCTGATTAGACAGCGCTAACGCCTCGATCATCATTACCAAATACCCCAGGGTTTTTTCTTCTTTAGTTCATTCTTCTATTACTTCGTTACTGCGGGGGTTTATTTATTAATTCGTTTCCATCTATTTATAAATGGGTTTATTAGATTTATATTGATCAATTTAGCCTAAGTTTATCAACTATTTTATTGTCTGGTTTTGGTGCTTTGTATGAAAATTGATGCTTTTTCTGCAATAAGACAATTAAGATTTATATTTTTTTAATTTTAATAGGTTGTCATTATTTAAGTTTTATTCATTTGCTAATTCATGCTGTTTTTAAATCTTTGTTATTTTTATGTTCGGGTGTTTTTATTACGATGATAGGGGAGCAGAGAGGGGTTAATTTTCACTTAGACATATGTTTATTGAATGATCAAAAGGGATAATAAAACTTGTCCTACTATTACCCACCCCTATCATCATAAATGGCTGGATAGTTACCTAACCCATAGAAGTCAGAGAGTCAAGATAAATTACACATTAAGTGAACCTGGTGACATAACCATAGGTATTGCTCAGGGATCAGTGTTATCAACGACTCTATTTTTGGTTTTTATCAACGATTTGACCGATGTAATTTACAAAGAAAGATTATTTCGTTCGCAGACGACACAGTCATATTTTACTCTGCAAAAACCTTCGCCACTACAAAGAAAGGAAAAACCAACCATGAGCTTGAAAGAAAATTGAAATCAGATCTCAAACACCTTAGATGGTGGTTCTGTTAAAATAAATTAGTCATCAACGCGGATAAATCTAATATTTTAAAATTTAACCTGCAAAACTCAGATCCGGATTTTGAAAATATTTATTTTCATACATTAGAATGTGGTCAGAAGGTAGATAATGCATGTAACTGTGAGATAATAAAGCAAACCAAGCAGGTCAAGTATCTGGGCGTTGTATTGGAAGATAGCCTTACTTGGTCAGATCATGTACAAAAGATGAAGAATGAGCTATTATTTGCATACATCAGGAAATTTTATTACCTCAAGCTCAAACAGATATGTCCAAAGGAGGTGTTGTTACAGCTATATCATACACTTATTGGTTCTAGAATAAACTATGGATTG
This sequence comes from Conomelus anceps, assembly GCA_948455865.1. Lineage (NCBI taxonomy): Eukaryota > Metazoa > Arthropoda > Insecta > Hemiptera > Delphacidae > Conomelus > Conomelus anceps. The sequence continues at coordinate 58,891,781 of OX418218.1, forward strand.
ATACAGTGGCGATGATTAGGGGTGGCGAGGGGGGGCGGCCGCTCCCCCACTTTTTGAGGATTTTTTTTAAATTTTGTCAAGGATAAAATTATTAATGTTGTTGCATCATAGTTTTGCGGCGTATTTTGCTAGACTTCAATAAAATAATGGTTATAATAAGCTTTAACCATTTTCAGAAGGGGCCTATAGAAGCACGCTCATAACAAAGCAAGTTCAAGTCAGACAACTCGGCCCCCCCCCCCAAGCTAAACGGTTGATCTCGTACGTAACGGTTGATGATACGTAGGTTATGCTGATTTTACATTTTTATAAAGCCACAATAAACCACTTAATTTTTCATAAACAAATTTGGAACAAAAAACTGGAACACTAGTATAAGGGCCTATACCAAAATAAATAAAGACGTATATAGTACATTTCCTCATAATAAGTACTTGTGCAGAATTATGTGACAGTCCTAAACAGTGTAACTATTACAATTAATTTAAACAAACCATGTAACTATTGAAATTAATTTAAACAGTTTTGTGGCCTATTAGATTTAGAAATATCTCAGATATTTGTAAGACATTGCAAACAGACATAATGTATGTTTGCAATGACAGTATATCCCAAGTATTAACAAAAATATTAGCATTTGCAGTACAACATGATGTGTTAATATTGTGTTCTAGACAGCTCAAACCCCCATTTACAGCCTTCTATGTTTAAAAAAATTCCGGGGGAGGGCCCCTGACACCCCCTTTATCTGGGGGGTATTCCATACCCCAGACTCCAGGTTCTGGAGTTCCACAGGGGTCACACCTGGGACCTTTCCTTTTCAACCTCTTCATCAACGATATTAGTGTTGGCCTGACTGTCAAATGTCTTCTGTTTGCTGATGATGCAAAGCTTTTCCAGGAAATTTCTTTAGAGTAGGATACTGAACATCTTCAATCATCTCTCAGACTGGTGGAGGATTGGTGTTTGAGAAAGTTCATGGACCTCAACATATCAAAGTGTGTGGTAATGACATTTTCAAGGTCACGAAATACTCTCTCTCACGACTATTACCTTGGTGGTGAACTCCTCCATAGAGTCTCAAGGATGAAAGACATTGGAGTTGTGACCTCTTCAGATCTCCACTCAGAGGATCACATTTTGCATATTTGCAAGAGGGCCAACTCTGCACTTGGATTTATCTTCCATTTCACAAAAGGATTGTCTATTGCCACCCTTGTGACATTGTACAAGACAATGGTGCATCCACTGCTTGAATACGGCTCTCCTGTGTGGGCTCCTTATCAGGCTGGTCTCATTTCTGACATAGAGAAGGTGCAGATCCGGTTCATCAGAGTTGCTGGCTGTGGAATGGGATTCAACTACCTTGAGGTGCCAGTGTCAGGGCTGCAGACTCACTTCTGTCTTCATGACTTGGATACTCGCCGAAGGGTTCAGGATCTTGTCTTCCTCGTGAAGTTGGTGAATGGTTTCACAAGTCCTGAGCTGCTACAGACATTTTGTGTTCCAGGGCGCACTAGGTCTCATGATGTATTTGAGAGGCTTTCTTACTTCACTACTTACAAACAGCGCAGCACCCTTCCTTGCCTGATGAGACTAGGAAACAGTGTGTGTGTGTCAGTGGACTTCTTTGCATCCAGTGTGGCTGGTTTTCGTGGCCAGGTGCTGCAATTGCTCTCCTCTTGGGACTAATTCTAAGTCAATATATTTTATTTGTATATGTTTCTGTTATAGATCTGTATTTTCATATTTTATCCATTATCTAATTAATATTATTACACATCATCTATATATATTTTCTATTTTTGCATTATAATATTTGCTTTTGTTGCCTGGCCTTCTGCTAGTGCTAATTGTTGTGCTTAATTTATATATAGATTCATGCTCATTGTTATTTGACGCAAATGTGTAAAACTAGAAGTTTAAATGGTGTTTACCGTGTATGAATAAATATATAAAGACCACCTGGGTTTTCGCCCCCCCCCCCCATTTTTCATTACCAATCGCCGCCGCTGGATTGATATGTTATGGAAGTGCGTACAGTGTTCATATTAAACCTGCGGTTACTGGCCAGAAACATATAATCAAAGTAATTTATAATAAGCCTAAACAATTCAGTTCAATGACGCTTTTCAGAGAATTATCAATACTGCCAGTTGGACACTCCTTCCTATATAAATCAATTCTGGATCTAGCTGAAAATAATTTAGACCTCCATCAGATTAAGAGAAAAATGAACCTTAGGAATTCACTAGACATTAACCTACCAAAACCTAAATTAGAGCATTCCAGGCGCCACTTCAAATACAATGCGATAAAACTGTACAATTCAATTCCACTAACAGCAAGAGAAATAACGTCACGTCAGTCATTTAGGAAAAATATTTTTTAAAAATCATCTTACAAATAGATAACGCAAATGACTATTTTTTTTAATTAATTTAAAACTATATTAAGAATTAGGTACCTTACAAATAGATGAAACGAGTGACTTCATTATTTTCTAAATCAATGTAAATTACTTTCAATTTGTAAAAGACTGATGGTTAACAGCACTTGAGTATTTCGTTAAAAACGATAGCCAAAATGTAATAAATATATAAGGAAAAAAACAGCCACCACTACATAGAGATAATCTACTTTTTTTGTGTGTGAAAGAGTACGAGTGTGTGTGTGTGTGTATGAGGATTCAGTAAGCTATTATGATTTAGTATGTATTTAAGTGTTCCCACACAGGTTTCCCTATAGGGAAACACATATTTTATGATAAGTTGATTTTGTTTTATTTTGTAATTGATTGATTTGTTTTTTTTTTAATAAATTTGATTTGATTTGAAAAAAAATACAATTGCAATAATTTATTTGATGGATGTCTTTTCAATGCAAATTTTTTTGAATGAAATGGACATTTTTATTCCAAGCATGTGAATGAAAGCCATGACCTTGTTATCTAATGGAAGTGGGGCAGTCACATTCATATTGGGACTATGAAAATCTTGTTCTTAAAAAGCAATTGCTCCAATTTTTTTTTTTTTGCCATAATATACTTAAGCGAAACAGTTGTTAGTCAACGATTAAACAAATACTATAACCTTATTCAATGTAACTCTGCTGTTCTCCAGAGATATGTAGCAACTGTTAAGCTACTAAAGAGAATTTCATGATTGTTTGAATCACTATGGAGTTCCCTAGGGTGAATTGCACGTTAAATCGCAAATTGTCTCCCAAATACCAAAAAACAATCGGACATATTTTAGTACTTTAGCAGATCAAAATTGGCATTGTAAAACTATAAAGTGTTGGAACAGTGAACTTTGCTGTGCTCACATAACCGACGTCAAGCACAGTTAATTGTCTCTAGAGAAACAAATAAATCTATCATTTCCTTACTAAATTGTTTCATTTAGAACAATATTCTAATTGTGTTATTCAACAGGGAATTCAGAAATGTGCAATTATTGGGAATTCAGAAATGTACAATTATTTTCAAATTTAATTGTTGTTCACACAATGATCAGTATTGTTAAATCATACAATAGATATATTTTATTGTGTAATGTGTTGAGTTTTGATCATATTAAACAGTCAAGTAAATAACAATTGATGTTCATTCAGTTCGATAATTTGAAATAGAGTTGTTCTAAATTAGTTGTTCATGTTTACCAAAGTTCTTATTATCATATTTGGTTTGGGTTGAGCTATATTCAGCTGCCAAGATGGAGTTATACCTAAATTAGTATGTTGTTACAAAAAAGGGTTCATACCCACACCGCACAAGAATATCCCTGGCATATCCTAAGAATGCGCCAAAGGGATGACAGGAATATCCTGAGGAGATCCCATTGTGGGGTATGAATAACCTCAGGATATCCCTAGGACATGTGATAATATATTAATGTTTATAGATTGAATTATGACTTAAAGTTGTATGTTAGTTCATGTAATTGAATTAAACGGATAATGACTTCTACATCTACCTGGGCTCCTTAAATTGAGAAAATGTGCTGTTGAAGTTCATCGACGGTATTTGTCCAGCGACAGCTTGCTAGATTAAATGACAAAAAGTTACTTCTTACAGCTTTCCATGGTCTTCTAACGGCACATATAAGGAATGCTATCTAAGTATGAGGTAGCTCATCAATACAAAACCTTGATAGGGCGTTTAAGATCCAAAAGAAATTACTGTTAGGTTTATAGTTTACAATAAGTTAGATTCATGTAGGCCGCCGTCTTGGACTCCTAACTGTACCGTGCTTGTATGTGTATAAAGTTACATTATATAAAAAAGAGCGATATAAACCAAAATCTTAACGTACATGAACGTAAAAATGAAAGTAAGTTCTTCGCCATAATACACGAATCAGAAGAGATTATCTTTTGGTGAGTCACAATAGTAATTTATTTAAACTAAAACCTAGTTATATTGGTAGGAAATACTGTAACAAGCTATCGCAATTTCTGAAGAAATATTGAAGTATTCAAAAAATAATTGAGAAAATAATTTAGTTAAAAATAATAATAATATCGCAGTGACGGTCCCAGGGGGGGGGGGATGGGAGGGATATATCCCCCCCCCAAATATCAAGATGGATCCCCCCTAAAAAAGAATTTATTCATAATTATGTATTTATAGTTTTTGCGAGAAATAAATTTAATCTGTGTCATTGTTACTTGTTAGCTAGAAGAATAAACAAGAAGGATGTGTACATCCTTACATCCATTACATTGTTGTGTAACAATCTGAGTATTTTATGGCTATTCCTTCGTAACTTAAATGTTAGAAATAGGGACTAACCATAAAGAAAAAATTCGCAGTGAACACTTGATTTATTTTTGATTTCATTATACGTCTATTTAACTGAACTTTGTCATCATGCTCATTAGCTTATTAAATAATCACATTGACTTTGAATCAATTTTCTTTGTGTAGCTAAAGGAAATCAAAGGAAAAACACATACTATGGTTGGGTCCTATTTCACCTAGGTACAATAAACTTTAAATGAAAAACTATTTTATTAGTTAACATTTACTATTAGCTTCAGCATATTTTACAGCTCAAATACATATAAAAATACGTTTTTAGGCTTTAAATTCCACATTTTTTTCCGGGGGGGGGGGAAGACCCCCCGCCCGGTGGTCATCCCCCCCCCCCCCCCGAAATGAAATCCTGGGACCGCCACTGTAATATCGTAATATCATTGATAAACCTTTTTATAGTATGAAAAGTGTTCCTTTCATATCAAAATTGAGCCTCACCTCAACTAATTTAAATTGTAATGGTGGTAACTAGTGAATAAGATAGTTCTCGTAATTGTTGATCTGACTAATCTGACTTGACTTACCATTGTTGATCTTACCGTAGAATAAGGATAACCAAGTTTATCTATTATCTAGATGGTTGGTCTATGCTTCAAAAAATAATAGTGATAATAATAATAATAATTATTATTATTATTATTGTTATTAACAGGCGGCCTCAATGTGCTTTTTTTGACAGCGTGTACATCGACATGGCTTTGCTTAAACGACACTGTCTCTGAACTAGTGTCATGGAGCACTTGGTTTATTATTGTTATCGAGTTATAGAACAGTTGATTGAACATTAATTGATTCTCATAGATAGGCCTACCTATGATGGGGATTCATTAGTTTTGAATAGTTTCACATTATCAGTTTTGTACATTTATTAGTTTTGGACAGTTTTGAAAGTTATTGAACTGTTCGTTTATTTATTTATTTAATGATAAGCGCGCTATGCTATTAATTAATTAATTGTGTTGATAAAGTTTCGCATGTTACTTTCAAGTGTTGCCAGCATTATTTTTAGTGTTAGAACCCGTATCAATACAATTAAGTGATAAATTTAACAAAAAAGATCGTTCTACTGAAAATTTTATATTTGGAAACGCCTTGTATTGAAGTTGTGTTCCATCAATTCATCTCACAAGGTTCTACAATATTATTTGTTAAGACTGCGTTGGATGCATATACGCAACACGCCTAATATAATGTCTTGAGAATTGGAACAATTAAATTCACTTGGAAGAAAAATTACATTGCATTGAAATACTACTTTCAAAGTAAGTACCTTGAATCACTGTTTTATAAGTAAAAAATTATTTATCAAAGGCTCCGTTGTTCAATATTCTATTTTATCATGAAAAAATCTTCATTTTCTAATGATAGAGGAATGTGTTTGAATGAAAAATATCATAACTGGAGTTTCAAGAGAAGCACTTGTAGACTGAAGCAGAAAAGTGTAATATCAATCAGAGAACCTGAAAATAACAGTTTTCCGCGCAGTAGGTAGCGACTAAACATTTGTTTCCAAAGACTTTCCATTCCGTCCCTGTCATCTTTTATTATCGCAAGAGCAATATAACGTTAGAAGATGATTCTATGTATACGGGCATTCTTCCAAGTTTCATTGGATGCAAGAAAGCCATAAAATCGTGTAATATTCAAATTGAAGCTTCGCTTCTTGCAGGATTCTTGATTTGATGGCAAATTTTATTGGAGTAGTTTCATGTCTACGATCGTTCAGATTTTATTGCTTGCTAGCATAAGAAATAAGTTCCAGTAAGAAACTATCTATTATAGCTCTTCTTTACTGATTGCTACTTTAGTGAAATTCAGTCATTTTGGATCTCTTGTTTTTTTTTTTAATTTTTAATGTTGGGTATCTGTGTGTCGATCAATAATTCATTTGATGATGTGTTTTCATGATGTGTTTTCATGATGTGTTTTCATGATATCATTTTCTGTGTCGTCTAGAATAGGAACTCGTGTATTACAAGTTTTTTCAATTAGAAAATTTGATTTTGAAGAAACTTACAATCTACCAAACGGCCAAACGTATACAACATAATTATATATTTCGAATTCCTCAATGTACTACTACTTATTATGTTGAAGATATTCAAGGAAATGTACATGAACGCTAACACGGGTTCGTGGTTCGATTCCCGGCGGTGACTAAATATATGTTAGTAGCATTTCCTTAGCTTTTGAAAGCTGTTGAATGTTGCAAATGCGGAAGTCTTCATTATGATTGGTAGCTCTTTGTGGAATTCCAAATTAATAAATTATGTTGATTAGTAGATATTGAGCAAAATGCAAAATTAACTGTTTATTGTTATTCGGTTGATTCACATTTCATGGATGTGACAGATGAACAAGATCCACTACTTTATTTTATAAAAACTTAAAAAACACTTTTAAGTTTTTTCACGTTATGGCGTGACGGCCATTTCACTCTGTTGTCAAGAGCATCGTCAGACAACCCACAGTACCTTAACTCAAATAATGTTAAGCTACACACACAGTTCTCACTACTGTATCACATTTCAATAATGCTGTTTTCTTTGATTAATTACGACAAATAAAAACTGAAACCAGTCAATTAAAATCCTAAATGAATGATTCAAACACCAGCAATTTTAGATCATAAAAAATCTTTACTCTGTAACAAAGCATTCCCGTTATAAAAGAGTTGGTCAGATGTTTACTTATTATTTTAACAAGAGATATAATAGGAATGAACGTTTTCATTATGAAACCCCTTGTTTCATGAATCGATTTAGATCATTTTTTCTCATTTTTTTTTTTTAATTTTTGTGAATCTTCACTATTTACTGAATAAAGTTATATGCGGAATATTTTGATAGTATAAGTTTATCCCATAGAAAAAAATAGCTCAAATGAAAACGTCATGCCCAAATTTGCAACTCATATCGCATATCACATATCGATAAATTCGCATTCTCATATCTTTTGAAATAACCGCCCTATTTCAGAGTCTGATATGTCGACAGGGAAAGGGCATTAAGGAGTTTTCACCTGTGAATTTATTCATTTTGTGACTAGTTATTTTATTGTAATATTTCATTTAAACTGAAATTCTTGTTTTCTACTTGATTTATTTCAAAATGAGTTTGAAAATTACATTAGGATAATGAGAAATTATGAAAGTTTCATTACTTTAATAATCATAAGAGCAAAAAAGCGCTCTAAAATTAACCTCTAACTATTGGTAAGCCGACTGTGGTCTTTCAAGTGGCAAGTGAAGATATTTTGTTTAGTCTGAACAGTCCTTCACTTGATAAGGAGCGGTTGCATGTGTTGACTGGTTGCCATGACAATGCAATGTTGCTGTTGGGAATGTTGATGTGAAGGAATTCAAAATATTCTGCACCTGAACTTATCACAAGCACTCACTAGTAGCGCTGTGGTCAGAGATAGTCTGGCCGTATGACAGTTCTTTGTGAAGCAGTAGGATGCAGTAATATCATAACCTGAATTATTACTAATCATTTCCCATATTATTATTTTTTTATTTTATTTCAATTCTAATATAGGTAGGATTACTATATCTCCAGATTTCCCTGGAGATCTTCGGATTTTGAGGCCAAAAATGAGGCTCTGGGGTATTTCACAGGAAAATAAGAAATCTCTTTTTGAAGTGTTTTAGAAGAATCCTCTATGATACAGGCCTAATCAAATTTTGACTTGTCTTCTTATTAATAATAGGTTCATTTTCTGTTTACCAGTTCTATTTGTAAATTTCCAACCAGCAATTAAAGAGACCAATTGCAATTTTGAAAAAATTGGTTTTCATTGGTATTAATTTAATTTTCATAGTGGGATATCCCTATCCGCCGATGAACCCCTTCTAATTTACATCACATTGTAAAATCTCCTCTTTTTTGGTGATTACCATATGGCAACCCTAGATATAAGAGTGTTGAATAAGCTACAAAAAACATTCAGTGCATCTTCAAAACAATAAGGTGTTATGCTACATTTTGATACTAATTAACCTTTCTGGCTGCAGTTCCGTTGTATTCCAGTAAAATAATGGATAGTTAATGAATTAGGTTTTGCTTTGGGTTTAGTACAAATCGAGTTTGGAATGGTTCATCAAGATATGTATAACAAATCATACTATAATATTTATGATAGTATTTTGAGACATTAAATTCGCTATTAATTAGTTCGTGTTTTGTGAGTTTGTCCATGTAGGTTGAGTTGGGTTTGTGATAGAATTTGCAAAGTTAGTTATTATTTTGATTAGTATCAATGGATATTCCCAATGACTTAATTTGTTCCTTGTTGGAAAATCCGGCTTGTTCAGGGCTTCATTTAGCCAACTTCAATGAAAATGTTTGTTGGAACCAAATAATTATAAAAGTTGTAGTTTAAGCTGTATTTTTCCTCAGCAAGCAAGAGCTGGCTTTCATGGAAAGAATGAAAAAATTTCTTCCTATCGAAGAACTTTTCAATTCCTTCATAGAAATAAGCTCAAAAGAAATAAAGACACGTTATGGAAAGTCAGACCTATTTTCACAGGCGAATCTAAAACTATTCAAAATGAAGTTATTGAATGTATTTCAAATTATATCAGAGAGATTGTTGAAACTAAAATTTCAGACAGTTCATTTTTTTCTGATATGGCTGATATCACTCAACACGCAATTGTTAGGTAGTTGCTCAATAGGCTACTTGTTAGGTATGTGAAAACAAAAGGTAAATTAGTTGAGAGATTTTTAGGTTTCCATGATATTAGCTGTGTCAGAATTGGTCATCTTCAACTCATTACCGTTGCACATGTCTCAGACCCATGTGGACTCCAATGTATAAAAAAATATTTATTTGATCTAGACCCCAAAAAGTCTTACAATTCTGATAATAATTCGCCAATTATTCGAGTAGCCTCATGACTTGCATTTGGTTGAGGCATCGCACTTCAGCTTGCTCTCATTTCAGCGGTTGTGGGTTCGAATCCCGCTCCTTCGTCTCGCATCTATGTGTTATTATTCACCTCATTACCCACGCACAAGTCTCTGACTCATGTGGGTATCATGAGCATTGTATTGAATGTATTGAGTGAGTCCATTTTCAATAATGCATGTCCAGTTTTACAGATTTTCCCAAAGGAGGAGCAAATTCCGGACTGGAGGAGGGCCTCCATCACATGTAGCAAAGAAGGGATGAAATGTTTGCAGATCAAAAGCCATTGGAAAACAATAACAAATATACCAATCCCTTGTAAAAATTATCCCTCACTTTCTTATAATTTATGCATTGAAATCTTCCACACGTTCATACAACTAAAGCAGTTACTTCTATTAAGGATATCTTCATAGTAATTTTAATATATAATTATTACCCATATAATTATTCAATTTTTGGTGTAATAGTTTATCGTTTTATTGTATAAAAGAGGGGTTCACGAACGGACCCCGAAATAATATTTATTTATTAGAATGCCACTAACTTATCATATTTTATTGTGATGAATAACTATAATGGATCATTTTTTGGTCGTTTGATGTTGGTTTTTTGCATTTTCTGGCGTTAGTGTGTTTTATACATCTGTGAAAAAAAAGTAATATGGCTTTGAGAGTAATGAAATTGTTGAGAATTCAAAGACGACCCTTAATATAACATTCTTTTTCGTTAAAATCTAAACAATATCGAGGAAATGACTTAATCCCGGACTCAAACCTGCCCTCTAGCAGGTTTAAGTTGGAGTTTAAAAACATCATTTCTACGCCCGAGATTATGTAATTTACGGTCGAACATTGACTCATAAGCCCACCGAGTTTAGACTCGAGTTGATCTGTTATTGATCTCATGAAGTCAACTTTTTAAACTTGAGTTTATCCCTGCGATAATTGCCCGGCGTTTATCGTTTACGCCTGGGCTTTGTTAAACTTGAGCTCGTAAAGCCGATTTTTAAACTGCAGCGCAAAAACCGGTTATTTCTGGAGTTTAGACTCGGACTAGAGATAAACCCGAGCTCATAAGCCGGCCCGAGCTCAATACACTACCAGTGTACAACACAAAAGTGTACTGCTACTATAGTGTACAGTCTGTATAGTACTGCTACCAGTAAACTATGGCTCACACATTCGCCCGAATGTTTCACCAAATGTTCTGTCAATGTTTGTGAATGACTAGCGACAACGAATGTTGTCGAATGTACACATACCCAAGTACACATTGGCCCAACTATTGGTACCATACATTTGCACTCATTTGACATTCAGTGAACGACCAGAAAGGATGTTGATGTTGAAGTTGCTGCGGCATTTTCGTTATACAGTTATGCTTATTATAACTCTATTTGTACCACAAGAATATATAAGTATATTCCAAATCACAAGAAGAAAATCACAAAGCCTTGGAACCGTAGAAGGTGATGGGTGAAGAAAATACATCGAAAAAGAACAACGTTGGCTTAATCAAAATAATTTGTAATTGATCCAAACACAGGCTGTACACTAGTATAGGGTTTTGGTGATAATTTTTTTGAAGTTTCCTGGTTTGGCAACTATTAAGCTATTGAAATCCGATCTATTGCCAAGAGAAAAATCTTCTTTCATAAATTATTTTGTGAAATATGGGCTACAAAAGTTGTGAAAATTTCGGGTTTTGAGGGCAACAACTCTTTCCTATGAGTTGATATAAATTAATAATTATTGATTATTTTTTTCAAGTCAGAACTTACATCAAAGATTAGAATGACATAACTCACGGTATTTTTTACTCAAATCAAAAGTTTACTTTCTTTGAAAACCCCTAGATTTTTCAAGTAAAAAAATCATTATGAAAAAATTAAGCTTTAGATTGAATTATATTTTATTTTAATTCCTGATGTAAGTTCTAGCTATAAAAAATTATCAAGAGACTATATCATCTCTTAGGGAAGATTTGTTGCCCGAAAATGCCAACTTTGAAAGCCCATACTTCACAAAATAATTCATGGAAAAACTTTCTCACGGTAAGATAGATAGCATTTTAATAGCTTAGTAGTTGCCAAGCCAAGAAACATTGGCCAACACGGATCATGGCGGATCGGACTACCACGGACCTACACGAACTGACCCAGTACACTATCCTATCCGCCTTGATCCGTCTATGTTCGGCCATAGTGTACTGGTAGCATAGAGTTCTTATTGAAATAAAAATACAAACTAGATTCCATAGCATAATACTAGGTTCTACATTACAAGCCAGAAGTGGACATATTCCATAGTAAGTTATGGAAATTTGCAATTTACCAAACGTTAGAATTAATTTATTCTAAATAGGCCTAATTAAAGAATGTTAATTCAAAATAATGTGAAAAATTTCATAAACTTTCCACACGAACAATAATAGTTAGTGAGTGGTAACCTGCTGTCATGGTAACGAAGTTCATAACAAAGTAATAATAGAAGTAAAAACTTAAAAAATACTTTTAAGTGGAAATTATGACTCACGTTATGTCGTGACGGCCGTTTCACTCTGTTGTCAAGAGCATCGTCAGACGACCCATAGTACACTGATTTAAGGCATGAGTTTGAGCAAAAATCAGTGTACTGTGGTTCGTCTGACGATGCTCTTGACAATAGAGTGAAACGGCCGTCACGCCATAACTTGAGTCATAATTTCCACTGAACACGGTTTTTTAAAGATTTTATTATATATTAGTGGAAACAAGATGGATCTTCATTATCATAACAATAAACGGTTACTTAAATATGCTGGTGACAACGTCCATCAGTTACTTGTCCAGATGAGAATAGCAGGATTGTGATCCAACTGCATTAACCGAATGAACTTGTCATGGTTGTTTAAAATGTGACAACTCTGTCCTGAGCCATACTGCTGATTAGAAGAGGATCAGGCCCATCATCAGTGATCAGGTGATAGCATGATCAGAGGCTCATTAGGATGATATATTATTCTGCGTCCACAGCGAATGTCTATGACAGTTTAGTAGTTTCCGGTCGATAGCCTGTCAATTGGAACGTTATCCGTGAAATTACCAACTCAAAAGGAAGATGATATGTGCGGGCGCTCCTCGCCTAATTTGGAAGCTGTCAAATTGAGACATATCATTCAAGGCTCATCGAATCAAATTGATATCATGCAACAAAAGGCACAGATTGGAGCTGAATACTTCCACTCGAAGAAGCCATATTTACTTTGATTTATTAAAAACATAATCTATTTTTAACTTGGTATCATCAATAAAATCTTTCTAAAAGAGTGTTCACACAATTGGCACAAACAACATGCGTCATGGTACAAGCCTCGCTGTTCATCGTTTAAACTGCTGTTATATAAGCAAGTACTTGTGTAAACGGCTACTTACACAAGCAACGGCGATGCTCATTCTACCATTCTGGCATGACGCATGATTCTTGTGAAACCATGCTTATGCGTAGCCAGGAATTTATTTCTCAAGGGGGGGGAGTCCATCAGTCAGACTTTCCCCCTTCCACAACTATAATATTCTATCTCTTTATTATAAACCCTCTCCCTATGACATCAAAAATCCAATGCAATACGATTCAAAAAATCGTTACTAATTAGGATTTCTCTTCTAAAAGAATATTGATATCCAATATTTTGGAATCCAGATTACTTCATGACTTACTTTCTGCAAGCTGAAGCAATAATTATTGTTTCTTCAATTTGTTCTACTTATTGTAATGCAAATGTACTGTAAATATATCATGTGAATGTATTTCACTGAAGAAAAATCAAGCAAATTAAAACAAATACTATGAGTTACAGTTCCCAATAAGCTGTGGCTTATCAGAATATTAATTTAAACTTCTAAAACGCATTCTCAACAGTAGGACTCCTAAATTTTAAGTTTGTGTCCGAAGGTAGGAGAAACAATGTTTCACACACCAGAGATGGTGACAGAACTCTGATGACAGGATGAACTCGGTGACAGGATGCCAAATCACCGGACGACACTTTATACTAAGTCTTTTGTCGTTAGCGCTTGTGCTTGGAATCTACACCCAATTTCGATTTGGAATCATGAGAGCCGACAGGGCTTCTCCTAGTCTCTGAGGAGACATCTATTGGAGAAAATGGCAGTGTCTGTCCGGCCTTGAGGCAACTGCATGATCAATGATACTATAATCCTTTAAGACAATTTATATAATTATTTATTTTTATAATTCTTTTTTTCCAATCTACAAATATTTTTAATTTGCTTTCATTTTTTGTTCTAATGTACACATTTAAAATTCTTAAATTTCAATTTATCTCATTTGAATTGACTTATCTTACTTACCCGTGTTTCGGAGGACATGTTAAGCCGTCGGACCCGGTTGCATATAAAAAAAAGCAGTCGTTAAAAAAACGGCGAGGTGGAACTAAGGTCTCCCCACCACGAAAAGCCATACGAATTTACTTTATCTTACTTACATAATTCGTATTATAAAATTTCATCTATATCAATGTAAAATAGTAGGACATGTTGAGGTAAAAGGTTAAGTGTAAGAAATGTGTCAATGGCCAATCTTTGTGTGATTCATCTCTCAGATCCAAGCTCTATTCTTCTTTTTTTTAACAATCACATTAATAATTTCTGCTGTACAGTACCTTAAAATATATATTTGTTGTATTTATAATATTTTCTATTCAAACTTTTCAACTGTTCATTGTACATCACTTGAACTATGAGATCTGAGAGTTGCTAATATTAATATTATTTTTTTCATTCATGTACATTGTAAATTTACACAAATATAGTCTTTTGAATCTATGACAGGCGAATTCATAGCTTACCTTTACAGTAGTAATACAATAGGCCTCAGTATAATATACCTTAAAGAGTTAATCTCTAACAATTTTGAAAAACAAGACTGTCATACAAAAGGGAGGTCCTCCCCGAAAAAAATGAAACCACATATTGAGCGTTTCTGAACACAACCCTTTTAAACGGACATGAGTGGAAGTGGATTATATCTAGTGCTTGAGAGATTGCGTCAATTTGGGGGGGGGGGGGGGTCGGACCTGGTTACGCCAACCGTTTTAAAGCTTTGGACGAAGAAAGCAATTGTTTTAGTGTGAATTGATACGATGTAACAAAATAGTGTAACAAAAAAGCCTACTACGTTGTGAAAATTTTCACACAGGAATGCAGCTTCCAAAATCAAAGAGTTATATAACAAAGTTTTTAAACATATTTACATCAATAATTTTTATTTCCCTCAATATTTGCATCAATTCCTATTCACATCAATATTTAACATTGATATTTTCCTCATTTTCATCAATATTTTTTACATTGTCATAAATCAGCTCTGTTAACCTTGTTCATCAAACACTGTTGTATCAAATTGTTACATATTCTGTACGCACCTTTAGAGCTCCATCATTATTCTATTCTATTCTATTCTTGAAATAAACATTATTTCTGGACATGAGTCTGGTGCGGTTCTTATTTCTCAACTTTTTTTGCAGAATATTACAAATAATACGTAAGGAGTCACGCCTGATTTTCACGAGTCTTCAAGATTTAACTAAATTAAGAGTTTAAGAGTTTAAATTAAGAGTATTTTGTATCACGAATATGAATTGTATTTATTTGATATTCTTGCATAGTGCACAAAACAACATTCTTATCCATTCTGTTCTATGAATAATGTAAAATTGTACTCATTATAATCACTCTCAAAGAACCTCATCAGTGTATAAGGATAAGAAAGTATTTTATTTCAAAAATTGGATTTTCAATGACAACGCCGGCAATTTTATGTTCTGGGACATTTTAGGGATTGAGCAATCGTTTTTTTATCATTGCTTCTAATCAAAACACTTCATATCCCAAGCTGAATTTTTACTGAGCCATCAGCGATATTTATAATCGGTTATCTTTGCTGGCTCAGCATATTCATATTTGACTGCAGAAGGGGAAGTTCACTGTTAAAAATTTGCTCTATTCGAAAAAGAAGGAAGAGATGTTCAGCGCCATAAATAACAGTATGCAATTGGCGGTGGAATGCGACTATACAGGGTGCCACGGCCACCACCGCTCTCTTCTGCGGCAAATTTTTCGCTCCGCAAAGGAGAGAAATGGATTGCTTCTATGCGGCGAGAAAAGAATCACGAGTGAGACGGAAAGCGTGGGCTGTGGTGGCAGAGGAGACGCACGAGTTGGAACGGATGAGAGGAAATGTGTCAACTGGATGTGATAGTAGCGAACGTGGTGGATGGTGGTGAGCCACGGGGGGAGCACGCAGACAAAATACAGAAGGCCATCTCATAAATCACGAGAGCCAGCTGAGCATGAGCAGGAGACTGCGTGCCACGCTTACTCACACACACGACACACAGTCACCTGCCCAGTTACATTTTCCAGTAATTACGTTGTTGGCTAGTTGTCTGACCTATAACTGTCATCGAGTTGAAAGAAAACGGCGAACTTTGCTCCGCTTTACACGCACGCCTGCTCTGCTCTGCTCTTCTGAAGTCACGGCTTGTTTATACGCCGCCTTAGACAAATGCAAGCTTCGTAAAGTATACACAAAGTGAAATATGAGATTCCCTGCGGACAACGTAATAAATTTTCCAAGCCACAAAATTGCTAAAATCAAGGAGGTGGTGTTGTAGACCTAGATGTTACGAGTAGGGCTGAGATGGAACGTGATGGTAGAATTCATTGTAAATGACAGGAATGAGATATAAAAATGAAATGAGTTGAGGTTGTTTGGGGTTTCAATCATTATATTAAAACGCTAACGTTTTTTTTTTTGTGGTAGTTTTCTTGAGCTGTGGTACCTTCATCGGAGTAGCTCGGACGTAGAATCGGATTATAACCTCTTATGAATAGGGTATAACGATGAAATGTGTTTGGGTTGTTCAAGAGTTGAATGTGTATTCAAAATCAACTTCGTATAAGAAAATCATTAGGGGAATAAGTTGAACTTGAGCAAAGCTAGACATCTACAAACAACTTGAAAAATTCAAATTTCTTCTGTACATATTTTTTTGAGAATCATCAGAATTACTTGACGTCTTGACAATCATAGTCTACCCAGTGGCGTAACGTCCACCCCCGCAGACCACGCGGCGCGGGGGGGCCCGGAATGAAAATGTATTTTTTCAAGAAATGGCCCTTGCCCAGACTGAAATATATATATTCTTTTCAAAGAAATAAAACTGAAACACTGAAGGAAGGAAGAAAGAATGAATTAGCTAAATATTATCAGGTTTACTTTATCAATTTGCAGATAGCTTTAGTAAAGGAATTCAGAAGCAGGATGTTGTGACTTCAGGAAATGGAAATGGAGACTTACCGAGGACAAAACACTCTTCAAACAAACTTATCTAGACTGTTATAAACCATGACGGCTATGTCTCAATAGTGCAAATATTAGAGGAAATTAATATTATTTTCCCATCGAATTCCTCAATGTATATTAGCATATACGTAGTAATGAAAAGTGGGGGTTGTGTAGAAATCAGTCAATATTTTTCTTCATACAGTATTTTGGATTCAGTCTCTTTTGAAACGTCCAGTTAGATGCATGAAGGCATACACGTGTCCGGTAGATTGGCCTAGAGTAAACCGTATGTATATTAATTGAGTTCGTGATCGTGAGTTTTATTATTTGGAGTGCCATTTTTTTTCATTTCTATTCTATTTTTCAACATGCTGCCTTTATGGTATTGTGATGTTGTACGGTCATGTTTTAGTTATTTCTATTTTTTATCGACTTGTACAATCATTTTTAAACAATGTTCAGAAAAAATATTCATACCCTTGATATATCGACTAAATTACGTGATTATTGTATAAGTATATAAATAATAGTTTCGGTTCAATTGTGTCAGTTCTCCAAACGCAATTGATTTTTTTTCTTATAATAGGATCAAGTACTGTATAAGTAGTTTACATTTTCTCTCTTAAGAATAACTTTCTTCTCTTTTCCTGACTTAGTAATTACGCAGTAATTTAGATAAAATGCCTTTTTATTACAAATTAAACCTGTGTCCGTATCTGCAAACGAGGCGAATTCTGAGAGAACACATTTTTGGGAAAAGGAGCGAAGGTGCTAACAAGGAGGATGTGAATGTGGATCCTATGGAAAACATCAATTTCAAGGTTTCTAGGTTTTAAGATTAATTATGTAATATAATCAACTGTCAACTATTTCCATCTTTCAGGAGCCCGTAGGCTACAGCCAAAATCATTAGACTAGCCCCCCTTGAAACATGATTGAATTTAAAAATTTAATAGATAAAAAGGTGTTTAGTTCTTACATAATTATAACTGCCCACAAAATAATTATACAAGTTTTTCAGGGAGGGGTGGCAAGGGTGAGGGGGGATATTTATATGATTTTGAGGAGAGGGGCCCGGAAAATCGGTTGCGGGGGGGCCCAATTGGAAAACGTTACGCCACTGAGTCTACCATATTTGTTTGAAAACATAAAACAATTCTATGTGGTCTGCAATAAACATCTACAGCTATCACACAAAAGCACTAATTTTCTTGTCTATTTCTGAGTCCGTAATTGGGTCTCAAGACCACGTCATGGTCGACTTTATTCCCTGTACTGTACAATGGAGTAGTTTCAATTTATTCCTCCAGAGAGAGCTAACAAATAATGAGCATCTATTTATCACGTGCATGAGAAAAGCAACAAGTTGACTTTTAGCCAACTAGTTCACCAGAACGGTTAACGGTTAAAGTTATTCAATGATTGCGCACATGTCTGCCTGCTTATGATACCAATAATTTGTCGAGAAAATATAAAATGATTTTAGTGACAATCGTTCATTTATTTATTTGCCAATAAACCAATAATACTGGTTCATTTTTTTGTAGATTACGTCTTGGAGACTCCAGTTAAGGAGTATAAGACAAATCAGATCAACAATATTATACACTAGATACCATAATTACTCCAGTTAGTTGAGGTGAGGCTTAATTTTGATGTGAAAGGAACTCTTGTACACTATAAAAAGCTTTATCAGCTAAATATTTTTTCAATTGTTTTTTAAATATTTCTATATTTTCAAGACTCTTCAAAAACTGCGGTAGCTTGTTGTAGAATTTCCTACCAATATAACTAGGTTTTTGTTTGAATAAGCTACTATTGCGACTCACCAAGTGATAATCTCCTCGGCTTCTTGTATTATAATCATGTAATTCAAGATTTTGGTTAATATCATTCGTTTTTACATATAAAGTAGCTTCATACACATATAAGCAGGGTACAGTTAGGAGACCAAGTCTCTTGAACAACGGCCTACATGAATCTAATCTATTTACTCTTTCTATACACCTAACCGCTTTCTTTTGGATCTTAAACACCCTATCAAGATTTTGTTTTGATGAATTACCCCATACTAAGATAGCATACCTAATATGTGACAGTAAGAGCCCATGATAAGCTGTAAAAAGTAACTTTTTGAAATTCAATCTAGCAAGCTGTCGCAGGACAAATACCCCAGATGAAATTTTACAACATATTTTCTCAATGTATGGAGCCCAGGTCAATCGTCTATCCAACAAAACTCCTAGAAATGCAATTTTTTCTTCCTGGTCTAATGGATTATCGTTTACAAACACGTTTATAGCCCTATCTTCATTTAAATTATGTTTGTTTTTGAGTTGAAGGTATTGGCATTTCTTACTATTTATAGTTAATTTCAACTGATTTAAAAATTGGACAACGGACTGCACACCTATATGGGCACTTATTTCTAAATTATCTAGAATGGAATTGCTGAAAATGAGTAATGTATTGTCTGCAAATGAGAGGGCTCTACCACTAATTAATTCTTTAGGTAAACGGTTGACATATAACAAAAAAAGCAATGGACCTAGTATTGACCCCTGAGGCACTCCAGCTTGCACCTCTAATTTATTAGATTTATTCTTTACTATACTATTACCAACTACTGTAGTTAGTTCTACACATTGTTTTCTCCCAATAAGATATGATTCAAACCACTTCAGTTCAACCCCATTTACACCTACATTTTGCAGTATTTCCAATAAAGTTCTATGATTAACACAATCAAATGCCTTTGACAGATCTAAGAAGATTGCAGTAGCTTTATCACCTGAATCTATTATATCTATTAGTTTTTCAACTAGAGAAACTATGGCTGTCTTAGTTGATCTCCCTTTCTGGAAGCCATGCTGTTCATCACAGATAAAGTTAGCTTCTTGAAAATGCAGAAGTAACCTATCTAGAACTACTCTTTCAAAAATTTTACTTGTAACATTTAAAATACTAATGGGCCTATAGTTTTCAACCTTTTCTCTATCACCACTTTTGAAGATTGGCAAGATCTTCTCCTCTTTTAAATTATCTGGAAAAACACCTTGTTCTAATGAATGATTGATCAGATGAATCAAGGGGTCTAACAATTGATCTTTACATTCTTTCAGAATTTTACTGGATACCCCATCCATTCCTACAGTTTTTTTATTATTTAAACTATCAATGATATTTGACAACTCGTCTTGGGATACTGGGTGGAATTTTAATTCATTCTGAATCCCCTCAGTATTCCTCATGTTTGCATCACTAATACCTGTATTAAGAGATTTTTGAAGATTCTTAGCAACCAGTTGATAATATCTGTTAAAGAAATTACAAATGTCTACACTATCATCAATATATTTGTTATTTTCGTTAATTATTCTGGGGACACTAGTATAAGCATCTACATGAGCTACTTGCCTATTTTTGTTTATTACATCATCGCACACTGCTGTGTTAAAGTACACACTATTATTCAAAATTTCAGCCGTTTTCTTGCATTTCGCTCTTTTCACTTCTTTCGTATAGTTTTTCTTTAGAGCTTTGTAATTATCTTCACTTAACATATTTCTAGATAGTTTGAATTCATCATATGCATCTTTAACCCTATTTCTTTCTGCAAGGATATCATCAGTTATCCACTCTTCAATCTTGTCTAATTTGTTTTTCACAGGGACTTTTTTAACTGGACAACTCCTAGTAATATGAAACCTTAAAATATTAATGAAACTATCATATTTGTCATTTAAACTATTGCTATTGTAAACCCTACTCCAGTTTTCTTGTAGCAGATTCTGCTTCAAACAATCGATATTCCCCTGTTCACATTGTTGAATTTCTTTCATTACTCTACTCTTTTTAATTGATTTATGACCTTGCAACCCCACCTCTAAGATTTGATAGTCATGATCAGATAGTTCCGAGCCGCCTAATCTTGTTTTAGAGTAATCTACATTAGTAAGGATGTTATCAATTATTGTTTGTGATGTTCTTGTGACTCTGGTATATTCATTCATACTCAAATAAGATCTATAGTTCAAATTGAGTTTCAAGTAGAAAGTTTTCTTCTAAAATAATATGATCATTTATTAAGGCCTAGACAGGGCCTTATTGAAATCGTACCATTGTCCGTCTGTGCCCTACGGCTTGGAAGAAAGACTCTAGACTCTTGAAACTTGGTATATAGCTTCCTCAAAGTCAAAGTGAGATCGCTATTAATTTTGGAGTTTGGGGGTCGAGTATAGAAATAATTATGATGCAAAACAGATTTCCACTGTGGTCTCTAGGTTAGTTTAGGCTAGAGGAAATCAGAACATTGGCAGCTGTTGTTTACATTAGAAAATCAAAACATTAGAAATTACAAAGGCTGATGCTTAGCCCAAATTATCAACTTTATGTTTTAACCGACTTCCAAGAAGAACAAGGTTCTATATTCGACCTGTGGTGGTCGAAGCGGTGGTCTCATCCAAGTTTCGAAAGGATCGGCCCAATACTTAGCCCAATATTTAACAAAAAGGAGCATTCTTCGATGTCTTCATTTCAATCTTGTTTGAATAGGATAGTTCCACACATAACCGTCAATCGGATAACCAATGTCGTTTACCAGGCTGATCATTGTATCATATGGAGCGCTTCACATCTAGACGATTTTCGAAATCATACGATGCAATGCAATTACGCTGGGGAACCGACATCGGTTACCCAAAGCTGGTTGAGTGTGAAACTAGCCCGTAATGTCCCGTTTTGACCAATCACGTGAACTTAATTTGAATCGAGAATAAGAAGAATATAATATTTCTGTTCATATGTTCATATGAAAATTATAAATAATTTAGTTGATGTAATGGAGTCGTAGGAATAAGGTTATTTAGTTTCAATCATTAGTTGGAGTGAAAAATGATTTTGAAATAGATAATTTCAAAAAAAAAATTTTTTCAATATTCTTCAAAGTTATTAATTTTTTGTCAAACTCGCCACTTTAACGAGAATTTGGAAAAACAGCTGATCTCAGAATTATTTTTAGTTTCACTGCTGTGATGGATGTTATATTAAAATTTATTCGCCATTAATTACATGTTCGTACTAACAATAGGCTATTTTGAGGTTATGTTTGATGATGCTTGTTGCATTGATATGCATCGACGTAGAATTTCATATTCTTCAATTTCAACTTTTGAAAACTCAGAGAACTCTTTTAGAACGCCTAGAGTGGATTAAAAAAACTTCCAGCTTTGTACCAATTTTTATCCACCAAAAGAGTGGGCAAAATTTGCCTGGGCTAATGTTAAAGGAAGGAAACAAATTTTTCTTCATAAAAAATTCTTGCGATTGTTT
Organism: Conomelus anceps; assembly: GCA_948455865.1. Lineage (NCBI taxonomy): Eukaryota > Metazoa > Arthropoda > Insecta > Hemiptera > Delphacidae > Conomelus > Conomelus anceps. Next base: position 58,914,194 of record OX418218.1, read on the forward strand.
TATATACTGCATCTTAATCACATGATTAAATTATTGGAGAACTTGCATTGTGAATGGGATTATTTTATGGGACTTATTTGATAGATAGCAAAGAGACTTAATCAATAAAAACTGTAGTAGAACTGTAAAGTAAAGCCCCGGTTAACCGAACACGGGTCAACCGAAATCCGGGTCAAGCGGAACGGTCCAAAAAATTATACAGTATCGTGTAAATAATATAGCGAAATGCAGTACTGTACTGTAAATTACATATGCACATACAGTATTTCTAAATAAAAAGAAATCGTTTTTACTGTACATAACTCACAATTCCGACACATCCATTTTAGTAATGTAGGCTATTTTTAGATGTTAATGTGGGTTAACCGTAAAATTCGTTATCCGAAACTGCTCTCTCCCCTTTATTTCGGTTAACCTGAGTTTCACTGTAATTACCGGTGGTTCAGAACCCACCTAAAACTGTAGGTCCAACTCATCAATCACCATCATCCAATTCATTTCCCACGCACAGGTCTCAGACCTATGTGGGCTTCATCCTCCAAAAAAAAGCTGCTTTACAAACAGAAATTACTACAAATTATGAGATGAAATACTAAAAAAAATCAAAATATGAATTACAATTAAGTTCATTAATTAACACAAAAATTAGGCAATAAATTAGCAAACATTTTACTCAGGGCCGTCGTGTGTAGAGGGGTGAGCAAGGGGGGCACCACGGCAACAACAAAAAACGACTAAATATGAAAAGAATAAAGATTTATTCTAAAATAAATTTTTTTTCTGGTCTAGCAGCTTGAATTTTTTTAACTTGTTCAAGATTCATTGCTTATTTCGTTTGAAAACATCAAGTTTGAAGAGTTTGAAGAGCTAGAAACAACCTTAGTATGACAATTAGCTGGAAATTCAACTGACCAAATGATATCTATTGAATTGTTAACAAAAATAGGCTAGCTGACTAATGAGCACCAATATTTTGAATTTTGCATTGTCCACACGTAGACATGAAATGTTGGGGGTTTTCAAGAATGGAATAGTAGCCCCCTCACCATGCTTAGTTAACAAAGGGCTCAACAATGCCGTTTTTACGCATGGGCAACTTGGGCCCCGGCCCCCAAAATTCTGGGGCTCCATTTTTTCGGGAGGGAAAAAATAAATGAAAATTGAAAAAAGTATAATCATAATTTTTTGCCGAAAATACAAATATTCGAGCAATAAATTTTATGATTTTTCTCCTCGCAAAAAGTGTCACACTCGTGCTTGAGTTTTACGTCTGAATTGTCGAATCGTATGTATCATAAAATCATACAAACAAACGAGCTACAACTTCACTGTGAAAATTTCAGCAAATTTTACTCAGACGATGTGAATGGAGACAAACTATTTATCGAATGTCAACATTTAAAACATTATTAGTAGGGTAAACTACCGGTTCAACGCCAGTTTTTCTTTAACCTTAAATTTAAGGTTAACCTAAATCAACTATCCAAACCTAACCTAACCTTAAATAGGTAAGTTTAAGTCGAATCAACACAATCTATCCGATCTCAAAAATTCCCATTTTCACGGGAATTAAAAATCACGAAAAAATTTAAACTTTTTAACCCCTGAAGGGAATTTGAATTTGAAGACGCCATCTTGTTCAACTTTTAAAGGCATCCCAAATTCATGTATCGAACACCATTTTCTGATGATAATTAATTGAAAATAAAATAATAGAATTTTTGGGTGTGGTCGCCTCGCTAAAAGTGGTGCCGTTTCTGGGCCAGTTTTTCTTTAACCTTGAATTTAGGGTTAACCTAAGTCAACCCATCCAAACCTTACCTAACCTGAAATAGGTAAGATCAAGTCGAATCAACGCAATCTATCCAATCTCGAAAATTCCCATTTTCACGGAGCTAAAAAGCACGAAAAAATTTGAACTTTTTAACCGCTCAAGATAAATTGAATTAGATGGTGCCATCTTGTTTAGCTGCTTAAGGCACCCCAAATTCATGTTTATTACCCATAATATTATCATAGGGAAAGTATTGTGCATTCAAATACAAGCGCACATTATTCAAATTACAAAAATCAAATTGAGATATATCGTTACAAAGGCTATTCTCTCTATTAGTTTGCAGTCCTAGTACAACAAATCTTGGTTTATCCATTTGTGATGCGGTTTTAACAGTCCACTGATGACTTGCGCTTTCCAGTAGGGAAGGATACTCGTGTAATTGCCAAGATCTGAATGGAAGGCTAATTGGTTTATCATTGTGAGATAATTTCAGTAGATTAAGACGAATTGGGTCTGCTACATGTATGTAGGGTACTTTCCATTGTATTTTTGTTAGATTAATTTCGATTTTAGTACCAACGGTGGTTTGAATTGCATTTAAATCAGATGAGGATCGAAGTAGAATCAATTCTTGTTTTACATTCAAAATAATTTTTCTATAGTCTTCCATGAAGCCTAACCACATTTCCAGTGGTACACAAAAGCTAAATTTCTTTTTATTTGCCCATCCATCTCGATTCTATCCTGCATTCTCCCATATACATTTATTTTGTGGAGTTTCACACAAGAGGTTTTTCATTGTTGTTGTCATGCCAACGTTACGTGTGTGGTCAACTTCGACTCCACCCACCTCATATCTAATCTCATCGAATAAATAGGCTATTCCATTGTTCACTAATACAAAGTCAACTTCAGTATTGTCTGCTTTTTGTACTTTAATATTACCCTCTATTAGAAGATAGCTTTTACATGGTAGTGTGTACACATCCTGTTGATTTACGTTGATACGAATTTCATCATTATTTTTGTATGTTTGTGATGCATATGGTGTGTGAGTGTGATACTCGAATTGAGTTATACTCTCATCGAATTGTACTTTCTCACCAACATTGAATATTGGATCAATTTGCATACCGTGAGGAATTTGGTGATTCATTGTTTATATTTTTATTATATACAAAAAAACCTAATCTTTGTAGTTGGTGGGTTGGCTAATGTGGTAAGATTCTTTGGAAGGCCAAAAAGCTAGATCTGGTAGCTCAAGCCACACCTCCAACACCACATATTTTATTTAGATGCATAAGATAGTGGGAGGAAGGGATTGGAGAATTGTGGACTGTATGGAAAACGAAAACTCTCAATTGAAATTTAAGTACATATGCTCTATTTGAAAGATAAAATAAACGTGAACAAAAATCAATCAAAAGATGAAAAGTAGATAACAAAATCACAAGTGTTATCATTGAATTTGTTATTATTGAATAGTAAAGAACACATGAGCAAATTTGTAGAACAATTGAAAATATGCCAAAGGCTTAGCAGATGGAAGATTAATAACAATAGGTAGTTCCAAGAAAATTGAATAACAATTTGTCAAATATTATGAGATAGCATATTTTATGGTATGTGTCAAATTGTTTATAGTAAAACTCAACTGAAATAAATTTCCAATCAGAAGTTGTAGCATAAGATAAATTGTCAAGTATCAAGTAACTTGAATACACGAAAATAATAGTTTGTCAAATATTAGGAAACTGCACACATGGTACATGAATCTAGTTATCCTTCAACAAGGCTTAACTAGAATAATTAATTTGAGTCAAAATCGTGAAATGAATACATTGTCAAATATCATGAGGATTGAGGAAGTAGAACAAGGTTTACAAAAGACTTAACTGAGATGTCTGTGCGCTGCAGTAGAGTGGTACTCGAGAGCGCTGAAATTCTTGAGCCTTACTGAATAGTGCTGGAGACTTCTTGAAATCGAAACAGCAGCAGAGGTTCATGACAATGAAACGCAATGTAGATAGAAGCGCCATACAGTGATTTCGATGCATACATAAGAGCAATATAGTTCAGTTTGTAGTTCAATATAGTTCATTAGCAGCAGGTAGTCAAAGTAATCACAGACAATGTAAAACCTTCACGCAGTAGCACAAGTGGTTGAAATTGGTATGCATGTAGAGGCAATAGTCCAATAGTTCATCAAATAGGTTAGAAAGATTAGGTACCAAAGTCCAAGTATAGTTTATTCCTGTAGGGGCATGAATAATTGATAGTTCATAGTAGACACAACGATAGATCCAGAAATACTTACAGATGTAAATATTCACGCAATAGCAAAGATAGTTGAAATTGATATGTATGTAGAGGCAATAGTTCAATAACTCATCAAATAGGTTGGAATGATTACCAATGTCCAAGTATATTCACGTAGGAGCACAAATAATTGATAGTTCATAGTAGACCAAACGGTTCATAGTGGACACAAGGATAGATCCAGAAATACTTACAGATGTAAATATTCATGCAATAGCACAAGTAATTGAGATGAAAGTTCACAAATAGAACCCCCAAAACTGAGATGAAAGATTGACTCTCAACATGAACCAGGTAGGTAGCATAGGACAAGAAGAATCAGACCAGAGATCAATCATTGCAGCAGTTGAAAAGCAAAATTATTCACTAGAGGGGTCTAAACATTGCGTAAGAGAATCGTGAGTACATCAAAAGGTAGAGGAATCCCCAAAAAAGCAGGAGCTCAGAGCAAGAGCACCCTATCACATGGTCAGAAAAATTATTTTAGAAGTCAGCTACCAAGATTGATATAGCATTGAAATAGCAACTTGATAGTTAGAAAGGCCGTGGACAAAGTCAGCTGACTGAATCTAGTCTATGAGCGGGATTTGCAAATGAAACGTAACAGTAGTAGTTGTCTATTTTTAGGTGTAAGTAATTTCCTATCTGTTGCACCAAGTTGTTGTGATTGATGTTTTTTTGTAAATATTAGCATATTTTTTATATTATAAAATTACTGGTTTTTTTCTTACATGTAAGCGTACTGTTATTGTTTCTCCACAAAAGTTTACCACATTCCTGTTCTGATCGATTATATTTATACAAATTTGATTTATTGTGTTTGTATTGATTGGCATGTACACCACAGTTGTGGGTGATTCAATTATTTTATAGCCGGGAGGTACAATTGTGTAAAACTCATGAATTGTGTGACCTTCACTGCCGTTATTGTATGAACCCTGTGCAATATTGCATTCTACACGTACACTATTCACACGCATTATATAAACTGGTTTTGTTGATATATGCCATTTATTTGCTAGTAATTTTTCATGTTGAAATCCAAGTATTGGACCAATGCTATCCTTCATAGTTAGATCAATATTTTTATCTGCATACAGCTCACACTGTAGCGTATTGTTGTTGGCTTTGATTCTCAGTTGACTGCTTGTCAGTTTAAGATGATTTCGAATATAATTTAGAATATCCTCCAATTCATATGATCCTTCTGGTATTTCAACCACACGTCCATCATACACAAACGTATTATTTACATTTGTTTCAATATTTGGAATTGAATTGTATGTGCACATGTTTACTAGACCCACTTCATAGTCAAAGCTATCCAATTCAACTGGTGGGAATATTTCACTAACCAATGGGTTCTTGTTTGCTGTTAGCGTAAACATAATCACTATATTTTTTATACAGCCACAATAGACATAGATGTCTGCATGAGTGCTCCATTTGCTGATATTTCTTGTAGTTGTATCGAACTCTTACACCTTGCATATATTTCATAAATTTAAGTGGTGGACTTAGATTACCAAAACTGTCAAAATAGTCATATAGATTAGCGTTTTTAAAGTAGCACGTCCAATGAGTGCCCTCACCAATTTCATTGTCCAGATTGATTACACCCAGTTCTAGGTGTTTGAGTGGTGTGTTTGGTAGTTTATCTCTCATATAAACTCCACGTAACGGTAAGTCAAGTTGTTTTGCATACTTTACTATATCTATATTTGATAATGGGGATTTTTTTTAAAATGGCTTTCAATGCACTCTCTACCTTCTTCTTCTTCTTTATACCACAACCTTTGGATGGTTTCAAATAGACACCTTTGCCGAGTTTCTTTCATCCTCCACCAAATTTCACTTTTGCATTCATAAGATTTGTAACTAGATAGGCTGCTGCTCATTCAGCAAGACTAGCATCGGCTGCTTTTACTCTTTCCCATGCGAGTGCTGCAAGTTTCCTATCAGCTTCCATTCGATTTTGTGTTGGGTCACTATAGGCTATATCATGCTCTCAACATGCTTCATCTAATCTATTTATTCCTTTATCTCCTCTTGCTAATCGTTTTTTCAGGTTTGTCGTGGGTCCACAGATTCGTACCCAGGAATATGAAGTTCCATGGGCAGTAGATCAATTGCTTTATTAATTACGGAACCCAATATACCAGATCCCAACTTCTTTTTCATCGACCTCTTCTTTTTCGGAGTATTTTTTCTATTCATTTTTATATAGATAATTTTTCTCATACCATCTTTTAAATGAAGAATTATAGATGGAGAGACCCTTTACAGCCTCTCTATAGTTGGTAAGTAATTGTGGATCTGTCATGTGTTTCCACTGTTGTCTAATATCAATGTTTGGTAAGTAGAAATCTTTAACTTTATCTATTTGTTGTGCAAGAGTGATGGCGTTTTGAAACAAGTTTATCATCTCTTCTCTCTCCAAGTCCAGTGTCTCTTTTCTACTCAAATGTTGACCAAATTTATCAATAGTCATGCTTGTTTTTATTATAATTCATGTTTGTAGATAAATTTACTCTCAAACCATGCTCTAAAAACCATGGATTTTCAGTTTCCTCTGAATATTTTCTATACTGATCAAATAGGTTTGGATCTGTCATTGCTCGCCACTGATCAATGTTGTTGAGATCAACTCTTGGTAAGTGGTGTGCTGCAAGTGGTATCAATTGAAGGATATCAATTGAATTTTGCACCAATTGTTTCAATTCTTCATTGATATTTGCCTTTCTACTTGCATACAAATGTCGTCCAAATTTATCAATAGTCATTTTTATAATACTAAATTACCACCTATAATGATACTGATTTCACGTAATTCTTCAATTATTGATGCAATTTCTGAATCATGACCGGTGTGTCCGGCAAGTTTTGAATTAATCAACAATTCCAATCTTTCACACAATTCATTTGGATTATCCCAATAGGTGTAGACGTTGCTCTTAGGTGTGGTTTCAATTTGCATATCATGTATTCCACTACCCAACTTTTGTTCAACTCCTTTAACATGTTTAGGTGGAAATAAATCTTTAATTATGCGAGTGTATTTAAAACTGGTATTTCTTTTCACATGTCCCAATGCATCAAGATGAACTCGAGTTAGTTCAAGTATACATTTGTAGTCGACAAGATCACCTTTCCTATAGATGAATGTATCTGGAATTGGTTTGAATAGCAGCTCTCTGACCGTGTGTAAGCGGGAATGATTTATTACCATCAATAATGATTTTTTTATCCTCAAACTTGATAACTTTGTTTCCAATTTGCCATTCATTGATGGTGGGATTGAAGTGAACTCCATACAGATTATGACCTTTTGTTGTTCTCATAAAATTATCAATGTATGTACCTATACGTTTTCTAGATGCAACTTTCCGACTAGACTCTCTACTGTCTCTTCTACTACTTTCATCCAAATTACTGGGAACATTGGAGGTGTCTAAATTACTGGGAACATTGGAGGTGTCTAAATTGGAAGAGTCTAAAAAACTGGGAACATTGGAAGAATCGAAAATGTTTGTTGTATCTAAATTAGTAGAGTCTAGAATGGGTAGTCTTCCTCCTCCTCCTCTACCTCCTCCTCCTCCTCCTCCTCCTCTTTCATTTCCTGTTTAACATCAAATAATTGTTGTTGTTGTTTAAATTGATTCAATGATTCGGTAATTGGTTTATATTGTTTCTGTAAATTTTCTTCTTCACTAATTGCATCATACGATAATTCTCGATGTTTTTGACATATAGAGTCACGCAGCTGTTTTATATTATTCTTGATGGCTGTCAATTCTTTTAGATCCTTTTTCAGTATCATTTTTATAATAGGATAAATTTATCAAATCCAACCCTGTATCTTCCATTATCCAGTGCACAATCTTTTTGTTTATGACTAGAAAATTATTATTATTCCATGCTTGAGCACACATTCTACTGAATTCATCCCTACTCAAATCTGGATATACATGATCATGATATATGTGTTGTAGATTACGATTATCCTGTTTGAATATAACAATCAAATTACTGTTGTCTCTAATCAATTGTTTAGGAATACTAGAGTACGTTTGACAAATGTAGAAACTATCGATGTTGTTGTGTCTACCCATACTGAAATAGTCTCGAATATTCTGTTGTTTTTCCATACAAATATCATCAAAAATCATAACTGAATTGGGGTGTGCATCGTTTGGGTGTGGTATTTCTTCATTATGCTGGTACAGATTGAATCCAACCTCGGCTACTTGACTCATAATTTCCTTGAGAAGTTGATACTTGTCTTGCTGGTGAGATTTGGTGAATACATATAAATGTGAAAACTTGACACCATTCTCGGCAAATAATAAATTAAAAACTGTATTTCTTTTTCCAACATTGGACGGTCCACACACAATACATCTTACACTATTTGGTAGAAGCATACTGTGTCTTATTTGTTGCTTTTTATTTAAATACTTGTCAAAGTTAATCAGTGGTAATTTTGATTTGTGTTGTTTTAGCTTCATTTTTTTAATGTACGGTATTATTATCAATCCATGAATTGTATTTCGAATCAAAGCCCAACCATTTCACATACAATTTATTGCCTTTCTTCTTTAGCACTCTTTCAATAAGATACACATCTGGGTACTTGGTTTTCTTCATTTCATACTCATAGAATGCCCCCTTAATAATTTTATTGTTATCGTCTTTGAGGTGATAGGTGAAGGGAATGCTTGGTAGTACATTGTGTACAGTGAAAATCTCATTAGTGTAGTTTGGTAGGTATCCTTTATCAAATATTCGCTTGTAACGAGTGATTCGAACCTTATCACCAATTTTAAACTTTTGTTTTGTAAGTTTGAGGGAACGCAGGGTAGCCTTATCAATATTCATCAATACATACTTTTCATTTTCAGTATTCACCTCACTCGGTTTCATGCGAGTGGTTCGATGAACAGTGTTATTGTATTTGTCTAGCAGTTTTGGAAGTAGGTTCAACCATTTATAATTTCCCTGTACAGTGAATTCACGAAACATTTGCTCTTTCAGGGTCCTATTGAAACGTTCACAGATTGCTGCCTTCTTATTACTGAAAGTACTATAGTGATTGATATTGTACATTTTAAAGAGTTTTTGAACAGCAGCATTGTAGAACTCTTTACCAGCATCAGTTTGAAAATTCTTTATCTTATTCTGTTCAAGTATTGGTTTGAGGGCGTTTGCCACATCATTATCCGATTTACTTTTCAATGGTATTGCAAATGCAAATTTACTAAAACAATTTATTACTGTCAGTATGAATTTGAAATTTCTATTGATGGTACTGTAATTTGACATATCAACAAGATCGGCCTGGTACAGATCTGTTATGCCTTTGATTTCTGTACGACGTGTGGGAAAATTGTGTCTAACACTTGCATGTAATTCTCGAGCAAGTCCTTCTCTTGTATTCATTTTTTATATCAGTGTTTTATACTAGAGTTAGATCTCCGCTATAACCACCATTAAAACCACCGTTAAAACCAGCGTTAAAATTTTCGTTATAACCACCGTTAAACTGAGCCAGAAGTCTTACAGCTTTTAGTACAGATGACCACACCCAAAAATTCTATTACTTTTTTTTCAATAAATTATGCTATTAAAATTCTATTATTATTTTCCCCAATAATTAATGCTAGGTTTAGTTAAGCTGGCGGGTCTCGTTGGGTTAGAAAGAGCGTGGGAAAAAATGTGTGAGTGTGGGAAAAACTTTATTTCCCAATCAATTATCATCGGAAAATGGTGTTCAATACATGAATTTGGGATGCCTTTAAAAGTCGAACAAGATGGAACTGTCCAATTCTATTTATCTTGAGCGGTTGAAAAGTTCAAATTTTTTTGTGATTTTTAATTCCCGTGAAAATGGGAATTTTGGGAATTTAAAATGTTGGGTTAAATCAACTTTGACTTACCTATGATAGGTTAGGTTAGGTTTGATTGGGCTGGTTTAGGTTGAGGTTGAATTTGAGGTTAAAGAAAAACTGGCCCAGAACCGGTAGTGCTTTTAGTGAAGCGACCACACCCAAAAATTCTATTATTTTTTACCCAATTAATCGTGATCGGAAATTTGTATTTGATACATGAATTTGGGGTGCCTTAAGCAGCTAAACAAGATGGCACCATCTAATTCAATTTATCTTGAGCGGTTAAAAAGTTCCAATTTTTTTGTGATTTTTAGCTCCGTGAAAATGGGAATTTTCGAGATCGGATAGATTGCGTTGATTCGACTTGAACTTACCTATTTCAGGTAAGGTTAGGTTTGGATGGGTTGACTTAGGTTAACCTTAAATTCAAGGTTAAAGAAAAACTGGCCCAGAAACGGCACCACTTTTAGCGAGGCGACCACACCCTATTCTATTATTTTATTTCCAACTAATTATCATCGGAAAATGGTGTTCGATACATTAATTTGGGATGCCTTTAAAAGCTGAACAAGATGGCGTCTTCAAATTTAAATTCCTTTTAGGGGTTAAAAAGTTCAAATTTTTTCGTGATTTTTAATTCCCGTGAAAATGGGAATTTTCGAGATCGGATAGATTGTGTTGATTCGACTTAAACTTACCTATTTAAGGTTAGGTTAGGTTTGGATAGTTGATTTAGGTTAACCTTAAATTTAAGGTTAAAGAAAAACTGGCGTTGAACCGGTAGTTTACCCTACTATTATTTGGCTCAAGAAGACATGTCAGTTGAGTATTTATCCATAAGTGACATGCACAAATTGCTGAAATCTAACATATACCCTCTCATATACCCTCAAATCCAGTATAATTTACCATATCTTCTTGGTAACCAATATGTCATCTCATCAGTTATCAATTCAATGGATAAATTGGGAAGCAAGTAGAATTGACAGAAGTTCATATGTATTTTGGAAAGTTGAACTTCTAAATAAATATCTATCTATAAATAGATTAGCCATCTCATTAGACATCAGTTCATTGAATGGGTTAGTCACCTTATTACTCTCCATTCTTGTTAAAGATTTACTCTCTCATCAGACATTGGTTCAATTAACCTTCTTGTTAGTCAGCAATAATATTGCATTGGAATAAACTCTTCTTCCCATGGTTGAAATTAATAGATTTACAATCTTGTCAGTCATCAATAATATTGAAATATACCCTAACATCTCCATTCCTTCCACCCAAATCTGATAGATGCTCACAGACATGAAGTGGGAAGTGGATGAAAAGGTTGATTCACAAGCTATGACATAGGGTTTATATTGAATTCTATTTCATATTTTGCTAATAACCAACTCAATTGAAAGATTAGCTATCCTGTCAGCTACCAATATTGATATATATCCAATCAAATCAAATTCAATTCATTCAGAAAATTGTATATAATACATAATACAAAGATACATTTGAATCATGAAACATAAAATGTGCCTCCATAAACTATATCCAGCTATGCAGATCATTCTCATCTTATTGGTTACCATTCAAATTAATAGATCAACCATCTCATCAGTCACCAGCTTATATTACCCACATCGTCAGTTGTCTGACTGTTTTAATATTGATATAATAATACTTTAGCATTATCTTCCCACCCACCTGTATCTGATTAAGAGAGGTGTTGAGGTTGTCAGTGAAGACTGGATAAAAAATCTAGTTTGCAAGCCTTTATATAGTGTTGGCTTGAATTTGAACCGACTTGGTTAACTGAACAAGATAGGGATTGTGTAGATTTGCATCTAAATTTACCTATTACCTATACCCTATACCTGAATTTTAGTATATTGAATAATAAGACGAAATTGTCACAATTTTAGTATATCTCCTCAAACAAAAATGTAATTAATACATCAATCATCTCATCAGACAGCAATTCAATTGATAGATTAGCCTTTTTGTCTGTCATAATAATATGATATTGATATGTACCCTATTTCTCATCTTGTAAAATCATCATTGAAATTAAAATATTAGCCATCTTATCAACCACAAATAATATAATATTGATATATACCCTGTTTCTCATCTCATTGGTTATCATTCAAATTAATAGATTCACCATCTCATCAGTTAGCAATAATTTAATAACATTATTATCCCACTTACTGTTTATCAGAGGTCTTCACAGACATGAAGTGGGAGGTGGAAAAGGTGGATTCACAAACCTTCACATTATATTGATACTCTGCAATAGTTCTAATAATCAATTCTATTGAAAGATTAGCTATCCTGTCAGTCATCAGTAATAATATTGATATATACCTTAACATTGTCATTCCTCCCACCCAGACATAATAGATCCCCACAGATATTAGGTGAGGAGTGTATGGAGATCCATAAGCCTTCACATTATACTCTATTTTCAACCTTCCCAATTTGATTGAAATATCAGCTATTATGTCAGCCATAAATAATGATATATACCCCATTTCCCATCTCATTGGTAATCATTCAAATTAATAGATTTACCATCTCATCAGTCACCAACTTATTTAATTTAAAAAGGGAAAAAATGAGAGAAAAATGGAAAAAATGAGAGAAAAAGGGAAAAATGAGAGAGAAGGGAAAAATGGGATGTCAATTGATACATGAGAGTGTTTGATACATGAAATTTGAACAAGATGGAACCATCTAATAAACTTTATTTTTGGTGGGTTCTGAACCACTGGGTAAGTGATAATAAAGCTAGTACGAGATGGCTAATCAGTTGGTGACTGATCTCCGCTAAAATTTAACCACCGTTAAAACCAGCGTTAAAACCGACGTTAAAATTTTCGTTATAACCACCATTAAAACCATCATTAAACTGAGCCAGAAGTCTTACTGCTTTTAGTACAGATGACCACACCCAAAAATTCTATTACTTTTTTTTCAATAAATTATGCTATTAAAATTCTATTATTATTTTCCCCAATAATTAATGCTAGGTTTAGTTAAGCTGGCGGGTCTCGTTGGGTTAGAAAGAGCGTGGGAAAAAATGTGTGAGTGTGGGAAAAACTTTATTTCCCAATCAATTATCATCGGAAAATGGTGTTCAATACATGAATTTGGGATGCCTTTAAAAGTCGAACAAGATGGTACTGTCCAATTCTATTTATCTTGAGCGGTTGAAAAGTTCAAATTTTTTCGTGATTTTTAATTCCTGTGAAAATGGGAATTTTGGGAATTTAAAATGTTGGGTTAAATCAACTTTGACTTACCTATGATAGGTTAGGTTAGGTTTGATTGGGCTGGTTTAGGTTGAGGTTGAATTTGAGGTTAAAGAAAAACTGGCCCAGAACCGGTAGTGCTTTTAGTGAAGCGACCACACCCAAAAATTCTATTATTTTTTACCCAATTAATCATGATCGGAAATTTGTATTTGATACATGAATTTGGGGTGCCTTAGGCAGCTAAACAAGATGGCACCATCTAATTCAATTTATCTTGAGCGGTTAAAAAGTTCCAATTTTTTTGTGATTTTTAGCTCTGTGAAAATGGGAATTTTCGAGATCGGATAGATTGCGTTGATTCGACTTGAACTTACCTATTTCAGGTAAGGTTAGGTTTGGATGGGTTGACTTAGGTTAACCTTAAATTCAAGGTTAAAGAAAAACTGGCCCAGAAACGACACCACTTTTAGCGGGGCGACCACACCCTATTCTATTATTTTATTTCCAACTAATTATCATCGGAAAATGGTGTTCGATACATTAATTTGGGATGCCTTTAAAAGCTGAACAAGATGGCGTCTTCAAATTTAAATTCCTTTTAGGGGTTAAAAAGTTCAAATTTTTTCGTGATTTTTAATTCCCGTGAAAATGGGAATTTTCGAGATCGGATAGATTGTGTTGATTCGACTTAAACTTACCTATTTAAGGTTAGGTTAGGTTTGGATAGTTGATTTAGGTTAACCTTAAATTTAAGGTTAAAGAAAAACTGGCGTTGAACCGGTAGTTTACCCTACTATTATTTGGCTCAAGAAGACATGTCAGTTGAGTATTTATCCATAAGTGACATGCACAAATTGCTGAAATCTAACATATACCCTCTCATATACCCTCAAATCCAGTATAATTTACCATATCTTCTTGGTAACCAATATGTCATCTCATCAGTTATCAATTCAATGGATAAATTGGGAAGCAAGTAGAATTGACAGAAGTTCATATGTATTTTGGAAAGTTGAACTTCTAAATAAATATCTATCTATAAATAGATTAGCCATCTCATTAGACATCAGTTCATTGAATGGGTTAGTCACCTTATTACTCTCCATTCTTGTTAAAGATTTACTCTCTCATCAGACATTGGTTCAATTAACCTTCTTGTTAGTCAGCAATAATATTGCATTGGAATAAACTCTTCTTCCCATGGTTGAAATTAATAGATTTACAATCTTGTCAGTCATCAATAATATTGAAATATACCCTAACATCTCCATTCCTTCCACCCAAATCTGATAGATGCTCACAGACATGAAGTGGGAAGTGGATGATAAGGTTGATTCACAAGCTATGACATAGGGTTTATATTGAATTCTATTTCATATTTTGCTAATAACCAACTCAATTGAAAGATTAGCTATCCTGTCAGCTACCAATATTGATATATATCCAATCAAATCAAATTCAATTCATTCAGAAAATTGTATATAATACATAATACAAAAAAACATTTGAATCATGAAACATAAAATGTGCCTCCATAAACTATATCCAGCTATGCAGATCATTCTCATCTTATTGGTTACCATTCAAATTAATAGATCAACCATCTCATCAGTCACCAGCTTATATTACCCACATCGTCAGTTGTCTGACTGTTTTAATATTGATATAATAATACTTTAGCATTATCTTCCCACCCACCTGTATCTGATTAAGAGAGGTGTTGAGGTTGTCAGTGAAGACTGGATAAAAAATCGAGTTTGCAAGCCTTTATATAGTGTTGGCTTGAATTTGAACCGACTTGGTTAACTGAACAAGATAGGGATTGTGTAGATTTGCATCTAAATTTACCTATTACCTATACCCTATACCTGAATTTTAGTATATTGAATAATAAGACGAAATTGTCACAATTTTAGTATATCTCCTCAAACAAAAATGTAATTAATACATCAATCATCTCATCAGACAGCAATTCAATTGATAGATTAGCCTTTTTGTCTGTCATAATAATATGATATTGATATGTACCCTATTTCTCATCTTGTAAAATCATCATTGAAATTAAAATATTAGCCATCTTATCAACCACAAATAATATAATATTGATATATACCCTGTTTCTCATCTCATTGGTTATCATTCAAATTAATAGATTCACCATCTCATCAGTTAGCAATAATTTAATAACATTATTATCCCACTTACTGTTTATCAGAGGTCTTCACAGACATGAAGTGGGAGGTGGAAAAGGTGGATTCACAAACCTTCACATTATATTGATACTCTGCAATAGTTCTAATAATCAATTCTATTGAAAGATTAGCTATCCTGTCAGTCATCAGTAATAATATTGATATATACCTTAACATTGTCATTCCTCCCACCCAGACATAATAGATCCCCACAGATATTAGGTGAGGAGTGTATGGAGATCCATAAGCCTTCACATTATACTCTATTTTCAACCTTCCCAATTTGATTGAAATATCAGCTATTATGTCAGCCATAAATAATGATATATACCCCATTTCCCATCTCATTGGTAATCATTCAAATTAATAGATTTACCATCTCATCAGTCACCAACTTATTTAATTTAAAAAGGGAAAAAATGAGAGAAAAATGGAAAAAATGAGAGAAAAAGGGAAAAATGAGAGAGAAGGGAAAAATGGGATGTCAATTGATACATGAGAGTGTTTGATACATGAAATTTGAACAAGATGGAACCATCTAATAAACTTTATTTTTGGTGGGTTCTGAACCACTGGGTAAGTGATAATAAAGCTAGTACGAGATGGCTAATCAGTTGGTGACTGATCTCCGCTAAAATTTAACCACCGTTAAAACCAGCGTTAAAACCGACGTTAAAATTTTCGTTATAACCACCATTAAAACCATCATTAAACTGAGCCAGAAGTCTTACTGCTTTTAGTACAGATGACCACACCCAAAAATTCTATTACTTTTTTTTCAATAAATTATGCTATTAAAATTCTATTATTATTTTCCCCAATAATTAATGCTAGGTTTAGTTAAGCTGGCGGGTCTCGTTGGGTTAGAAAGAGCATGGGAAAAAATGTGTGAGTGTGGGAAAAACTTTATTTCCCAATCAATTATCATCGGAAAATGGTGTTCAATACATGAATTTGGGATGCCTTTAAAAGTCGAACAAGATGGTACTGTCCAATTCTATTTATCTTGAGCGGTTGAAAAGTTCAAATTTTTTCGTGATTTTTAATTCCTGTGAAAATGGGAATTTTGGGAATTTAAAATGTTGGGTTAAATCAACTTTGACTTACCTATGATAGGTTAGGTTAGGTTTGATTGGGCTGGTTTAGGTTGAGGTTGAATTTGAGGTTAAAGAAAAACTGGCCCAGAACCGGTAGTGCTTTTAGTGAAGCGACCACACCCAAAAATTCTATTATTTTTTACCCAATTAATCGTGATCGGAAATTTGTATTTGATACATGAATTTGGGGTGCCTTAAGCAGCTAAACAAGATGGCACCATCTAATTCAATTTATCTTGAGCGGTTAAAAAGTTCCAATTTTTTTGTGATTTTTAGCTCCGTGAAAATGGGAATTTTCGAGATCGGATAGATTGCGTTGATTCGACTTGAACTTACCTATTTCAGGTAAGGTTAGGTTTGGATGGGTTGACTTAGGTTAACCTTAAATTCAAGGTTAAAGAAAAACTGGCCCAGAAACGGCACCACTTTTAGCGAGGCGACCACACCCTATTCTATTATTTTATTTCCAACTAATTATCATCGGAAAATGGTGTTCGATACATTAATTTGGGATGCCTTTAAAAGCTGAACAAGATGGCGTCTTCAAATTTAAATTCCTTTTAGGGGTTAAAAAGTTCAAATTTTTTCGTGATTTTTAATTCCCGTGAAAATGGGAATTTTCGAGATCGGATAGATTGTGTTGATTCGACTTAAACTTACCTATTTAAGGTTAGGTTAGGTTTGGATAGTTGATTTAGGTTAACCTTAAATTTAAGGTTAAAGAAAAACTGGCGTTGAACCGGTAGTTTACCCTACTATTATTTGGCTCAAGAAGACATGTCAGTTGAGTATTTATCCATAAGTGACATGCACAAATTGCTGAAATCTAACATATACCCTCTCATATACCCTCAAATCCAGTATAATTTACCATATCTTCTTGGTAACCAATATGTCATCTCATCAGTTATCAATTCAATGGATAAATTGGGAAGCAAGTAGAATTGACAGAAGTTCATATGTATTTTGGAAAGTTGAACTTCTAAATAAATATCTATCTATAAATAGATTAGCCATCTCATTAGACATCAGTTCATTGAATGGGTTAGTCACCTTATTACTCTCCATTCTTGTTAAAGATTTACTCTCTCATCAGACATTGGTTCAATTAACCTTCTTGTTAGTCAGCAATAATATTGCATTGGAATAAACTCTTCTTCCCATGGTTGAAATTAATAGATTTACAATCTTGTCAGTCATCAATAATATTGAAATATACCCTAACATCTCCATTCCTTCCACCCAAATCTGATAGATGCTCACAGACATGAAGTGGGAAGTGGATGAAAAGGTTGATTCACAAGCTATGACATAGGGTTTATATTGAATTCTATTTCATATTTTGCTAATAACCAACTCAATTGAAAGATTAGCTATCCTGTCAGCTACCAATATTGATATATATCCAATCAAATCAAATTCAATTCATTCAGAAAATTGTATATAATACATAATACAAAGATACATTTGAATCATGAAACATAAAATGTGCCTCCATAAACTATATCCAGCTATGCAGATCATTCTCATCTTATTGGTTACCATTCAAATTAATAGATCAACCATCTCATCAGTCACCAGCTTATATTACCCACATCGTCAGTTGTCTGACTGTTTTAATATTGATATAATAATACTTTAGCATTATCTTCCCACCCACCTGTATCTGATTAAGAGAGGTGTTGAGGTTGTCAGTGAAGACTGGATAAAAAATCTAGTTTGCAAGCCTTTATATAGTGTTGGCTTGAATTTGAACCGACTTGGTTAACTGAACAAGATAGGGATTGTGTAGATTTGCATCTAAATTTACCTATTCCCTATACCCTATACCTGAATTTTAGTATATTGAATAATAAGACGAAATTGTCACAATTTTAGTATATCTCCTCAAACAAAAATGTAATTAATACATCAATCATCTCATCAGACAGCAATTCAATTGATAGATTAGCCTTTTTGTCTGTCATAATAATATGATATTGATATGTACCCTATTTCTCATCTTGTAAAATCATCATTGAAATTAAAATATTAGCCATCTTATCAACCACAAATAATATAATATTGATATATACCCTGTTTCTCATCTCATTGGTTATCATTCAAATTAATAGATTCACCATCTCATCAGTTAGCAATAATTTAATAACATTATTATCCCACTTACTGTTTATCAGAGGTCTTCACAGACATGAAGTGGGAGGTGGAAAAGGTGGATTCACAAACCTTCACATTATATTGATACTCTGCAATAGTTCTAATAATCAATTCTATTGAAAGATTAGCTATCCTGTCAGTCATCAGTAATAATATTGATATATACCTTAACATTGTCATTCCTCCCACCCAGACATAATAGATCCCCACAGATATTAGGTGAGGAGTGTATGGAGATCCATAAGCCTCCACATTATACTCTATTTTCAACCTTCCCAATTTGATTGAAATATCAGCTATTATGTCAGCCATAAATAATGATATATACCCCATTTCCCATCTCATTGGTAATCATTCAAATTAATAGATTTACCATCTCATCAGTCACCAACTTATTTAATTTAAAAAGGGAAAAAATGAGAGAAAAATGGAAAAAATGAGAGAAAAAGGGAAAAATGAGAGAGAAGGGGAAAATGGGATGTCAATTGATACATGAGAGTGTTTGATACATGAAATTGAATCGCCTTGGAAATTTGAACAAGATGGAACCATCTAATAAACTTTATTTTAGGTGGGTTCTGAACCACTGGGTAAGTGATAATAAAGCTAGTACGAGATGGCTAATCAGTTGGTGACTGATCTCCGCTAAAATTTAACCACCGTTAAAACCAGCGTTAAAACCGACGTTAAAATTTTCGTTATAACCACCATTAAATCCATCATTAAACTGAGCCAGAAGTCTTACTGCTTTTAGTACAGATGACCACACACAAAAAATTATATTATTTTTTCTTTCTTCCAATAAATTTTGCTATCAAAATTCTATTATTATTTTCCCCAATTATTAATGCTAGGTTTGGTTAAGCTGGGGGGTCTAGTTGGGGTGGAGAGAGCGTGGGAAAAAACATGTGAGCGTGGGAAAAACTTTATTTTCCAATCAATTATCATCGGAAAATGGTGTTCGATACATGAATTTGGGATGCCTTTAAAAGCCAAACAAGATGGCACCATCCAATTCAATTTATCTTGAGCGGTTGAAAAATTCAAATTTTTTCGTGATTTTTAACTCCCGTGAAAATGAGAATTTTGGGAATTTAAAATGTTGGGTTAAATCAACTTTGACTTACCTATGATAGGTTAGGTTAGGTTTGATTGGGCTGGTTTAGGTTAAGGTTAAATTTGAGGTTAAAGAAAAACTGTGCCAGAACCGGTAGTGCTTTTAGTGAAGCGACCACACCCAAAAATTCTATTATTTTTTCCCCAATTAATCGTGATCGGAAATTTGTATTTGATACATGAATTTGGGGTGCCTTTAAAATCTGAACAAGATGGCGTCTTCTAATTCTAATTCCCCTCTGGGGTTAAAAAGTGCAAAATTTTTCGTGATTTTTAGCTCCCATGAAAATGGGAATTTTCGAGATCGGATAGATTGCATTGATTCGACTTAAACTTACCTATTTTAGGTTAGGTTAGGTTTAATTAAGTTGACTTAGGTCAAGGTTAAATTTGAGGTTAAAGAAAAACTGCGCCAGAACCGGTACCCTGCCCTACTAATATCGGTTCGAATTTTTCTGTGTATGATGATTACGAATTGCAGCAGTGAACGGTCTTTTTCGAAACTCAAGTTGATAAAAAACGAGATAAGAAACAGTATGACACAAGAAAGACTGAGTTCTTTATCAATTTTGTGTATCGAAAATGATGCAGAGTATTGATTTTAAAGATATAATCGACGATTTTGCTAGTCGAAAAGTTCAAAAAAAACTAATGTAAACTGTACTACGCACAAAAAAAGGAGACACTTTTCATGGCATTTCAATTCGTAAGTGTTCCTTACCTTTATGTATATAGTATATTCTTTGGTACCATTTATATAAACTAAATCAACTCTAAGATTTTCAAGAATTGTTTAATGACAATTTTTTTTTATTTGATAGAATATTTTGAATATGAATTTTCTCGAATTCTATGTTAAATATAAATAAACTGTTCAAATATCAACAAGCAGTCTTTTTTTTCATCAGAGTATTTATAAGGGCCCCCAAAATCAGCATGGCCAATGGGCCCCTGAATGTGTGAAAACGGCCCTGGGGCTCAAACTGAAGCTGAACGGGCACTCTAGCCATCAGACGTGTTTCACATTATTTTTGTGAATGATAGCTTGGTAACTATTTCACTAGATGATGACTAATTGGTGAAGCATTTGAACGACTCTGCCTCCCCACCCTAGAAGGCCTAGTTAGACTAGTAAGACTAGGCGAAGAGCGGAGCATACGAGAGATCTGGCAACGTTCCAGGTATCTGGAAAGCTAGTTACATACTAATCCACCAGAGTGCTTCAAAACCGGACCAAACTCGATTGACTCGATTGTAGACTCAATTGTTTGTTGCCTTGAGTCGGGACTCGAGACTTGATCAGTCATGGTAGCTGGCGCACAGCCTTAACTCCGGGATCCGCTGTGAAGCCAAAGTGCTTCTAAATCGGGCAACATCGGGAAAATTTGTATAGTGATAATGGAAAAAACCCGTATATGTCAGTGCTAAAATAACTTGTTTTGTGATATGAAATGATTTTTTATCATGATTGCTCCATGTAGTGATTATGGATGTACCAATCAGTGCAAGTCTGGTGGAAATATTTCTTTTCAAACAAGTAATTTTATCTTTTTATTGTCTACTAGCAGCTACCCGTCCTTCGTACGGATTATGTTTGGAAATACTACTAAATATGTTTTGGCTTTTTCGATAGCAACGATCATGAAGTTGTTAGCAGCTTAGTTAACAACTTAGGACGTAAACAATTCAGTTACAGTTATCAGAGAGAATATTTGAGAACAGCTGATTGATAAATCATCATAAATTACGTGATTTGTTGTTGTTCTCATGTGGTAATAATAGTGCTACCTGGCGAATTCCCAAGAGCCTAGCACAAACCGCACCTTCCTAAAATGTTAATTTTTGTTTTTATAAATTGGAATCAGAAAATTTTGTTTTTTTTTTCAACAAAGAAATAATTGATAAAACATAAGATGAGCTTTAATTCACCAGACATATGTTTCCTAAAAAACTGCAATGCTCCGACTACACAAGTCTGCAGACAGCGTAAATAACGCCGCGAAGGGCCCACCATTTATATTTGAGAACAGCTGATTGATATATCATGATAAATTACATGATTTGTTCTTATTCTTATGTGGTAATAAAACTTGGAAGAAATGTATCCAAAATCGCACAATACTTGGTTTTTAAACGTTTATTATTCTGTTGAAAAAAAGTTAATCTAGTTTTTTATAGCTAAAGACATTGTCAATAATGTTTTCAATACTGTTCAATAACTAAAATCCCGATCGATGCTCTCGTTTTTGAGGAGAAGGCCGCGTAAAATGTATCCAAAATCGCACAGTACTTGGTTTTTAAACGTTTATTACTCTGTTAAAAAAAAGTTAATTTCGTTTTTTATAGCTAAAGACATTGTCAATAATGTTTTCAATACTGTTCAATAACTAAATTCCCGATCGATGCTCTCGTTTTTGAGGAGAAGGCAGCGAAAAATACCTTTGCGGCCGTGACAGACAGACAGAAAGTGAGATAAGACTATTTTCGGCTTATTTAATGTATAAAACGTAAAAATAACCAAAAAATATACAATTCTGATAAATGTACAGACAAAACTCTAATTTTATTTATATAGATGTGCAAGCATAGCTTTACAAGATTGTTTTCTGCTTCCTCACTTTTATGGTTTTTTTACACTAGCAGCTACCCGTCCTTCATATGGATTATGTTTAGAAATACGACTAAATATGTTTCGGCTTTTTCGATAGCAACGATCATGAAGTTGTTAGCAGCTTAGTTAACAACTTAGGACATAAACAATTCAGTGACAGTTATCAGAGTGAATATTTGAGAACAGCTGATTGATAAATCATCATAAATTATGTGATTTGTTGTTGTTCTCATGTGGTAATAATAGTGCTACCTGGCGAATTCCCAAGAGCCTAGCACAAACCGCACCTTCCTAAAATGTTAATTTTTGTTTTGATAAATTCAAATTAGAAAATTTTGTTTTTTTTTTCAACAAAGAAATAATTGATAAAACATAAGATGAGCTTTGATTCACCAGACATATGTTTCCTAAAAGACTGCAATGCTCCAACTACACAAGTCTGCAGACAGCGTAAATAACGCCGCGAAGGGCCCACCAAATTTATATTTGAGAACAGCTGATTGATATATCATGATAAATTACGTGATTTGTTCTTATTCTTATGTGGTAATAAAACTTGGAAGAAATGTATCCAAAATCGCACAATACTTGGTTTTCAAACGTTTATTATTCTGTTGAAAAAAAAATTAATTTAGTTTTTTATAGCTAGACATTGTCAATAATGTTTTCAATACTGTTCAATAACTAAAATCCCGATCGATGCTCTCGTTTTTGAGGAGAAGGCCACGTAAAATGTATCCAAAATCGCACAGTACTTGGTTTTTAAACGTTTATTACTCTGTTAAAAAAAAGTTAATTTCGTTTTTTATAGCTAAAGACATTGTCAATAATGTTTTCAATACTGTTCAATAACTAAATTCCTGATCGATGCTCTCGTTTTTGAGGAGAAGGCAGCGAAAAATACCTTTGCGGCCGTGACAGACAGACAGAAAGTGAGATAAGACTATTTTCGGCTTATTTAATGTATAAAACGTAAAAATAACCAAAAAATATACAATTCTGATAAATGTACAGACAAAACTCTAATTTTATTTATATAGATGTGCAAGCATAGCTTTACAAGATTGTTTTCTGCTTCCTCACTTTTATGGTTTTTTTACACTAGCAGCTACCCGTCCTTCATATGGATTATGTTTAGAAATACGACTAAATATGTTTCGGCTTTTTCGATAGCAACGATCATGAAGTTGTTAGCAGCTTAGTTAACAACTTAGGACGTAAACAATTCAGTGACAGTTATCAGAGTGAATATTTGAGAACAGCTGATTGATAAATCATCATAAATTATGTGATTTGTTGTTGTTCTCATGTGGTAATAATAGTGCTACCTGGCGAATTCCCAAGAGCCTAGCACAAACCGCACCTTCCTAAAATGTTAATTTTTGTTTTGATAAATTCAAATTAGAAAATTTTGTTTTTTTTTCAACAAAGAAATAATTGATAAAACATAAGATGAGCTTTGATTCACCAGACATATGTTTCCTAAAAGACTGCAATGCTCCAACTACACAAGTCTGCAGACAGCGTAAATAACGCCGCGAAGGGCCCACCAAATTTATATTTGAGAACAGCTGATTGATATATCATGATAAATTACGTGATTTGTTCTTATTCTTATGTGGTAATAAAACTTGGAAGAAATGTATCCAAAATCGCACAATACTTGGTTTTCAAACGTTTATTATTCTGTTGAAAAAAAATTTAATTTAGTTTTTTATAGCTAGACATTGTCAATAATGTTTTCAATACTGTTCAATAACTAAAATCCCGATCGATGCTCTCGTTTTTGAGGAGAAGGCCACGTAAAATGTATCCAAAATCGCACAGTACTTGGTTTTGAAACGTTTTTTACTAGGTTAAAAAAATTTAATTTCGTTTTTTATAGCTAAAGACATTGTCAATAATGTTTTCAATACTGTTCAATAACTAAAATCCCGATCGATGCTCTCGTTTTTGAGGAGTAGGCCGCGAAAAATACCTTTGCGGCCGTGACAGACAGACAGACAGACAGACAGACAGACAGACAGACAGACAGACAGACAGACAGAAAGTGAGATAAGACTATTTTCGGCTTATTTAATGTATAAAACGTGAAAATATCCAAAAAATATATAATTCTGATAAATGTACAGACAAAACTCTAATTTTATTTATATAGATAAAAAATTATGTACTACCATATTCACCACTTCAAATTTGTTCTTATAAGCCTTAATTACTCGCGATATACCATACAGTGATACATTACTGTAATGTATTAATATATTATACAGTAATATAATATACAGTAATAATAACTCTTTTAATCAAGCGATTTTGCTTGAACTGCAATGCAATGGCATTGGTGAGCATTCTTGGGCTTTTCAATGTGAATTTATATAATTACTAGCTATTGTGCCCGTCCTTCGTACGGATTATGTTTAAAAATAAGACTAAATATGTTTCGGCTTTTTTGATAGCAACGATCATGAAGTTGTTAGCAGCTTAGGCCCCGTTCAGACGATACAGTTTTTTTGCGGTACGGTTTTTTTACTGTACGGCGTCAACTGTACTGTGATGTTCACACGGTCCGGCTTTGCTGCTTATTGCTGTGCTCTCCTCCTTCTTCCATTGCGCTTCCAGTTCAGTTTTATTTATTCCAGTCCAGGATTTTATTTTTTATTTTTGTAAGATTTTTTAAAATAAGTTTCTTACTGAAGGTTTCTTTTAAATTTTGATCAAAGTATGCAAATTCTGGTTTCAATATTCTACACATTTTTCTCTCATTATTTTTATATTAATCTTAAGTCTTGTCCCACAAGGCGGGTCTCTCATATATTAGACAAATTAAATTTTCACAATTAATATCTTCCACTTCTGGACACTGGAATTCACTAATAAGATGACCAATGCTGAAGAATATCAATGAAGAAGATCAAAACGATCTGAAGACTGCTTCCAGCGTAATAAGCGTATCGTTTGAACATATCCGTTACCGGTACAATACATGTGCCACCGGATACGGATAGTTATTTTGCGGTACAGCTGATTTTAGTGATACAGTTTTCGAAGACAAAACCGAATGTAGAAATCGGCTAGAACAGCTTTTTTACTGGATCCAGTCGAAACAGTATTGTGTGAACATACAATATGAAATGTACATGCAAACGAAAGCACTGCAAAATAACTGATACAGCAAATTTACTGTACCGCACAAAAACTGTATCTTGTGAACGGGCCCTTAGTAAAGAACTTAGAAAGTCAGCAATTCAGTGACAGGTATCGGAGAGAATATTTTTTGAGAAGAGCTGATTAATATATCATGATAGATTATGTGATTTGTTCTTATGTGGTAATAATAGTGCTACCTGGCGAATTCCCAAGAGCCTAGCACAAACCGCACCTTCCTAAAATGTTAATTTTTGTTTTGATAAATTTAAATTAGAAAATTTTGTTTGTTTTCCAAAAAGAAATAATTGATAAAACATAAGATGAGCTTTGATTCACCAGACATATGTTTCCTAAAAAACTGCAATGCTCCAACTACACAAGTCTGCAGACAGCGTAAATAACGCCGCGAAGGGCCCACCATTTATATTTGAGAACAGCTGATTGATATATCATGATAAATTACATGATTTGTTCTTATTCTTATGTGGTAATAAAACTTGGAAGAAATGTATCCAAAATCGCACAATACTTGGTTTTTAAACGTTTATTATTCTGTTAAAAAAAAAGTTAATTTAGTTTTTTATAGCTAAAGACATTGTCAAAAAAGTTTTCAATACTGATAAATAACTTAAATCCCGATCGATGCTCTCGTTTTTCAGTAGAAGGCCGCGTAAAATGTATCCAAAATCGCAAAACACTTGGTTTTTAAACGTTTATTACTCTGTTAAAAAAAAAGTTAATTTAGTTTTTTATAGCTAAAGACATTGTCAATAAACTGTTCAATACTGTTCAATAACTAAAATCCCAATCGATGCTCTCGTTTTTGAGGAGAAGGCCGCATAAAATGCCTTTGGGGCCGTGACAGACAGACAGACAGACAGACAGACAGACAGACAGACAGACAGAAAGTGAGATTAGACTATTTTCGGCTTATCTGATGTATAAAACGTAAAAATAACCAAAAAATATATAATTCTGATAAATGTACAGACAAAACTCTAATTTTATTTATATAGATATTATTGTATTACTAGCTATTGTGCCCGTCCTTCGTACGGATTATGTTTAGAAATAAGACTACATATGTTTCGGCTTTTTTGATAGCAACGATCATGAAGTTGTTAGCAGCTTAGGCCCTGTTCAGACGATACAGTTTTTTTGCGGTACAGTTTTTTTACTGTACGGCGTCAACTGTACTGTGATGTTCACACGGTCTGGCTTTGCTGCTTATTGCAGTGCTCTCCTCCTTCTTCCATTGCGCTTCCTTCTTCTTCTTCTTCTTCTTCAGTGAAGCCGGTCCCTATCCAGCGATCGTTTAAATGTCTGTTCCTTTACTAAATTCCTTGAGGGCCGTCCGTTCCTATCATTTTCTGCTTCCATAACAAATGTTTTTTTTTATGGAGTGGGGGAGTTAGCCCCACATCCAACCCCCAACCTGGAGGACCAGGGAATTTTTTCAGGTTTCCAACCTTAGCCTTTAACAAACCAATGCTGAACTACAAGGCAGCAGTCAATTTTCTATTGGGTTTTCTTCCCCTAGCCTTTGGATTTCCATTGACCTCCATCTGCAAGGCAGCAGTTTCTATGCTGGTTTTGATCCACCCCGGGTATTTCATTTCCCTGGTATCACCTATATCTAGGAGGCATCCCCCAATCCGCCACCTGGGGAGGCGCCCGATAGGAGACCAGCAACTCCCACCATTGCGCTTCCAGTTCAGTTTTATTTATTCCAGTCTAGAATTTTTTTTTTATTTCTGTAAGATTTTTTTAAATAAGTTTCTTACTGAAGGTTTCTCTTAAATTTTGATCAAAGTACGCAAATTCCGGTTTCAATATTCTACACATTTTTCTCTCATTATTTTTATATTAATCTTAAGTCTTGTCCCAAAAGGCGGGTCTCTCATATATTAGAGAAATTTAATTTTCACAATTAATATCTTCCACTTCTGGACACTGGAATTCACTAATAAGAAGATCAATGCTGAAGAATATCAATGAAGAAGATCAATGCTGACGATCTGAAGACTGCTTCCAGCATAATAAGCATATCGTTTGAACATATCCATTACTGGTACAATACATGTGCCACCGGATACGGATAGTTATTTTGCGGTACAGCTGATTTTAGTGATACAGTTTTCGAAGACAAAACCAAATGTAGAAATCGGCTAGAACAGCTTTTTTACTGGATCCAGTTGAAACAGTATTGTGTGAACATACAATATGAAATGTACATGCAAACGAAAGCACTGCAAAATAACTGAAACAGCAAATTTACTGTACCGCACAAAAACTGTATCTTGTGAACGGGCCCTTAGTAAAGAACTTAGAATGTAAACAATTCAGTGACAGGTATCTGAGAGAATATTTTTTGAGAACAGCTGATTAATATATCATGATAAATTACATGATTTGTTCTTATGTGGTAATAATAGTGCTACCTGGCGAATTCCCAAGAGCCTAGCACAAAGCGCACCTTCCTAGAATGTTAATTTTTGTTTTGATAAATTCAAATTAGAAAATTTTGTTTTTTTTCAACAAAGAGATAATTGATTAAACATAAGATGAGCTTTAATTCACCAGACATATGTTTCCTAAAAGACTGCAATGCTCCGACTACACAAGTCTGCAGACAGCGTAAATAACGCCGCGAAGGGCCCACCATTTATATTTGAGAACAGCTGATTGATACATCATGATAAATTACGTGATTTGTTCTTATTCTTATGTGGTAATAAAACTTGGAAGAAATGTATCCAAAATCGCACAATACTTGGTTTTTAAACGTTTATTATTCTGTTGAAAAAAAAGTTAATTTAGTTTTTTATAGCTAAAGACATTGTCAATAATGTTTTCAATACTGTTCAATAACTAAAATCCCGATCGATGCTCTCGTTTTTGAGGAGAAGGCCGCGTAAAATGTATCCAAAATCGCACAGTACTTGGTTTTTAAACGTTTATTACTCTGTTGAAAAAAAAGTTAATTTAGTTTTTTATAGCTAAAGACATTGTCAATAATGTTTTCAATACTGTTCAATAACTAAAATCCCGATCGATGCTCTCGTTTTTGAGGAGAAGGCCGCGAAAAATACCTTTGCGGCCGTGACAGACAGACAGACAGACAGACAGACAGACAGACAGACAGACAGACAGAAAGTGAGATAAGACTATTTTCGGCTTATTTAATGTATAAAACGTGAAAATATCCAAAAAATATATAATTCTGATAAATGTACAGACAAAACTCTAATTTTATTTATATAGATAGGCTCATATTATGAGCCTACTGAATTCTGAAGCATACGGTATGGTATCTAAAAAATATAATATACATATTTATTTATTAATACAGTACATATATTTCCTTGGTGTTGCAGTTCCATAATATTAATCTTTCACTTGATATTTAAACGTTAATGATACTTAGAAAAATCTTCACTAAAGAGTTTAACATTTAATGTTCGTGTGATGGCAATTTCGAATTTTTGTAATGCTACCTCAGACACAACTGGAGGCCTACTGCTGAATCAAGTTTATGATATTTTAATAAACTAATTCAGTATGTCTGCTCCACAAGATAGCCTATTGAATAAAGCGTTGTAGAATTTTCCCTAGTTTATCTTTTCTTATAGGTGGATTTTTATTAGTTACTTAAGTTTGGATGTTATAAGTTATTTATTGGCTTCTTATTCGATAAATTTTTCATAATGTAGGCTTTATAAAATTTCTCATATTTTCAAAGTTTGAAAATTCAACTAACAATTTTAAAATAAAAGAAATTTTAAAACAAAAAAGAAACCGACTTCTATGAAATGTTACTCAAACTAAAAATTCAACTAAAAATTTTAAAATAAAAGATATTTTAAAACAAAAAAAGAAACCGACTTCTATGAAATGTTACTCAATGCCCTTCAGTGCACGTTGGGTCACTCATGACCCATACCATCTGAATGTCATTTTCTTATGAATTGAGTGTGATTTGGTCTGAATGCACAGATCTGTGGCACAAACCAGTCAGTCGTTGTAGTACAAGAATTGATCGTTAGAGTGCAGAACTAGCTTGATAATCGAATTCTCCTACAGGCTTGCAACCTATGCTATTGTTGATAGATATACATATTTTGATTATCAAGCTGGAAACGAATCACAAACATTTGGGTTATTGAAAATATACTATGTTTCTTATTATAGTTCTGTTATTTGGTTCACATAATGATAATTCTTCTCAAATAATTTCATCCCTTCAATTTTCTCAAAAGAAGCTTTGGGTCACTGGTGACCCACTGGGCATTCACCATGCCGGTTCCACGTGCCATGCTGGAGTAAGTTTGAGGTTATAATATCAGTAATTGGTGTGATTGAAATTCGGTCGCGATCGTTTATAAGTTTCAAATCAATTTTTCATTCAATTTCGGTTTTGTTTCTAGTAAATACCTATTATTTGACTTTTTTTGTGTTCGATAAGCAGTGCTTTAGACATGAGTAGGCCAGTAATAGTAGATAGACAATGATTACTACTTTGCAAGCTCACTTTGCTAGGCCACATAATTCATTAGTATAGAATAGTATAGAAAGAGTAAATAGATTAGATTCATGTAGGCCGTTGTTCAAGAGACTTGGTCTCCTAACTGTACCCTGCTTATATGTGTATGAAGCTACTTTATATGTAAAAACGAATGATATTAACCAAAATCTTGATGTACATGATTATAATACAAGAAGCCGAGGAGATTATCACTTGGTGAGTCACAATAGTAGCTTATTCAAACAAAAACCTAGTTATATTGGTAGGAAATTCTACAACAAGCTACCGCAGTTTTTGAAGAGTCTTGAAAATATAGAAATATTTAAAAAACAATTGAAGAAATATTTAGTTGATAAAGCTTTTTATAGTGTACAAGAGTTCCTTTCACTTCAAAATTAAGCCTCACCTCAACTAATTTAAGTAATTATGTAATATAGTGTATAATATTGTTGATTTGACTTGTCTTATACTCCTTAACTGGAATCTCCAAGACGTAATCTACAAAAAAAAAAAATGATTGTAAGTTTGTTAGTGGAAGTGGATTTATTTGAGTTGGAAATTGGGTTTTTATTTCGAATTTATTAGATTAGTTATATTTGTTAGTATATAGTATGAATTCAGTTGATTAGACTTTTGTGATTGCTGATGAGTTTGATGATAGTTGAATGGTAGATGAGTACTGCTAGTTGATTATTTTGATTAGCGATTGATTAGAGTGCAGAGTAGTGACTATTTAGTGGTATATTTAGGATAGGCGTTTAGGGAGGAATCTAGAATAATAATTTCACAATTTTTGCTACTTGTTGGGCTAGTTTGATAGGTACAGTTGCTATAATAAGAATCATAATAGAAAATGGATCCATATGAAAATTTAGATGGTGATGAATTGATATATGAAGTTGAGAAAATCTTGGCAATCCCATATGATAGTGAAGATGGACTTGATCTTTCCGAAAGTGATGATGAAGAGAGTAATATTCATTCCCCTACTACACAAAATTATGACATTCCTCAAGAGCCAATAATGAGTCCACAGCCTAGTACTTCTCGAGCTACTAGTACTGAACAAACAGTTCCAATTTCAGAAGATACTGAAGATAATCGTCCTCCAGCAGCACCAGCAAGTGATCTTCCCTTCAAATTCAGAAATATAATATGGAAGCATGCTAGTTTACAGCGAGCTGAGGAGGATATAAAATTTTCAGAGAAACCAACTTATCAAACAATATTAGAGCTATGGACAGTCCAATGCAGTTTTTCAATTTTGTTTTTCAATGAAGAGATATTAGATCATATTTGTCATGAGTCGCACAAATACAGTGTCCAAATCAATCCAAATAAACCCTACCCATTGACTCAGGCTGAACTGAAAAAGTTCCTGGGTGTATGCACTCTAATGTCGGTTATCCATTCTCAAATAGTAGAAAGTGTGGAGTGTTTCTGTGTTTGCACAAGGAAAAGAATTGCTTCACAGAATACCACAATAATTGAGAAAATTAGTGTGTCATCATCATTTTGTAAATATTCATTTTTTCACCATTTGAACCAGTTAGCCTTAGTTACATTAGATTAGAGGTTCCTTCAAATCAATGGTGGGGGGGGGGGGGGTTTGTTGAGGAAATTTTTTGAAATCAACTTGTGTGTATATAATAAGTGTATAAGTGCGCTCATAAGTGTATAGTAGCTGTAAACAATATGAAGAGTCATAGAGGAAACTTTTAGTGAACAGCTACACAATAATGATGTTAATCTCATTCAAATGCATAGTATGCCATCAGTGACCCAAACCATATTTTTGACCCTGGAATCAATATTTGGTGAGTAGAAATTTTTTAATCATTTTTCCATGAACAATACACTTGTAATACAATACATTGATTTTTTTCATTGGAAATTTTTTTTTTGTGCACTGAAGGGTTAAGGGTGTTTGAAAAAAAAAATTTATTCACTTCTTTTTGTTGGAAACTCTAAAGTTCATTTAGTTAAAACCAAATGTGACATTAAAAAAATCGAAAAAAATAAATTGCGGCCTATGTGTGACCTTAAAGTGTACATTTTGAGCATTCTTTGTCCAAGCTACAAATGGAAACGAAAAACACCATAGCAATGAAACTTTGGAACAATTTTCTTTAAAATATGCTCTTTACAGTGGTCTATTTTTAATAACAAAATATACATATATATTTTTTTTTACAAAAACCCTTTTTTATTGCATTGTTCAGTGAAATTTTCAGTTTTAAATTTTGGTTTCCATACGTGGGTTTTAATTCCCTACTCAATGCAATTCTTTTTTCTTATTATATGTATTCGTTTAGAAACGTAGTTTGTTTGAACAAGTCAATGTTTTTACGTGCGCTCGTGCGCAACACCGCGCGTGCGAGGAATGAAAGGGAGGTAAGGGTGGGGCGGTAGCCTTCCCGTTCACTGCTGAGCGGCCGGCAGTTTTTTTTTTTTTTTTTTTTTGTAGATTACGTCTTGGAGACTCCAGTTAAAGAGTATAAGACAAGTGAGATCAACAATATTATACACTAGATACCATAATTACTTCAATTAGTTGAGGTGAGGCTTAATTTTGATGTGAAAGGAACTCTTGTACACTATAAAAAGCTTTATCAACTAAATATTTCTTCAATTGTTTTTTTAATATTTCTATATTTTCAAGACTCTTCAAAAACTGCGGTAGCTTGTTGTAGAATTTCCTACCAATATAACTAGGTTTTTGTTTGAATAAGCTACTATTGCGACTCACCAAGTGATAATCTCCTCGGCTTCTTGTATTATAATCATGTACATCAAGATTTTGGTTAATATCATTCGTTTTTACATATGAAGTAGCTTCATACACATATAAGCAGGGTACAGTTAGGAGACCAAGTCTCTTGAACAACGGCCTACATGAATCTAATCTATTTACTCTTTCTATACACCTAACCGCTTTCTTTTGGATCTTAAACACCCTATCAAGATTTTGTTTTGATGAATTACCCCATACTAAGATAGCATACCTAATATGTGACAGTAAGAGCCCATGGTAAGCTGTAAAAAGTAGCTTTTTGTCATTCAATCTAGCGAGCTGTCGCAGGACAAATACCCCAGATGAAATTTTACTACATATTTTCTCAATGTATGGAGTCCAGGTCAATCGTCTATCCAACATAACTCCTAGAAATGCAATTTTTTCTTCCTGGTCTAATTGATTATCGTTTACAAACACGTTTATAGCCCTATCTTCATTTAAATTATGTTTGTTTTTGAATTGAAGGTATTGGCATTTTTTACTATTTATAGTTAATTTCAACTGATTTAAAAATTGGACAATGGACTGCACACCTATATGGGCACTTATTTCTAAATTATCTAGAATGGAATTGCTGAAAATGAGTGATGTATCATCAGCAAATAAGAGGGCTCTACCACTAATTAATTCTTTAGGTAAACGGTTGACATATAACAAAAAAAGCAATGGACCTAGTATTGACCCCTGAGGCACTCCAGCTTGCACCTCTAATTTATTAGATTTATTCTTTACTATACTATTACCAACTACTGTAGTTAGTTCTACACATTGTTTTCTCCCAATAAGATATGATTCAAACCATTTCAGTTCAACCCCATTTACACCTACATTTTGCAGTATTTCCAATAAAGTTCTATGATTAACACAATCAAATGCCTTCGACAGATCTAAGAAGATTGCAGTAGCTTTATCACCTGAATCTATTATATCTATTAGTTTTTCAACTAGAGAAACTATGACTGTCTTAGTTGATCTCCCTTTCTGGAAGCCATGCTGTTCATCACAGATAAAGTTATAGCTTCTTGAAGGTGCAGAAGTAACCTATTTAGAACTACTCTTTCAAAAATTTTACTTATTACATTTAAAATACTAATGGGCCTATAGTTTTCTACCTTTTCTCTATCACCACTTTTGAAGATTGGCAAGATCTTCTCCTCTTTTAAGTTATCTGGAAAAACACCTTGTTCTAATGAATGATTGATCAGATGAATCAAAGGGTCTAACAAAATTGATCTTTACATTGTTTCAGAATTTTACTGGATACCCCATCCATTCCTACAGTTTTTTTATTATTTAAACTATCAATGATATTTGACAGCTCGTCTTGGCATACTGGGTGGAATTTTAACTCGTTCTGAATCCCCTCAGTATTCCTCATGTTTGCATCACTAATACCTGTATTAAGAGATTTTTGAAGATTCTTAGCAACCAGTTGATAATATCTGTTAAAGAAATTACAAATGTCTACACTATCATCAATATATTTGTTATTTTCGTTAATTATTCTGGGGACACTAGTATAAGCATCTACATGAGCTACTTGCCTATTTTTGTTTATTACATCCCACACTGCTGTGTTAAAGTACACACTATTATTCCAAATTTCAGCTGTTTTCTTACATTTCGCTCTTTTCACTTCTCTTGTATAATTTTTCTTTAGAGCTTTGTAATTATCTTCACTTAACATATTTCTAGATAGTTTGAATTCATCATATGCATCTTTAACCCTATTTCTTTCTGCAAGGATATCATCAGTTATCCACTCTTCCATCTTGTCTAATTTGTTCTTTACAGGGACTTTTTTAACTGGATAACTCATAGTAATATGAAACCTTAAAATATTAATGAAACTATCATATTTGTCATTTAAACTATTGCTATTGTGAACCCTACTCCAGTTTTCTTGTAGCAGATTCTGCTTCAAACAATCGATATTCCCCTGTCCACATTGTTGAATTTCTTTCATTACTCTACTCTTTTTAATTGATTTATGACCTTGCAACCCCACCTCTAAGATTTGATAGTCATGATCAGATAGTTCCGAGCCGCCTAATCTTGTTTTAGAGTAATCTATATTAGTAAGGATGTTATCAATTATTGTTTGTGATGTGACCTTGGGGCTTCCGTTGTCGTCTTGAATGTGTTTTTTACCTTTTAGTCACCTTTGAGTTACAGTTTATTCACCGTTAGGCGCCATGGTGGAATGAAACATTATAAAAATTTGGTAATTGCCAACTGTTTCAACCCGTCAATGCAAGTATTATTCAAGTATATTAATAATAATTCTTTCTTTTATTAAGGCGTTTTGCCATTTGACATGTACATGAGCATGAACTATTGGCTAAAACCACCTCCAAACCTAGAGACCGCCTGGAACTGTTTATCACATTACTTCAGAACGGCCTCTCATTACTTTAGCTTATTCAAGCTACCCTGCTGCAACAAGATCTCTCTTCTTTGTCTGTAGTATGGTGATTATATAGTTAGCCATCTTCACCCATTGCTGCTTGCCTTGGAGCATGACAGAAACAACGTTTTCTGGGGATAACCAACCCAGTTCTGCCTGCACTCTTTCTCTTAGTTCTTCCCACCTGCTACACAGAAAGAAGGTGTGTTCAACATCATCTCTACTTTTAGGACAGTAAAGACATTCAGGTGTATCTGCTTTGCCCAACTGATGGAGAAAAGATCGGAAATATCCATGACCAGTCAGGAACTGTGTCACAAAGTACCCCACTTCTCCATGAGGCCGGTTTACCCACTGCTTGACTCTGGGTATCAGCCTTGATGTCCAGTGTCCACGTGCTTCAAGATTCCAGTCGTTCTGCCATGCTTGGAAAGTTCTGTTCCTTTCAACTCTTGCAATATCTTCTTTCCTTTCTCCAGCTTTACATTTTTGATATATATTATATCGCTCCTGTGCTAGAAGGGTGATTGGGATGACCCCTGCAACCAGCATAACAGCAGGCTCTGACACAGTGCGATATGCTGATGCAACTCTCAGTGCTGCTCTTCTCTGGACCTGCAGAAGTCTTTTCCTATTGTACTCCCATCTGAGAGCAGGTGCCCACACCTCTACTCCATAAAGCAAAACAGAGTTCACTGTTGACATCAACAATCGTCTTCTGCTGGCTCTTGGGCCTCCAACATTAGCCATTAGACCACTGAGAGCTGTGACAGCCTTTGCAGCTTTAGTGATTACCCCTGATATATGCTCTGAGAAGCTCATTTTAGTGTCAATCATAAGTCCCATTTCACATTTCTCACAACAGACACCTGTGAATTTCTCTCTTTCTGACTTTTTGGCTCTACCTACTCCTGCTGTAGTCTCCATATCTCCCATTTTATCTGATTCCAAAGGAGTCACAACAACATCATTCTCTTCTGAATCTCTCTTTCGCTTCTTGGCCGGTCTGGAAGGAGAAGGAATTCGGTTTTGGGATGCTTTCTCCTTTAGCCTATCAATTGCATTTTGGTGAACCTTCCTACAATAATACAGCTTATCCACATTCTCCTCAATTATTACCAGACCATTTTTAACCACCATAGACATGTTTGGCTGCTTATTAGCAGCTTTGCGCATGTCCCCAAGAGTTTTCCTTATTGCACTCAGAACAGCCTGCTCAGTATTCTCAGCATCCTCAAGCTGTGTCATCAGGATACTCTAATAACATCAGGATATAATAATATCCTGATACATCAGGATATTATTAATAATAATAATAATAATAATAATAATAATAATAATAATAATAATAATAATAATGATAATAATAATAATAATAATAATTATAATAATAATAATAATTATAATAATAATAATAAAAGACTTATATGAGACTTATAAATTATAAAATTATAATTTATAAGTCTCATCATATAAGTCTTTTTTTATTATTATTATTATTATTATTATTATTATAAGTCCATTACTATCATTGGTATTTTATTATTAGTCTATTATCATTGGACCTAATAGTAAATTATTATTATTATATTAATGACACAGTTCCTGACTGGTCATGGATATTTCCGATCTTTTCTCCATCAGTTGGGCAAAGCAGATACACCTGAATGTCTCTACTGTCCTAAAAGTAGAGATGATGTTGAACACACCTTCTTTCTGTGCAGCAGGTGGGAAGAACTAAGAGAAAGAGTGCAGGCAGAACTGGGTTGGTTATCCCCAGAAAACGTTGTTTCTGTTATGCTCCAAGGCAAGCAGCAATGGGTGAAGATGGCTAACTATACAATCACCATACTACAGACAAAGAAGAGAGATCTTGATGCAGCAGGGTAGCTTGAATAAGCTAAAGGAATGAGAGGCCGTTCTGAAGTAATGTGATAAACAGTTCCAGGCGGCCTCTAGGTTTGGAGGTGGTTTTAGCCAATAGTTCATGCTCATGTACATGTCAAAATGGCAAAACGCCTTAATAAAAGAAATTGAAAAAAAAAAATTAAAAATTATATTATTATTACTATTACTATTATTATTATTATTAATTATTATTATTATTATTATATATAATATATATTATATTATTTTATTATATAATGTATACTGTAATATAAACTTGAAAAAAACACTTTTAAATGGAAACTAACTCACGTTATGGCGTGACGGCCGTTTCGCTCTGTTGTCTAGAGCATCGTCAGACCACCCACAGTACACTGACTTAAGGTATGAGTTTGAGGGTTATGTATGTTGGAATGGTGATGGGGTGGGGGAATGAGTAGGTGGGAGGTTTGAAATTGGGATTATTTTGTCAAATAGAGTATGTGAGAAGAAGTTAAGTTGATCATTTAAAATGTTGTCAGGTTGCTGCTTTGCATGTTTGTAAATTTCATATTGTTCTAAAACATTGAGTTTCTGGCTTTTGTGAGTGAAGTGTAGTGTGTCTAAATTAGTGTCAATGTCTGTATAACTGTGGCCTGTTGAAATGATGTGTTCAGCAAAAGTGGAATGTGTGTTTGGGTGTGAGATGGCTCTTGTGTGTTCTTTGAATCTAGTGGTGAATGTCCTGCCAGTTTGTCCTATGTAGAACTTGTTGCAGTCATCACATTTCAATTTGTAAATTCCAGATCTGTTGTACTTGTTTTGAGATGTTGTCTGAGAATGCAGGTGTTTTTTGAGTGAATTAGTTGTTCTGTAAGCTATTTTATATTTGAGTTTCCTGAATGAAGCTGCTATTTTATGAGTTTTGTTGTTGAGGTAAGTAAGTGTGATGAGTTAGTTTCACGCCATAACGTGAGTTAGTTTCCATTTAAAAGTGTTTTTTTCAAGTTTATATTACATATTAGTGGAAACAAGATGGATCTTCAACATCATAATGTATACTGTACTTATATTATTGATTTTGTCATGTAAAAGTGAGATAATAAAAAATAAAGAAAGAAAGAAATTATATTATTATTACTATTACCATTACTATTACTATTATTAATATTATTAATTATTATTATTATTATTATTATTACTATTATTATTACTATTATTATTGCTATTATTATTATTACTATTATTATTATTATTATTATTATTATTATTATTATTATTATCATTATTATTATTATTATCATTATTATTATTATTATTATTATTATTATTATTATTATTATTAGTATTTTATAATTATTCTATTATCATTGGACCTAATAGTCAATTATTATTATTTTTCTTATTATTATTATTATCATTATTATTATTATTATTATTATTATTATTATTGTTATCTGTCTATTATTATAATTTTTAGTCCATTACTATTATTAGTATTTCATTATCAGTCTTTATCATTGGACCTGATAGTAAATTATTAGTATTATTATTTTTATTAGTTTATTATTAGTATATTACTATTATTATTAAAATTATCATTATTATTATTATTAAATTATTATTATTATTCTATTATTATTTTTATTTCATTTTGTTTTAGAATTATTATTATTATTATTATTATTATTATTATTACAATTATTATTCTATTGTTATAATTTTCAAATGCAATAAATGTTCGTTATGAATAATACCATACATGAACCATCACCACCTAACCTTACTTCCTGATCTATGATAATACTATGTGGTTGGTGTATTTATGGTGATCTCATTTTCCTTCAGCGATCATAGGTAGTTTTGTAAATATTGTAACAATAGCAGTTTGTGGACGTTTACCAGAACAGGTTTGATAGATAAAGATAGGCGCGTCAACAGAGAAGGATCGAGTGATTCGTCTCAAGAGGGGCAAGTGGCCTGTTGGTAGAGTGGGGGATGAGTGAGACTGAATTGCGAGCTTCACTACACTCAGCGCTACAAGTGTCGAACTCCTGAACTATTTTTCTTGAACGCCAACCTCCAGAGCCATTCAAACACCCTTAAATACTAATGTACTAAAAATTTTAAAATAAAGTATTTACTTTAAAATTTTCATACAAGTAATCTTTTGAAGTTGGCGCCAAATTTCCCATTAACTTCTAAAATATAACAGAATTACTCTGTGATGTTTTCCATGACGAAATACTTGAACAATATAATATAAAAAAAAAAAAAAACACTGTGTTTCAGTAAAAGTGAGTGTAAATCCGGTGGTTTGGAACCCACCTAAAACTGTAGGTCAAACTCATCAATCACCATCATCCAATTCATTACTCATGCACAGGTCTCAGACCTATGTGGGCTTCATCCTCCAAAAAATACAGTGTTAGTTTTGATATTAGATAGAACTTCTAATCAATTTCATAAAATACTTGGCGCCAACTTCAAAAGATTACTTGTATGAAATTTAATATTTCGCAGTTTTAAGTAAAAACTTTATTTTAAAATTTTTAGTACATGAGTATTTAATGTTTGAGTAACATTTCATTGAAGTCGGTTTCTTTTTTTGTTTTAAAATTTGTTTTATTTGTCAAACATTTGAGCTACTTTACCGAGAATTTGGAAAAACAGCTGATTTCAGAAGTATTTTTAGTTTCACTGCTGTGATGGATTAAGAATATTTATTTGCCATTAAATACATGTTCGTATAATAGGCTATTTTGAGGTTATTTTTTATGATACTTGTTGTACTAGCTCAAAGTTTATGTTTTTACAGTGCTAGTTTTGATATTAGATAGAATCTCTTATCAATCACTGTATTTCAGTAAAAGTGAGTGTAAATCACATATTAAATTGAATTGAAATACAGTGTTTGTTTTGATATTAGATAGAATTTCTTATCAATCACTTCCCTACCTAAAACTAGAGGTCAAAATCATCAATCATCATCATCCAACTCATTACTCACGCACAGGTCTCAGACCTATGTGGGCTTGATCCTCAAAAAAAAATCATAAAATATTCTGCACTGACTTCAAAAGATTACTTGTATAAAATTTAAAATTTCCTCAGTTTAAATTGAATACTTTATTTTAAACTTTTTAGTACATGAGTATTAAATGTTTTAGTATCATTTCATTGAAGACAGTTTCTTTTTTTCTTTAAAATTTGTGTCATTTACAATGCAAGCATTGACGTTCTCATTTTTGATTGTGTTGAAATCTCATTAAATTATTATAAATCATCTGGAAAAAACAGAGAGAAAATATTGTGCATGATACATTATGATAATTATCTGTTGTACAAGAAGAAAAAGAAAACTCTTTTTTCAAGAACTCCTAATGTGCATTTTTTTGTGAATTGAAAAGCATGCGATGTTTAAAGAAACTGCCTCGCAGTTGACTGGCGAGGTTAGAAGAGATGTTAATGGGCGCCTTGTTTGAATGGTTCATATGCCTATTAGCACAATAATTGATTGAAATAATAAATTATTTTTGGAAAGTCAAAGAAAGAGAAGGTGACCTCCAAGCATTGACAGCTATTTCCAGTTCCGGTCTTGATAATAGGCACTTGTTCTTTATCCATCTTCGTCTCAATGCTCTCATATATTAGATGGGCTTCTGGTATTTTTGAGCTTACACTACATGATAGCTTATTTGTTTCTTATAAAAAGATCAAGAACTCTCTGGAACAAAAACAAAAAACTTATAAATGCGGCTGTGCATGTCAGCAGTGAGCTCAGTTGTTAGTCTGATTTCAACACTTTTGTATCAAATGACATTTCATGGCCGTGTATTAAGTGCCATGACAGACATTTTCCTTTGTAAGTGCTTAGTTTATTATTGAATTAAATACATGTTTATTAGACGTTTCTTATTGATTCATTAAACAATTTATTGGACACTTATTATTAAATTATTGATCGGTCTATTGACAGTTACCAATTAGTTTTGTACAATGATTAATCTTGTTGGATAAATATTCATTATGAGTTGAACTGTTTGTTTCTCTATTGATGTTCTTGTGTGATAATTACTGATTAGTGTCTGTTATGTGTTAATTATGTAAATAAAGTTTAAGTGTTACTTTCAAGTGTTGCCAGCATTATTTTGGTGATAGAACCAGTGGCATTATTTTTTAATTAGTCAGGTCCTTGGATGCTTCATTGTATTGGTTTATTTTTCAATCAATTAATGTCAACGTTCAACAAAGTTTGGAGAGAAAATAATGTATTGCTTTGAATATCACAGTACTTTACAATTCTCCATACCGATGTGCTCCTACCAACTCAGTTTTTGACAACTGGTAACCAAGCTGAGTTTATTATCAAAACCCATCTTAGACAGATAATGTCATGGGTGATCTCGAATCAGCCCTTGCAGGAGCTTGATATGGTAACTATATTTTCCAATTACCTTGTTGAATAGGAGTTATGTCATAAAATAGGATTTTATGTCATTAACTGTTTGCACAGTTAATCAATACTTGAGGTTAATCAACATTGCAAAATCTAATACCGTACATGCTTTTATTCACGCTTCCCCAATCTACCACACACCATACAACAGCATGTGTTTAATAATTTTGCGTTGGTCGTTATAATCGAGTACGGTATTGGAAGCCAAACTGCTGAGCAAGTACCTTAAACCTAAGTTTTTTAAAACATAAATTAATCAATAGGTTTCATCCATCTTCCACAGTCTTCTTCCAATATCAATAGTCTAGCATTCAAAATCGGAGGATTTTTATATTTATCATGTCAGTCATCGAGTCTTGTGACAATATTAGTTTTATTCAACATGAAATCATACACGAACATCATCATCATCACTACTCCTTTCAAATGCTACATCAAATGCTCCTTTTTGTGGCGGAGGATGAGATGTAATAAGATTTTCTGAAAAGAAAAATAATTAACATCTAATTGCTCCGGAAATTAGGTTGCGAGCGCGCATGCGTCAGCTTTTTGGTTCCTTCAAATCCACAAAAGAGGTGACAAAGATTCCCTGAACCTCCCAAAATTTTCAGTGCCGTGTTACTGCAATCTGCAGAAGTCCAGGACGATATTCGCTAATCCCTGTCGTTTTGACCTGCTTAAAACTATACAAGTGTATTTCTCGATCAAGATGACCCAAATGGAAACACAAGCTAGTAAGTAATTTGTAGATCTGTGCAAGTTTATTAGAAACAAAACTATTACAATAGATCATTTTTCTACAGACACTGGCGATTTAATATTCTCTTTTAGATAATAACATTTTCAAAGAATTTTTTCCAGTTTGATTCATTTTAAGTTATTCAAGATCCCCACTGAGAGGGTATGCTCAGGACCTGTGTTGGAATAGCCCTTTACAGCATACTGGAGATTTTACAATCGTTGTTGGTTTGTGGTGAATTTACCCTATTATATTATTTCGACGCACTTAATCACAAGAGTATGGCCATACTAAATAAATTCAATATAACTCACAGTACAGGAACTCCTCAGTGGTTTGCAACACTCTAGTTAGTCACCCTCCTTTTAGAATAGATGGTTCACCGATTTTCCAATTTTACAAAGTTCTAAAATAAGATGTCTAACGTAAATTTCAACAAGAGCATACATTTTATAAAAATAGGAACTTTGAGACATTTTGATTAAAATGGACCGGGACTTTAAAAATAAGTTGCCTGCAGATCCTATAGGCTCCAGGTCCAGGTAGCAAGTCATGAAAAATGGAAAACCATCCCCAAAATTCAATAGGTAATTAGAAAAGAGAGAGATAAAAAATCAATAGATTTAGTCAATTTCGACATAATTATGATGTATATGATGCATGAATTTTGGGATGAAAATGAAAGAAATCTCATCAGTAGGTTATCACAGAATTTGAGCGATTCTTTCACATTTTTACATTATTAACCAATATTATTAATTAACAAATATTTTGGCTCTCTACATTTCGTCAGCTTGGAAATGATAAGAACTGATATGACAACCACGTTGAAACTTGAGCCTCAAACATTTATTTATAACTAGCAGCTACCCGTCCTTCGTACGGATTACATGATTACAAGTATGTTTAGAAATAACACTAAGGCCCATATTTATGAACGTGACTTACGTTGATCTAAAGCTGGGCATTCACGTTCCGATTTGCAGTACCACTTGCAGTCCAACCTTCAAGGTTGGATCCGAAAACGGAACGTGAATGGGCTTGTTGGATGTTTGGAATTGTAGATGGACGACTAGATGGACCACTAGAGGGACGACTTACGAATGTCGACGGTGTTGGAGCGTGTGTGGGGGAGTCGGATCAAAGTCGTCCATCTTATCTCAGTCAGTGCATGACCTTCGGGCAAGTTCGGGCAACATCGGGCAACTTCGGTTACATTTTTCGGCTCGAGAGCGACGTTCACAGCTGATTAGGAATAAAGTTGGATTGTAAGTAGGAGCGTGAGTGGAGTCGACTATCCATCTAGCAGTACTACTAGCAGTACTGCAAGTGGTACTGCAAGTTGGAACGTGAATGCCCAGCTTAAGCAGGAGTTATCCAAGACCGAGTTGGTGAGGCTCTATTACATTGAACGTGGTCACAAGCTAACCTAAAATTGTGTCGTATTATCAGGCACTAATAAAAATAAACAAAGCTGTCTGCAGACTTGTGTAGTCGGAGCATTGCAGTCTTTTAGGAAACATATGACTGGTGAATCAAAGCTCATCTTATGTTTCATCAATTATTTCTTTGTTGAAAAAAAAAACAAAATAATCTAATTTAAATTTATCAAAACAAAAATTAACATTTTAGGAAGGTGCGGTTTGTGCTAGGCTCTTGGGAATTCGCCAGGTAGCACTATTATTACCACATAAGAACAAATCACGTAATTTATCATGATATATCAATCAGCTGTTCCCAAATATTCTCTCTGATAACTGTCACTGAATTGTTTATGTTCAAAGTTGTTTACTAAGCTGCTGAGAACTTCATGATCCTTGCTATCAAAAAAGCCGAAACATATTTAGTCATATTTCTAAACATCCGTACGAAGGATGGGTAGCTGCTAGTGTGGTAATAAAACTTAGAAGAAATGTATCCAAAATCGCACAACACTTGGTTTTTAAACGTTTATTACTCTGTTAAAAAAAGTTACATTAGTTTTTTATAGCTAAAGACATTGTCAATAATGTTTTCAATACAGTTCAATAACTAAAATCCCGATCGATGCTCTCGTTTTTGAGGAGAAGGCCGCGTAAAATGCCTTTGGGGCCATGACAGACAGACAGAAAGTGAGATAAGACTATTTTCGGCTTATTTAATGTATAAAACGTAAAAATAACAAAAATTATACAATTCTGATAAATGTACAGACAAAACTCTAATTTTATTTATATAGATATTTAGGTGCTCCAAGTGTGTTTCAAATTGCATCTTAACA
Organism: Conomelus anceps; assembly: GCA_948455865.1. Lineage (NCBI taxonomy): Eukaryota > Metazoa > Arthropoda > Insecta > Hemiptera > Delphacidae > Conomelus > Conomelus anceps. Next base: position 58,958,805 of record OX418218.1, read on the forward strand.
ATAATAGTAAAGCTGAAAAACATCACTTCAATAATTAAATGTAAACTGTGTCAAATATCAAACTCATGTCAGGACTAACCTACAAAGTGGAAGTGTCTACTTTTCACACCAAATAAAATTCGTTGATCGAATTCCAAGTGAGTACAATCTCTTATATGAACGATAATACTATAATTAATTGTGTAATAATCTTGACTTTAATATAATTATTTATTTATTCAATCATGATCAATTCAGTGATTAGGTTAAAGCCTGGTTTAATATGTCAATTTATGACTAATACTCACTCATATTATGCACCTTGTATAGTTCTAATTTAGCTTCAAATTGAAGTACAGGCATCTTAAATTGAGAAAAAATCTGTGGTGATAGCACTGATAGCCTGAGCTAGGTATTTAAAATATTCAAGGCATATTTTCTGATACTGGTAATTATTTAATTTTGCCCATGACGTCATGCATAGCTCAACGTTGCTGTACATGGCACTCATTTTTGAAAATCTAGGTCTTGAAACGCCGCGGATAAATGAATAAATTTTATTATCAAGATTAAATTACTTATATTGCATATCAATGACAAAATATACATCTCACAGAAAATGTATGCTAATAGTGATGATGACTATTTTAGTGAGAATTGAGAGAAAGAAATGGTTCTCGGTGTTATCTGCTATGTAAATGTTTACTTCTAAGCAATTAATTACTCTGCTTTTGACACTTTTATGGTGTTTACTTTGTACTTTATAGAATGTTCTAGTTGTTTGATTAGAAATTAATGGAGTCTTATAGAATATTGTGGAAGGCATGAAGGTCTTTCATTGTTTATTTTAGAAATCGGTAGAAGTTGACAGAAAAATTGAGAGATATCTCAATTATGAAAAATTATATAAATAGAGGGAGACTTTCATAAATTAGTTCAGTCTTGTTTGAAACTCGTCGTGATAAGTGGCAGTAGTGACAGTTTACCGTCAATACAGACAGTGAAATCCCATTGGCGCTATTACAAACCATGCAATGAACTTTTGTTGTCTGTAGTGATAATTCTCTTGACAGTTCTATTCTTTTACCTATTACTGTATTACAGACTTGTGCTATTCAAGTTAATTGTTCTTCCTCGACGTTTCTTTTTGAACATTATTGGACAGTTTATTGTACAGTTATTATTTAATATTAGATCGGCCTTTTAACTTTTAGTGATTGATTTTTGTACAGTTTATTGAAATCTCTTTGTTAGTTGAACAATATCGATTTATCTGTTTGGTAATTATTTATTATCCGAACTTTTCGATTTTTTCAACAATTTTTTTTTTGTGACATCTACACACCCCACGAAGCAATAATCCGTTGAAATTTTTTGGGGGTCGCGTCTCTTTTACCCAAAAATTCAAATTTTCGAAAAAAAAAATTTTTTACGAAAATTTTATTTTTCATTTATAAAATTCATAATTTGCAAACATATTATGAACTCCCAACCATTAAACCATATAAATCAAATTAATAATCACATATCTGAAGAAAACTAAGCTTACTAACCTTTCAATACTTGGTACAAAATTTCCAACAATTGAACAGAAAAACTTCCCGGCAAAATGAATACCAGTCAACCACTGTTGTTGTCGAAATTCCCAGCTCTTCACAAATAAATGTTTGTCGGGGAGGCTTTAGGTGCAAAAGTATTGACACCAAATAGAAATATTTTTCTATTGGGAGTCTACAATTGTCCAAGAACGAGCCCACCCTTGCCGAGCCAGTAAAGCCACAAACCGCAGCCGCCTTCTTCCCAATTCGAATTTTCTTTTGAAAACGAAATTCAAAATTTGATTTATTCACAATCAACTCCGCACCACACTTTAAACATACAGAAATCTCTTTAAAAACACCATGCCTGAACAAAAATTCAATCACGCGTCCTTTTCGCCAAGGCGATCCATGTGATCTAACAATAATTGTCGATCTGACCAAACACAAAATCTTTTCATTTCAAAAAAAACATATGTTATCAAACTATGATATTTTTGGATTGAATGGCTACTTGAATAGCTCTAAACCAAACCTATCCTAACCTAGCCTAGTCTGGCAGTGTTACAGTGTGTTCATAGTATTCATACGCGGGAGAAAAATAGTTCCATCAGAAAACTCTAATTTGAATGCCAAATAAGTGTTGCCCCCACAAAATATCAGTGTATTATTACTTACTAGTGTGTTTTGAGTGTGTGGGGAAAAAATTGTTGGAAAAATCGAAAAGTTCAGATACTAAATAAATACCATCTGTTTTAATTGCTTATTTTTCTGTAAGACATTACTGATCAGTGAGTGTTGTGATTATTTGTGTAAATAAAATGCGAGTGATAAAATTAAGTGTTGCCAGCGTTATTTTAGACATAGAACCCGTAACACTATTATAAATGTAGAGATATAAAAGGTTTTAGGCCAAAAACTAATTTCTGTACAAAATTTCACCTTTGTAAGTTGTTAACAAGGAAAATTCAGTCTCACAAGAGAATTCCACTTTAAAAAACTTGTTCTTTTTTTAGAAAATTGCTCGTTTATGTAACACGAAGACACTCAACTGATGGACTGCGTAGTTTTCTATAACGCTGCACAGAAGAGTTCAGAATATGAGAATACATCATTATTTTATATTTCAAAAAATTTTTGGATATAATAATATATGACATAATATATAAAATATACTGGATATTTATGAAATTCCACTTTGATATTTCAATGGAGAATATGTTCGAAGAGATTCTTGTCGAGCAAGAAGCGCTTTTAAATCGATACAAAGCAAAAACTGCAATAATCCTCACTCCACTTTTGTGAGGAAATGCGTAATCGGTCAAAGCAATATTTGGTGCTCAGGCTCTACACTGAATCGATGGAGCGTTATCAATCATTTCGACATGAAACTCCCTCAATCGGATGCGAACAAAAACATCAATCGATAACTGACAATCATCGCAGGGTTTTTTGTAATCGGTGGACCGGAAACTGAGTGAAGTGACACCTATTATAATCACTCACTCCTTGCATTATTATCCAGTTGTCAGAGTTTGATGAGCAGTTCATGATTTTAAGATCCCCAGCAACGAAATATCAATCCTTTTCAATAGAAATGTGGATTTTTCAAATTGTGTAAAATAATTAAATACTGTCTGTTAACATATCACTGATTAAACATTATTAAAACTGGAAGATGCTTACTGGAAAAATGCCGATATTATTAAATTTTGAATTGATTTCACCAATTTATCCAATTCCTGGTTTTCTTGTTCCATGACGAACTGCGTTGTTAATATTAACTTTTCATGTGAAATTTAACGACATGCAGTCAAATATTTGTTAAGAATAAGTATAATAACTCACTTAAACTGGCCGAGTACTTTCGAATCTATGAGATCCATCATCAGAGGCTCCTAGATCATCATGTCAGTTTTTTGGTTAGAAGTGTTGTGGTTTTTGTAAAATATGATCAAAAAGTTTGTGAGATTTAAAATTTAGTTGTTCATTGAGAATGTTTTGTTTATTGTGTGTGGTGTGTTTGTATATTTCAAATTGTTCCAAGGTGTTGAGTTCGTGTCCTTTAGATTTTATGTGTAGAATGTGTAGGTTGGTATTGATGTCGGTAAAAGTGTGTCCAGTTTGAATGATATGGTCGGCAAAATTCGATTCAGCTTTGGATGTCAGGGCTTGAAGGTGTTCCTTGTAACGTTGTTTGAATGTGCGGCCTGTTTGTCCTATGTAGAATTTGTTACAATCAGAGCAGTTTAGTTTGTATATCCCTGGGAGATCGTATTTGTTTGTGTTCAGTGTGGTTTTGAGTGTAAGTGCATTTTTTATTTTGTTTTTTGTTCTGAATGAGATGGTGTGGCCGGCTTTTTTGAAGATTTTTGCTAGTCTGTGTGAACCTCACACCTTGTCTAAACCTCAATCAAGATCCCTGTATAAAGTTTGTATGAGCTACTGTCATATAAAAGAGTTCAACAAAAACTTTTGCATTTTTTTTTTGTCGTATGAACAATAATACTCAATAACAACAATAATCTGGATGAAGATTGTAGGCAGGAGTCCGACTCTTTAAAGTCGAAAGTATTAGTTTTTATATTTGTGGCTAATGCAAAATAATAATAATAATAATAATACAGTATCAACTGCAAGTATAAGATCTAATGCTTTTTGGTTTGTAATTTGTAATAAAACAGACCCTAGTCTGCATCTAATCTAGGATCTTGATTTACATCCAAATATTCGTATGACAGTAAATATATCAGGCATTAATGAAAACTTTTATGATAGTTTGTTATGAAATAATACCTGAATTTAGGTTATTGAGCGTCTTATCATAATTTCACGCTCGCTGTGAAGATAGGAACCATGATAATTGATAGTTGATGGAGGGATGCAGCTGACACTTGAAAAAAATAATTTCCGGATAAAAATCTGGCATATAAATCTTTTTAATTATTAACTCCACAGAAAAACACTTTTTTAAAAGAACGGATTTTTCGTGTTTTACCATGAGACACTTTTTTCCAATGAATTTACGGTATTATATTGTTACGGGTTCTATGTCTAAAATAACGCTGGCAACACTTAAATTTACATTCGCACTTTATTTACACAATTAATCACAACGCTCACTGTTCAGTAATGTCTTACAGAAAAATAAGCAATTAAAAACAGATAACACGATATTGTTCAACTGATAATGAGTTTTCAATAAACTGTACACGAATCAATCACTAAATGTTAAAAGGCCAATCTAATATTAAATAATAACTGTACATTAAACTGTCTAATAATATTCGAAAAGAATCGTCGAGGAAGAACAATTAACTCACGTAGCACAAGTAATAGGTAAGAGAATTATCACTACAGACAAAAAACGTTCCTTAGATGGTTTGTAAAAGCGCCAATGGGATTGTACTGTCTGTATTAACGGGAACTGTCACTAACAAAGGCACAGAGAAAAAATTATCATGTATATATAGAACTGTCACAACTAGTTTACCATGACGAATTACTGACAAGACTGAACTCATTTACAAGAGACTTCCTCTATTTATATAAAATTTCATAATTGAGATATCTCTCGAATTTTCTGTCAACTTCTAAATAAATCAAGAAACTAGCACCTTCTACAATATTCGATAACATTCTATTAATGATCAATCAAACAACGAGAACATTCTACTAATTACCAAGTAAACACTATAAAAGTGTCAAAAGCAGTGTAATTAATGGCTTAAAAGTAAACATCATAGCAGATAACACCGAGAACCTTGTCTCTTCTTTCCTCCAACTCTCTCCAATTTCATATCCGCTACACTACCCCACCCTTAAGAGATTGTTCTGTCTCAGAACAAAAGCACTTATGTTAGTTTGGATCTGCTCCGGTCACTGGCTGGCTCCTCATTGGTCTTCCAAGGGTTGTACATGCAGATGGTAATCTGGACACCAGTGGGTTTGAACACCTCCTCCAGCATTGGCTTCACAATTGTCCAATCCAGGCCATCATATCCACTTCCAAGCCATGGTATGCCAAGTTTCCTTACTCCAAGTTGTTGCATTCTGTCTCTCAGCTGAACGAAGCAAGTCCACAATGTGTCATATGATGCCTTCATCTCAGGCTGTCCCTTAGTCACCAGGTAGAAGAGATGTTGACCATGCCGCTGCAGATGAAGAACATTTCCTTCCTTGGGTCCTTGTTGTTCCAGGTCTCCAAGACCACCAAACTTCTTCCTAAAGACTGTAGCAATGCCTCGAGATTCCACTAAGTTGCTGGTGACACAATGTGCCAGTGCATACTCCTTGGGCAGGGTGAACAGATCCCTTTCACTTGTCTGGATCACTTTCCAAACTGTTGTTGAACTGCAATCATCTGTAGACTTCTCCGGGGACAGAGTATGCCGAACTGGAGCTGCTTGTTCTTCCTTTGCCTTCTCACTGCCACCTTGGTCTGCTGCAATGATGTGTTTTTCCTTATTCTTTCTGTTCCTGCTTGCTTCCTTAGCACTGTTGACATTTCCTTGCCAGGTTGGTTGCCCTTGTGTTGATTGCTTCTGGGACCTCACATGTTTCTGGCCAGGATCTTCCTTCTGTTTCTTCCCAAACTGGCTCCTCCCATTCAACCCAGAGATCACTGTAGTCCTCCTCAGCAATCCCTCCTGGGACCTTTCTGCATCAGACGCCATTGAGAAACTGCCAACATTCCTGTCACTGTTTCCAGATTGATGGTTGGTTTTATCTGTATCCTTCCTCCTGGTCTGCCTTTTCTTCTCACAAGTACAGCATTGAAACTCCTTTTTGGCCACTCCCAACTGTTCCAGAACTAATTCCACAACCTTCTGAATGGTGCTTGCTCCAATAGTCTCAGCTTCCATAGCCCTCACTGCAAAGTCTCCTGGCACTGACTGCAAAACAGCTTTAAACTCCAATGCTTGGACAAGAGCATCTCTCAGTGTCTTTGGTCTGGCTAATTTGACTGAAAGCTGGGTTTGTGTTGTTCTCAATCCACTCAGGAACCTTTCTACTGCTATACTTTCATATATGTTGTCATCAACAGATAGGCTGGCCATAAAAACTTTGTTCAAAAACGGGACAGTCAGATTATTTTTGCGGTTTAGTTGGGTTGAAGTTCAGTATGCAACATACACTTATTTTACGTTGTATTTTTACCTCAGTTATTATAATTTTGGCAGGTTACAGGCAAAATGTTGTGCAATGTTATATACTATCATATTTTCTGAGGTAATAATAACTCACAAAAGAAACAGAAGAGGTGTAAATAAAAGTGCATGTCACATACTGCACTGCAACCTTTAGTTGTAGGGTTCAGGAAAGAAATCAAATATGCCGGAAATTCCAACGTTTATTTTGCATTTAAATTTCAAAGCCTTTAAGACATCAAAAAGTGTAAAATATTTTTAGGATTTTCAATACTTGCCTAACTCAAAACTAAATAGAAATGTTTTATAATTAATCATGTTTATGCAAAACACTCATTATGTTTATGAAGTTTATGGTTTATGAAATGATTAAATCAAAATATAAAACAGGGTATTTACAAAACTTCAAAACATCCTCTTACAAAATGTTCTTCCTACAATAAACAAATTCACTTCAATTAATTAGTCTGTTCTATCTACACATGTATACCAGCGACAGTTCAATCAACATTTCCACTAGAATGTCCTGATTCTGATTGTTCTGTACATTCTTTTTCTTTGTTCCAAAAGTACTTCTGGGAACTGCTGATTTGTTTCAATGCACTTTTGTTTTTTATAAGCATTTCGTAAAATTCATCACAAGAATGATCGAAATTCACTCGGACCATCAACATGGAACTTACCGTTTCGATCTGTAGACGAGATTTTTCAGATGACCAAATGTTATTCATCAGGGAAAATACACGCTCAACTGGGGCACTTGTTCCTGGGAGGCACATCGCAAATTCAACGACCTTGAGAATTACATCATAGGAAATGTCTTCCTTGCTCAGCTTGGAAAAAATCTGTTTCCACCTTTCCTCAACTGCAGTTTTTACCTTGTTTTTATCAACCCTATTCCACTCAGATATATTTTCTGATACTATTTCCTTGACACACTGCCATTGATCAAATAGTCTTGTTTCTTCATTTTCATTCTCACGAATCTGTTTGATCTGGTTGGCATCAAACGCAGAGAGGCTGCTTTGGATCTCATCCCATGATGGAAGGGTTTGTAATAAGACCCATTGTAGTTTGTGAGCACCACCCGAACTGATTTCCCACCTATCTAGGTAGTCAACACACGTTCTGTAAAATTTTTTCACAGTCAAGGTGAAATCCTGAACAGTTATTTCTCCTTCCTCTTGCAAATTTACCAAAAGCGATTTTACATTGCTAGGGATAAATCCTTCTTTCTCTCTTGATGTCAGAACACTTTTCAGTGAACTGATGCGCCAAGCTACTTCAGTTGCAGATATGTTATTTTTTTCTATCTTCACAACTGTTTCTTCAAAAGTTGAAATCTGTGAGGTAGCAAACACCAGCCATAATTTGAAACAGGGGTTTTCAAAGTGCTGTTTAATAAAAACAGGACATTTTTCCTGAGAAAGGAAATAAGACTTTAAGCCCTCAAAAATTTTAAGAATGCGATCAATAGCTGGGCCAAGAGACAAAAAACGAGTGTTCCCGTGTTCTAATAATTTTGAAAATTCAACTCCAGCAAATTCACAGAATTCCTTTAGTTCCTCTGTTCGCACTGTGTATATGTGAAAGTACTTATAAACCTTGACAGCAAAGCATTCAATGTCAAATGGCAGACAATCCATAGCTGTTTGTACACAGTTATGAACAATGTGAGCTCCACACCCTACTCCCATAATTTCTTTTCCTAAGCTATCTTGAATACGCCGCCAAACATTATTCTTCCCTTTTCTGGCAGCACCGCCAAAGTTTGTGTTCGTGTTATCGGCGCACATAGCAACCAACTTTTCTTCAAGTTTTTTATTCTTTATTAGTTCTTCTAACATTTTACACTGGGCCTCAGATGTCTCATTTGGCAGTGAAGCAAAACTGATCATTTTTACATGAACGCCAGAAAACGGCAAAAAATACCTTACTAAAACAGGAAAGCATTTCTCGGCTTTTTTGTTGGAGGCATCTAAACTCAAAGAAACAGAATGACATGAACTTAGGTCTTTTTCTACTTCACTTAAGGAAAGAAGTGCTAAAACGTTGCATACAATGGCCTCACTTTTTGTTTTTCCTGATGAATATTTGGGTTCATACAATTTTTTTACCAACTTAGATAAACAGTCATTTGATCTGAAACTGTGACCATGAACGATTGTATGGTAAGCAAACAAACCCTCTTGTGCTGAAATTTTTTCATTGTCATCCTTTTTTATGAAAAAAGTCTGAAGATTTGAAGAAGTACTCACAGCTTTTTCTGCATCTTTATGCTTTTTTGATCTTGTGTGCTGTGCGATATCACTTCTTCCCCCGTGAGCAACAGAAAAGTGAACGCCACAAATTTTACATACAACACGTGATCTGTCTGTAGTCGACACGTCAGTTTTAATAAACTTAAACTCATTTTCTAGGTCATCATTAAAAACACATAGCCGTTTCTGAGGTTTTGACAAAGACATGTTCAGTAAACACACAAAACAATAGTAAAAGTACCACTGCTACTTTCAAAACTACAACAAAAACAATTAAGGTCACACTTCTTCGCTGCTAGACTACCTACCGCGGCTGCAGTTGGAACGGTACTGACTGAAGGGATGAGGGAGAGAGGGAAATGACCTTGGCGCCATCCCACTGCCCAAGAGTTACACGTAGCACGTAGCCAGTCGCCAACGCGACTCAGTGTATGAGCAATCGGCGCAGTAGAGCTTTACACACATTATATTAATACCGTATACATTTTTTCTAAATCTTACATGAAGATTGATTTAATTATTAATATTGTAGAAGTGAATCTAAATCTTTACCGAATGTGTAGTAAGAAATTACCAAGTAACAGTTTTTACTTATTTCATAAAACTAAAATAATTCAAATCTTCATATTTCTGGCAAAAAACGGGACTTTTCATAAACCGACGGGACAACCCCAAAAGCCTATAATAACGGGACTGTCCCATTCAAAACGGGACGTATGGCCAGCCTATCAACAGAGGGATATGCAGTCCTCACAAGTTTAGCAATAGCAGCCTCAAACTCCTGCAGTGATTCATTTTGTCCTTGAACTCTTGTGTTGAGTTGGAATTGATATAACTGCTCCAAGTGCTTGTTGCCAAACCTCATCTCCAAACGTTTCCACAGCTCACTGAAGTTCCACTTTGCAGCTGAAGGAATTGAATGAAGAATCGCTAGCGCCTCCCCTCTGAGATTCATCACCAAGACATCGGTCTTTGTTGTGGACAACCAGCCATGGAACTCGGCTGCTGTCTCAAAGAGTGTTTGGTGATCTTCTAGAGGTGTCTTTCCATCGTAGGTAGGCAGTCCAGTGTGCTGAGGTATAACTACTGACTGTTTCTGGAGATCTTCCTCCTTAGCATCCATCATCAACTTTTCTGAGATGACTATTTCAGGAAAATTTGAAGTTTTACTTACTTCTTGGTTGCTGCTTGAAGTTCCAGCACCACACTCCAGCTGCTTAAGTCGATTATCTATTGCTTTAAAATCCTCTTTCATAGCTCCCAAGTCTTCCTTCACTTTAGTGACTTCTTGATTCATAGAATCAGCAAGATTTTTCATATTTTCTTCCATGGCTTCTTGTAATGAGTTAATATTTTCTTGAAGCTCGCCTTTCATAGATGTCAAATTTTTGTGTATTTCATCCTTCATGGATGCGAAGTTTTGTTCCATAGATGAAATATTCTCTTGTAGCTTACCTTCCATGGATGAAATATTCTCTTGTAGCTTACCTTCCATGGATGAAATATTCTCTTGTAGCTTACCTTCAATGGATGAAATATTCTCCTGCATATCCTGAATATTTCCTTGTAATTTGCCCTCCATGGATGTCATATGCTCCTGTATTTCACCCTTCATGGATGTGAAATTTTCCTGTAGCTTGCCCTCCATGGATGAAATTAATTTTGTATCTGGAGTCTCGAAGAGGTAGGTCGCTGGATCTTCTCCTTCTCCCAATAACGCATCACAAAGATGGTCTTGTAGAGTAGACTTCTTTCCAGATGTTTCTAGATCACGGTCCTCTAATTCACAGTTGAGATCAGCCACTTTCAAATCGCACAATGTAATTTTGCCAGCCATTTTTAATAAAACACAAAAAAATCCCACTTCTGACACCAATTGTTATGGGTTCTATGTCTAAAATAAAGCTGGCAACACTTAAATTTACATTCGCACTTTATTTACACAATGAATCACAACACTCACTGTTCAGTAATGTCTTACAGAAAAATAAGCAATTAAAAACAGATAACACGATATTGTTCAACTGATAATGAGTTTTCAATAAACTGTACATGAATCAATCACTAAATGTCGAAAGGCCGATCTAATATTCAATAATAACTGTACAATAAACTGTCCAATAATATTCGAAAAGAATCGTTGAGGAAGAACAATTAACTTATGTAGCACAAGTAATAGGTAAGAGGATTATCACTACAGACAATAAAAGTTCCTTAGATGGTTTGTAAAAGCGCCAAAGGGATTGTACTGCAGACATGTCTGTATTAACGGGAACTGTCACTAACAAAGGCACAGAGAAAGAATTATCACGTATATATAGAACTGTCACAACTAGTTGACCATGACGAATTACTGACAAGACTGAACTCATTTACAAGAGACTTCCTCTACTTATATAAAATTTCATAATTGAGATATCTCTCGAATTTTCTGTCAACTTCTAAATAAATCAAGAAACTAGCACCTTCTACAATATTCGATAACATTCTATTAATGTCCAATCAAACAACGAGAACATTCTACTAATTACCAAGTAAACACTATAAAAGTGTCAAAAGCAGTGTAATTAATGGCTTAAAAGTAAACATCATAGCAGATAACACCGAGAACCTTGTCTCTTCTTTCCTCCAACTCTCTCCAATTTCATATCCGCTACAATATCATTTGGTTATGTAGCATCTAGAATAAATTCTACAAATACGTTCCACCGCTGCTTAGATAATTAATTGACAACTACTCATCTAACAGAAATTCCTCAACTTTACAGTACAACAATAATAGTAATTGTTCTCTCTGCCAATCGACACAATTTGGATAACTTTGTCAATGAGTCTAAATGCAAATGAATTGTAACAGCTCAATTGTAATGCAAGTTGTCAGTAACTAGATTGAAGTTGTCCGACGATAATATAATTTTGAGAACTTTCTTTGTTCGCCTGAAACTGGCGTGAACTTTCCTCTGTTGATGGAATGAACTTTTCTCGTTTCTGTTTCTGTGTTGAGTAGCGGTTGATCATTTGTTGGACCAACCAACAACTTCAAGATATTCTTTCATAATTGTTGTTTTAAACTTTCATCTGAAATGTTTCAAAAGAACTAGCAATGAATCTTTTTGTTGCAGATTGAAGTTTCCAAACACAATATGTTCAAATATCGGAAAACAGAATTATTCACAAGTTCTCATGAATTTTCTCCAGAAAATAAGTTTTATGGGCTCTAACATAAGCAAAGATGATGAGATATCATGTATGCTTTTACCGTTTTATGTACTAATTTGGGCACTGTGATTCTTTCAATTTACAATATCACACAAAATGATGATGTCTTAATAAATTGTTGTTAATTTTTTTTTTTTTTTTTGAATGATGAATCCCACATAGGTCTGAGACCTGTGCGTGGGTAATAAATTGGATGATGGTGATTGGTGAGTTGGACCTACAGTTTTAGGTGGGTTCCGAACCACCGGGAAGTGATTTTACAGCAGAGAACAGAGTCTTTTTTGCTGGCCAATCCAATCGGTCACCGTTACAAAGATGACCAGGAGTTTAGTAGCTTATCTCTGATTGAACAGATACCTGCTACGGCACTCGGCTATCACTCCCCTAATGAAATATCATTCATGATTACATGCCTTCTCATTTTTCTAGAACGAAGCAACATTAAATTGCCATTAAATTAAATCGATCGAGGATCGAGGTAGCAGTGGTACTGTGCATACGTTGTCAGAACAGGCTCTGCGAGTTTTGAAGCATAGAATATTAATTCGAACGGATAAGTAGTATTTTTGTTTATTATTATTAGTATTTATAATATCTTAATAATTTACATCATTAACTTGTCTAATATAAGTTAAAGTATTTAAATAAAAAGTCAAATTCTATTTTCGAGGTTAGGTGTACCGATATTGATCAATTTTCTTGTAATTAAATAGTCTCAAGTTGACAATTGTAATAAATTAAGTAATAATTCATTAAACATTTAACTAAAATCAATTGAAAACAATTTTTAGCTAGGAAAATGAGTCCAAACAAGGCATCTAAATCTAATTGTTTAACTAAAACTCAGGTAGCTACGCGATCTCAGCAAATTATTAACAAAAAAATCTCCAACAGCTCTTAAAGCTACTGTAGATGTAGAAGAAAAGGTTGCTAAACTTTTGAGTGATCACACCAAATTGAAAACAAAATTAGAAACATCACTAAAAAAGTCTGAGGAAGAACGAATAGGGTTAGTGGATCACATAAAATCTCTGGAAGTTATTGTAAAATTGCAGCAGGAAGACCATAAAACTGAAATACTAAATCTCACGAGTCAATGTAGGTCTATGTCAGAGGAAATCGAAATATTAAAATAAAAAATAAACTTGGCTAATGTAAGATCTGAACCTCTGATCAATACAAAAAAAGTAGAACCTAAATCAAATGGGGAAAAAATAAATAGAAATGGTCAAACAAAAACGTATAGTCAGGTTTTGCAAACAGCAACCAAAACTAAAGTAAGGGCAAATAACGATTGGAAAGGTAGAGTACTGCTCTTGACATCCAGTCATGGACGAGACTGTAGTGACCTACTAAATAAAAGATTAAAAAATAAGTATGAAGTTCAGAGCTTTTTCAAACCAAGTGCCCCTATAAACGCAATCGTAGAGTCAGCACAGGAACAAACTAAAGATTTTGGAAAAAACGATTTTCTAATAGTACTGGGTGGCTCAAACAATATAAATGAACCTAATCTAAAACATCTTCCTGAAATAAATGAAAAAATTAAAGAGATTGTGCCACTCAGCAGAAAAACTAATGTAATAATTAGTACAATTCCGTATAGGTTTGATAGGCCAGAGCTAAATGAAGCCATTAAGTCAACAAATAAATCAATTCATAATACAATCAACAGCCTAAAAAATAAGAATTCTAAGCAGTTGGGGATTTGTTTTCTAAATGAAAGGCTGAAAAAACAAAACTTCACTAATCATGGTCTACATCTAAATAAATCTGGCAAAGTAATATTTTGTAATAGGCTGGCAGAGCTGATTGAAAGTCGTTTGCAATCTACTGTCAATAATTATCCTAAACAATCATCTAACGAACCTTTTTTAGTAAAGTGGCTCAAAACCGGGAAGGGAAACTAGTTTCAGATGATAAATTCATATCTTCAATTGTATTGAAAGACGTTAATCGATCAAAAAATCAGGATAGCATTAGTGGAAGGAACTCTTGTAGCAATCTGATAGGCTCCCAAGATTCTAAGAGATTAAGTAAATCTACTTCAATATGCAAAAGCAACGATAAAGTAATAAGGGATGATAGGGAAGTACCGGTACTCACTGTGTTCCATCAGAATATTCAATACATTCGTAACAAAATAGATAGAATCGAAGTATTTTTTAAAGAAGAGGCTCCTGATATAGCTATTTTCACAGAGCATGGTTTAAAAGAAGATGAATTGTCACAACTTAATATTCCAAACTATTCATTGAAAACGTCGTATTGCAGGACATCTCATCGGGGAGTAGCTATCTTCACTAAAAATGCTAAGAATATGCAAACATTTAATTTAGAATATGT